>VWZX01002553.1:466778-477107 GCA_013399015.1 Galbula dea | reverse complement strand
TGCTGACGTGGAGGTGAGGTGGGAGAACACAGTACATAAATTAGGCTGCACAGAATATACAGCTCAGAGCTCTGCCATAGCATTTGGGCTCCAAAAGAGGACCTGAAGGCAGCAGAATTCAGGTGTCCAGGCAGAGAAAATGCAGCATCTTCCTCAGCATCACTACCTGGCTCTTCCCAGCGCACAGCAAAATCCTCATCAATCAGCCAGGCCAACTGCTTCTTCTAGGGTTTCCCATTCAGTTTCTGTGTCTTCTCTAAGTTGTTTCATGATGCAGCAATTTCATAAAACCAGGTAGATGCCACAAATTGTCACATCTTGATTATTTTTAAATTTATTTTTTAAATATCATTATTCCTAAAGTCAGGTTAATCTCTACTTGTGACCTTTCAGAGAGCAAGTCAGGCAGGACAGGATGGGTGACTGACATCACTGGATGTCACTTTATGCCTTAGCATATAAAGATCTAGAAATGAAACATGATTGAACAGGCCAGATACAGGTATTTGTAGTTTATTTTGGGAACAAAATTTTCTAGGACCAAATTCTTAGAAACTTTCAGTATTGAAGTATTCCTAGCCACTATTTTTTTGGCTGGGAATATTAATCAGAGTTGAGAAGACCCCACCAAAATCCCTGTTTACCTTGAAGCTTTGTTTTGTTTCTTCCCCTAATAAATACATGTTTTGAGAGTTTCTCATGGGTGCTGTTCCTGAGATCTCACAAACCCTCTGTTTGTTTGCTCTTCTGTAAAGCAGTTCTGATGGTAGGGGAGGGGTAATTTGGTTTATTTAATCCATCTCTGGAAAACTTTACTGCTGAAAGCTATTACTTAATGTCAAATGGTAATGGTGCTGCTGCTGCATGAGTTGCAAAGGGACAACCCTGACCTCTGAACCCCAGCACAGCAGCCAAGAAAGGACCTTGTCATCCTTAACCAGGCAGGACTCCTGCATCCCTGCCTTCATTCTCCAGCAGCAATGTCCATGGTGAAAGGCCCCATCCTTGCAGCATCATAGCAATCAGTGGAGTTTCTTTTTCCCTCCTTCCTATGCAATCTTTAGTGTGGTCTCCTGTGGCTTGCCAAGCAGGGAGCTGCTCCAGGGTTGGAGCATCCTGTAGGTGTGATGGTAATGCTGCAGACACCTTATCTGGTGCCCCTCCTTTGTCTTTGCAGGAGGGGGACTCCCTCGGGGCCATGGAGAAGCTTTGCCGGCAACTCACCTACCACCTCAGCCCCCACTCACAGTGGAGACGCCAGGGCATCATGAAGAGGAAGCCACAGTCCTGGTGAGTCACCCTGTTGGGTCACTGTCCCCTCCCTGGTCCTTGCATCCTTGGGGCAAGCTCAGGAGAGTGGGAAGAGGCTTTTTCCATGATTCTTTTGGCCATGGTGTGCAAACATGGGTGCTGGTGGGAGATACCTGTTGCAAACCTGCAGTGACAAGAGAACCAAATCCACCATGGTGAAGAGAAGTGCTTACAGCCTCTAGCCAGGGCTGCAAGGGAGCCAGGAAGTCAAAGCCTTCTCAGCTTGCCCCAGCCTCCCATATCCTCATTTGTCTCCAGTTTTCACCAGCATTTCCCCCATGAATAGTTGTTTTATCAGGTTCCTCCATGCTCACTCAGAGGTGTTCTCCTTTTCCATTTTCCTTTCCCTGTTGCATCCCAGTTGCAGAGCAGCATGGTAGTGCCTGGGGAGGGGGAACTGGCTGGAAAACCTGAACCACCTTATCCTCCAAACATCCTCATGCTGGGCATTGGAGAGCAGGAGACAAACTGCTCCAAGACATCCTAATTAGTTGGTAATTAATGTACAGGCATGTGTCACCATGCACACCACAGCTTGCAGTGTGTTGGCACGAAGGAAAGTGTTTGATTTAAAAACAGGGAGTGAATGATAAATTTGGAGTAAAAATATTCAGTAAATAATTAAAAATATTGAAGTAAATTACCCTGCTCCCCTCCTCACCTGAATCCTCAGCAAAGCATCCTGGCTGCTGGTATCCAGGGAGGAACAGGCTGCCCAGGGAGATGGTGGAATCACCATCCCTGGAAGTGTTCAAAAAAACATGCAAATGTGGTGCTTGGGGACATGGTTTAGTAGTGAGCATGATAGTGTTGGGTGAACAGTTGGACTCAATGATCTTGGAGATCTTTTCCAACTGTAATGACTCTATGATTCTATCCTGGATCCATGGAGCCAAAAAACCTGTGGGAGAGGCTGTTGGGAACAGAAGGGGCTCCTTGTTTTCCATGATGTTGTGTTATATGTTTATTATTTTTGTTTAAGAAGTAAAAAATACAAAAAGAGCTGTAGTCTGGCAGAGCCATGATCTACATCCAGGTGCTAGTTCATGGTCCCAAGAGAGTTTTGGTTCCTATTGTAGTAGATGGTATTTGTACCATTGAAAAACTTAGTCTGAGAAGAAGAGAGGAGAAAACCAGACCCAGGAGGAAAATGGACACGAGGGAATAAAGGAATGCATGACCAGTTAGGATCAGGACCACATCTCCAAGTGACCAGGCTCAGCACTTCCTTGCACCTTGTTGATCTTAGAGACCCAGATGTGGAGAAACATTTCCATTCATTCCATAGCAGTGGTAACTGCACTTCTGTGTGTTGAGTGTTTTTAAGGTGTATTAAGCTCACTTACTCTCCTGGGTTTTTTTCTTAATTAGAATAGGGAGCACACATCCCTTGTCATCCCATCAGGGCATATTGAAGTTACACTGATGTGGCAGTGGGGAGCTCTTTACAGCCAAAAAGACCCAAAAAATATACTGAAAAATGAAAAAATGCCAAGCAGGGCTTTGGTGCTTCTCTGTCTTTAATTACCAATCCCTGTCCTTAATTATCAGCTCGGAGTGGTTGTGCGAGCACATCCACGTGCCACAGATTTGCAAGGCTTTATCTTCCAAGCCCACTGTAACATTTGCATTTCCTTTGGAAGAGCTGGGAAATAGCTGAGGTTTTTCCATGATTTTAATAGCAGGGGTGAGGTTTTGGCTGTAAATGAGCCCTGAACGCAGGGCAGCGACCCCAGGGCTGGGAACACAAGGTGCTGGCTCTGCCCCACTGATGGTTTGCCTGGGCTGCTGCAGAAGAGGTGGTGGTTTTCCCTTTCCCTGCTCTCCTCCTTCCTGCAGTACCAACCTTGTGATGTCCACCACGTGGATGATGCTTTCTTAACCCTTTTCTTCTCTGCTCTCTTTCTTTTTTTTGCTTTTCCTGTTCATTTTCTTTCTTCCTTGTCTGAAAGGAAGTCTTCTGACTCTCCTGCAAGACAAAATTTGGGGTCAGAAATGAACAGTTTGGAATTAACCCCTAGTCCTGTGTTGCAAGCCTGCCTGGAGGATCCATCTATGGGAAGCATGAAACCCCCTGCTGTGGATGTGGCTAGAACCTGGTCTCTGGTGATTCTTGACCATGGGTATTGGGTATGGGTATTACCAAGTGGGTATTTGGGCTTTGTCCCTGGTTCCTTGCTGATAATAAGGAATTGGAGCACAGGGGTGGGAGTGGTGAACAACTCCCAAACCAGAGCTGCAGGATTACTCAAGAACACTTTGTTAATTAGAAATCTGTATCTTTGGGATGCATTGTGCTCCTGGGTCCTGTCTGCCAGAGACATGCTCATTAGCTCACTGACTCCTAACGAGCAGAAACACACGTTGTAATCTGTGCTAGGGCATCACGAAGAGGCATCGTTTCTCCAGGCTCATGGCTGCACCCATCTCCTGATGCTCTGTAGCCCCTGTCCCCTGCAGCTGGGTTAGACCTGTTGGAAGGGTTTGGGAAGGGATTGAGCTTAATTATTGCTGTGAATGGGATGGATGGGGAGTGCATCTGGAGGAGGTGGATGTGTTAGCGCAATGCTGATCCCTCTCTTTCCTTAAAAGGTTTCCCCAGTTGTGGGACCGAGGGGGTCTCAAACTGGTGGGATGTTTTGCTCTTCTTGCTCAGGGCTAGTGACCTCTGGATGTCCTTGTATTGCCACCTCCTTGGATGTCCACAGTTAAATTTCTAGTGGGAGAGCATCCCTTCTTCACCAAATGCTTGTTGGCATTTGCAGTGGACAGTGAGAGACACAGCCACAGGCAGGGAGGGAGGTAGAGTCCCTCCTGTACCAGCGCATCCCGGGACCTCCCGGACCCTCTGGCAAGGTCGTGCCGGTGAGCGAGAGCACCGCACACGGGTGCAGCTTGGCTGAAGCCAAACAGCTGCAATTAGTCTTACAGAAAAGTGGTGAAATAATTACAAGGGAAAATTGCTTTTCTTTATTCTGCAACTGCAGTTTCCATTAACAGGTGATAATGGGAAGCAGAGCAGCCAGAGGAGGAGGTTGGGGATGGATGACAGAGAAGTGGAGCTGATTTTTTTGGTCAGTCATGCTGTGGGCAGGTTGGGGCAAGGCTAGAGCTTTCTGTTTCCACCTCACCCCAGGCATCACAGCTGGTGTGTGTATGGAAAGAGCCAAATCAAGGGAGAAGCTCTCAGCATCTGCTACCCTGTGCAGGCCTGGCACCAGAGCACCCAAACCTGTGCCAAATGACCTTATTTTCTTTGCATGTTAGAAATCTGTCTGTCTCTCACTTGCTGCCTCCCTCTGAATCACATGTATTTATATCTTAAACATCCAGGATAAAAATCAGTGTTTTGCCTGGTAGGGTAGCCAGGAGCAGGAGGATGAAACCAGCCTGCTAAAGTAATTTGTACATCTCTGACTTTGCCCAGGGACATGATTACAGTCCAGCATTTAACTAGAAAGTGTTGAATTAGATCCTGGAATCTCCTTGCTCCTCCTGCTGCCAAGTGCTTGCCTTCAGCATCACAAGAGCAAAACTGGTAACCAAAACTCCTTGCATCTGCAATTGCTTTGGAGCATGGGCTGGTGAGCTTCATGGGGAGGGAAGAAGTGGTTTTGCTGGGTTTTTCCCAGTCCTGGAGAGTCATGGCCAGGGCTTTACCTTTCTTTGCTGCTTGTGTTGCTGCTGTACCCAGGAGTGATAGTGCTCACTATAAGAAAGACACAGAGAAAGGCATTGGAGTGTGTCCAGAGAAGGGAAACAAGGCTGGTGAAGGGTCTGGAGCACAGGTCTTCTGAGGAGCAGCTGAGGGAACTGGGATTGTTTAATCTGGAGAAAAGAAGGCTCAGGAGAGACCTTCTCACTCTCTACAACTTCCTGAAAGGAGGTTGTAGCAAGGTGGGGGTTGATCTCTTCTCCCAGGTTACCAGTAAGATGACAAGAGTAAATGGCCTCAAGTTGCACTAAGGGAGGTTTAGGTTGGATATTAGAAAGAATTTCTTCACTGAAAGAGTTGTCAAGGCATTGGCTTAGGCTGCCCAGGGCAGTAGTTATGTTGCCATCCCTGGAGGTGTTCAAAAAACATGTAGATGTAGCATTTAGTGACATGTTTTAATGGCATGGTGGTGATAGGTTGATGGTTGGACTTGATGGTCTTAGAGGCCTCTTTCAACCTTAATAATTCTGTGATTCTGTGTGCTGAGCCAGGGATGCACTGGTGAGGGGATGGAGCAGTGCAACCTGCCCTGCTGGCCTGAGCAGCGGGCAGTGTCTGAAGGAATATTGATTATTGGTATCAGAACTCTGAATCTAGCCTCATTTTACATCAGGCAAAACCCTTTTCCAAGGGGGAAAGTTGGGCAGCCATGCCTGAGACAGAACAGATGGAGTTTGAGTGGAGTCCTGCAAGGCTCTGACATGGTCCCTTGCTCCTGGAGGCAGCTGAAATGTGCTTTTCTCCTTCTTTTCAGGTTCAGCACAGCAATAGCTTGGAGGTATTTCACCTCTGTGAGAGACAGAGCTCCCAGCTCTCATTTGTAGCCCCCAAAAGCCAAGGGCTTCCCAACCAGGCTTTTCCCAAGCCAGGTCAGGCCCTTCAACCATGGCACTGCTGCTTTCCCATGGTCTTAAAAGAGGTGTGGAAACATGCCAGTAAAAAGCATTTCACTGGGGAAGAACACCTCCCATTGAGCTTCAGTGTCAGACTGCTTGGGAATTCTTCTTGAAGGTCAGAAAATCCCTTATTTTTCTGCACCATCTGTCCTTTTTTGACTTGGGAGGGTTCAGTGACAATTCAGTGCCAAGTGACTCTTCCCATCAAAGTGGCTGTGGAAAATCTCCTAAGTGTTTTGCCCTGAGCAGAAACTGAACCTTTGCAAAATGCAGACTTATCTTATCCCTCTTTTTGCAGACAGTGCCCAAAGGGTGTGAGTTTGCATCAAGCACGGATTTTATGTGAGAGGGAATATTTGTCTGAAATGGGTGCTTTAGGCTCCTCCTTTATACCTGGGAGCTAACCTGATTCCCCTCTGACTCTCAAGACCTTTTGATGAGAAATCATAGGAATCACCTGACTGAACAGCTTGGGACAGCTTTTGGAAGTCAGGCTGCAGCAGTTTTTAACCCATCATTACCTGCAGGGTGTTCTTAATTGCTCTTGTCAGCCAGGTATAGAGCCCTGCAAAACCAGAAGTGTTTGGATTTAGTGAGGAGGTTAAGCAGCCTTATTTCATTAGTAGAGATGCCCTTTTAACATCCCACTCCTAATTTCTGCAGGGGCACAAAACGTTTCTGCCCTGCAGGGCAGATATTTTTCCCATTTGCATTTCTCTATAAAGCTCTTGTGAGGCAAAAAACCCCTAAAAACAAAAAAAGGGAGCTTCCATGGGGGGAGGGGGAGCCCAGTGCATGAATAATGTGCCCTTCCTTTGGAAAACAGAAGGAGAATGAATGTTTGTGGATGAAAAATCTTCCGCTGCTGCTGGCAGCTTGTGGGCGAGCGATAGGAGCAGTTGTAGCTCCTGCAACAAACAGACTCTTCAGAGCATCCAGCAAAATCTGCTGCTGGTGGGAGGAGGCTGGAGTAAGAATTCTGCAGTCTTCTGGTTAAAATCCCATCTGTGTGTTTGTGTGTGCACTGCAGGCGTGCCGGTAGCTGCTGCAGAAGGGCAGAGAATTGGTGAGCTGGAGACCTTTGGGACCCATATGAGTAGCTGATAGCTTCTGGCTGTATCAATGAGACTGTATTTTGCCCGTGACTTGTCCCTGAGATCAAAAGGGACAAAGCAGCAAAATGCTTTCCAGCATGTGTAGCCAGACTGGGATGTTGCCTTGGTGCTGTGATTTCAGGGTGTGTTACGAATCACTTCACCTTTGCTGTGGAAATCAGGCAATTTCTAAACCTCTCTGCTATTCCCTGCAGAGCCTGAGACTTCATGCACGTGTTTGGGTTGAAGAAAAGCAAAAGTCTGGTTCTTGGTGGTTCTTTGGGGAACTGAGGCCATAAGGCTTCATCAGTGGGATGCTTGGCCCTGGTTTATAGGTAGGGTCCTGCATCTCACAGGATGTGGCTGAGGGGCAGAGGTGCTCCTGGCTGTGGTGGATACCACAATGACTGACTTCTGCAGCCTCATGGCATCTGTGTGATCATTTTTCCAAATGTCCAACCTAAACCCAACCTGGAGCAACCTGAAGCCATTTCCTCCTGTCCTAGCACTTGTTACCTGGGAGAAAAGCCCAACCCCCATCTCACTCCAACCTCTTTTCAGGTAGTTGTGGAGGGTGAGAAGGTCTCCCCTGAGCCTCCTTTTCTCCAAACTAAAGAACCCCAGTTGCCCCAGCTGCTCTTCAGAAGACTTGTGCCCTAGACCCTTCACCAGCTTCCTTGCTGTGTCAATAATACACAGCACTAAGCAGCTTTTGCATTAAATAATGCTCTTTCAGGGCTAGTGGGGTCCAAATTCCAGGCTGTTAGGTTGTCTCTGCTGTCCCCCTGGTGCTGGTTCTCATCTCTATTCCTGTGACACATCCAGTCTTCTAAACCTTTTGGTTTGTAACTAGCTGCCTCCCTAGCTTCACCCACATCAGCTAGCATCCAGGCTTGGTCAGTCTGTCTCCCTCCTTTGTGCAGCTGAAGGATCATTGCTGGTGAGCTGAGCTGGATGACATCTCATGGCTGGAGGAGAGGTTATCCCTTCCAGCTATATCATCGTGGGAAGGCTGCAGCTCCCTCCCATGTGCCAGCAGAGCTGCTATGCCAGTCCTGTCACACCTTGTTCAGTCAGGAGGAGTTGGAGATGGTGTTAGCAAAGATGGTGTTAGCAAAGACTGTATAAGCTCTTGGAGCTGATCTGTAAATAATAGATGTACATTGAAATGGCATCCAGGTACCTGTTCCAGGGCAAGCTGTCACCTTGGAAGGGGCTTAAGGTTTTCCACTGAGTAGCTCTGTAAAATGCCCTCTTACCTGTTCTTTGCCTTCCACAAGTTGTCTGGGTTGTTCCAGAATTTAAAATAATTAACCCAAACCTTGGAGTACCCTTTTTTTCACCTACTGATGAATATTGGCCTTAAAAAAATGCTTGACTTGCCTTTGCTGTTCCCTCATTCAGGAGATGAACTGACAGGCAGAACTACTAGAAAATATCTTGAAGTAGAAAAAAATTGTGGCTAGGAAGAGATGATTTGCAGCAGCAGGACATCCCTTCCTACCTACTGGCTTTTCTGAGCTTGCTTGCTCTCTTCAAGCTGTGCCATAGGCTTAAAAGCTTCAGGTAGTCACAGGCACTACCTGTGATTTAAAACTTCCATTTCAAGCCACCCACCTCCTCCTCTTTTATCTCTCCTCCTGCAACTGGACTAAGGAAATAACTCAGTAGTTTTCCTCCCCATGGAGGGAACATTCATCTCACCTTGCATTTAGGTGCTTGTGGTCCCCTGGTTATATTTTCTAGTCTTGTATCTGATTAGAAAAGGACTTTGACTGTGAAAAGTGTAATTTGGGGGGTTTTTTTAATTGATTTTTTTTAATAACTACTCCTCCACTTCCTCTGCTCCTGAGGGGAGTGGAAATTAGATTTGTTTTTTGACACATGGCAGTGATTATTTCAATCTCTCCTCACAACTTGGGCTGTGGAGCAGGGAGTCAAGGAGTAGGAATTGTTATTAAATGAGGGAATCAGCTGGTGAAATAATTAATCCCCACACACGTGTGCTTCCTCCCTGCCTTGGAAGTTCTCCAAACACCCCATGCTTGTTTGTCCTGTCTAAACCAGCCACTGCCTTACTCCTTTTTGAGCTGGAGAGGGGCACTTTGGTTCCTTGCCCATGGTCTGCCACCAGACAAGAGAAGCGTCACTTGCCCAAGCGGTGGTGCCTGTCTCATTACCAGTGCGGTTGTCACCCCTGGCTATATTTGCCAATTAGGAGAATCAAGCTTTATGGTGAAGCTTTGATAGAAGCTTTAACTTTGGGGTTTTTTTTTCCCCAAGCCCTTTCACATGCTGCATCGTTAGCGGTGGCTAATGAAGGTGCTTAGTGAGCTCATCCATCACCTCCACTCCCGGCTCTGACTTGCTGTCGGGGAGAGTTTCCACCTCCCACGCCTGCTGCTGCTGCTCTCTTTGAATGAAAATAAGGCTTTAAAATACTGGTACAAAGGTGGGTGGTGATAGGAGCACTTGGAAGCACCACTGTTCCTTGCTGCCCTGGGGAGGACAAGGGCTGGACCAAGGTTTTCAGAAGGAAGGGTGGTGGCATCAAGCATTTCAAAGAGGCACAGAGGTGAATCTGGGCTGGATCTGGGTTGTTTTCTTTTTTATCTTGTGCTTTGCTGTGGGGCTGGCAGGTGTGGGAAGCCCATGTAGGGAAGGTTGGACTGGAGAAGGCTGTGAGCCCTGCACAAGGAGATGGAAGCAGCAGGGTGCAGGCTGTGGCAGGGCTGCAGTGAAGCATGAGAGCACTTTGGCATGGCTGGAGCCTTCCTGGTATGGGCTTTGTGTCTGAAGCCCAGTGTGCTTGCAGCCCTCGTTGCTCTGGTTGCTCCACCAGGCTTTTCCGTTTGGTGCCTAGGCTGAGGTCCTCACTCATCCCATGGGTGACCCAGGCACAGACTTGGCTCATAGGTGATGGGGAGGAGAAAAGAAAAGCCCCCTTTTGGCCAGGGGCTGAGCATTCTGCCAGCACTCAGGAAAGCACAGAAAGATCTTTTGCATCTCAAAAGGGGCTGGTTGGCACCTCGGAGAAAAGAGAGACCAAACTGAAGAGTGCAGACCCTGCCCAGGTTCAGTTTTTGGCTTGAGCATTTGCATATCTTGCCAACACACAGCAGGTTGTGTTTTGACATATCCCAGTCCCTGAGAGACAGGGCATTCAGCCCCAAGACTGGTTTCTTTTGTCTAACAACATGTAGCCCAGGGTGGCAATATGCTCTTCCAGGTGTTTCACCCTCTCCTTGTCCAGGGTTAGCATCAGAGTGGGGAGTTGGGTTGGGGTTTTTTGGGGGAAGAAGCCATCCTCTTG
>VWZX01002553.1:221531-463872 GCA_013399015.1 Galbula dea | reverse complement strand
AGGATGGTGACAGTACAAGGACTTTCTTGGCCAACATGACATCTGTTTATTGAGGACCACACAAACCAGAACTTTCTCAGCTCAACAGATGTGCAAATTACAATTAAAGAGTGATAGCAAGGCCAAAGGCCAGGTGAAGAGCATTCACCTTGGTTGTCTCCATTTGCCCATCTCCTCTTGTCATCTACAGCTTCCTGCTGAGGGGAAGCAGAGGGGCAGGAGCTGATCTCATCTCTCTGGTGACCAGCAACAGGACCTGAGGGAATGGCATGAAGCTGTGCCAGGGGAGGTTTAGGTTGGATGTTAGAAAAAGGTTCTTCACCTGGAGGGTGGTGGAGCACTGGAACAGGCTCCCCAGGGAAGTAGTGGTAGCACCTAGCCTGGCAGGATTCAAGAGGCATTTGGACAATGCTCTTGGACACATGGTGTGATTTTGGGGGTTGTCCTGTGCATAGATAGGAGTTGGATTTGAAGATCCTTGTGGGTCCCTTCCAATGCAGGAGATTTATTCTATGATTATCTCATTTGGCAGCTGGTTACTCTTGAGATCTTTGTGTGTTCATGCTGACATACATGCCACAGTGCCCTGTCAGTAGGGTGCTCACTGTGAGAGCTGGGGGAAGTTCCTGACCCTCTAGACATGGTTGGAGGACACCAGTCCCCTAGCTGTAGGACAGCTTCAGGCTTGTCTATCCTCCACTCTGGATAGGGGAAGCAATGTGTGTGTGTCCCCAAAAAACAGCTGCCTGAAAGGTGTCCGTGGTTAGGCTGAGAAAGAAGCAGGTGGTTTCCCTTTGATCCACCTAGGAGAGTGTGAGGACACATGTCAGGATTCAAACCCTCTCTTTGGACACTGGAATGGCAGGGAAAGGGCAGAGCTTTGGCTTGAGATGGAAGATATGCTAAGGACTGGGGGGGTAAGAAGAAAATAGGGGAGTAATATCAGCTCCTGGCCCTGGAGAAACCATCTTCCTAAAGAGCACAAGAGACAAGCAGGGACCCTGGGAGCCAGGCTGGCAGCAGCATCTTGTGCTCTGGCTCTCATCAGAGCAGCACAGGCAATAGGGGACCTCTGCCTGCCTAAATTCTTCCAAATGTGATCTGTGCTCCAATAAAATAAACAGTTTAGGGAAAGCAAAGCCCCAGGCACACACTTTGGCAGCTGATCACTCCCTAATTACAGGAAGAGCAGTTGGGAGAGGGTTTGTTTTTTGGTTTTTTTTTCTTCTTTGGGCTTGTTTCTGATGAGAAAACTGGGCTGGAGGATCAGAGTTGAAGCTTCTCTCCCCTCATTCCCCTCCCACCAAAAATCCTGTCTTCTTCCCCTTTGTATTAATGGAATTAAACTTATTTCAAGGACCAGGAAACACAAACAGCCTCTCCAAAGCATGAACCTCAAACCTTCAGTGGAAGCCTATTCAGTTTGATAGGTGCAGATCTCTGTAAACCTTTCCTGGGCTCTTGGTTGTTGTTTGGCAGCTCCAGGTTTGAGGGCTGGAGCAGGATGGTGGTGGGCAGAAGTAAACCAGAGCTGATGCTTCTTAAGCCTCCCTTCTTGGCTGTGTGTTTCCCTCACCCCAAAGCTCCCTGGTCTGGGGGAAGGGATGGAGTTAATTGATACCAGCCCTTTTCATCTGCAGGTAGACAAGATGTGCCAAAACTCATTTGTTTTCCTCTCAAATTTGTGGTGGTGAGGACAGTGAGGGAGCAGCTATGTTCTCCCACCCCACACTAGGGTCACATCCAGCCTTGCCTGCAGGGTTGTGCCTTGCATGGACAAGACAAAGCAGTAATAAAACCAGAGGGAGAGGCTGAAATGGAGGGTTTCACACCACCAGCCATCCCAGTTTGGCAGAAGGGGCAGGAGTTCCAGGCAGCAATGCCTTGCTCTGGTCCATACCTCCCCTCCATCCCTCCCCACCCCAGCCCCTTCCTCTTACCTCTCCTCTCCCTTTCAACTTGTCACTTTGAAACTGGTTTAAATATATTGGTAGTAAATAATCTGCTTTTGTGAGCAATTTACTTGTGACTACAACCCAATCCAAAGGACCTTTCTTTCTAGTCCAACCAGAGCACTTCAGCTTCCTTTCTGTCTGCTGAGGAGCTGCTCATGTAAATCCAATGGTTACTTGGCTATTTTTAATATACTCAATCATAAAATTCCTTTTCCAAGAGTCTTTTCAGCCTTTCCCCCTCTTTCCCCATTAGAATTTAAAGAAGATATTGTCTATTTTATAGCAAGCTAGTATTTATTTTAATGCAAACTTGAACAATCTCTAATTCTGGTCCAGTTCACTTCCAGGAGGTCATTTACAGAAGCAACAACCCCAACATGTTATTTTAATTTCTTCATTCTTTTCCTCTTGGCACTTGTGCAGATTGCCTCTTCTGCAAATGCATGTTATTGGTGGGGTGTTAGCTGCAGTTCCTTGTTACTCTGGTGGAGAGTTTGTTGGAAATATTCCAGCAGTTTCTTGATAGGAAAATTCAGGTTTCTCTAGAGCAAAATATGTTATAGGAAGGAGTATATAAATACTTTTAATTTTGGGGAGGTAGAGAAACAGAGCACTCCAACAGCAGGAGATTTACATATTTTTGCAGTAAGTTATAATTATAGCAAAGCATTTTGATGGGTCCCAACTGCTTGTTTTTTCTGAATTTTATTTAGCAGGAAATTAAAAAGAAGGTGGGAAAAAATCCCTCTTCATGTAACACTTTAATGGTGCTTCTCCCAGAGAGCAGGAGAACATCACTTCTCTAACTGCTTGGGTCCAATCTCCTCAGCCCTGGACCATGACAAGGAGCTCGCTGTGCAGCATGCAAACCAGAGCAGGCCTTCTGCTTCATTATCCCTACTGCAGAGAGTCTGTTGAGCTGCTGCTTCAGATAACAGTACTTCATTTTCCAATAAGCTTGTTGCTTTAAAGGTTTAATTGGGTCTTTTTGCTAAACACCACAGAGAGGGCACAGCAGGAATCTCAGGGATGCAGCCTGGTGAAAGCTGCAGGGATGAGTGGTTTGCTGATGGGAGTTTGGCCAAGGGAAGGGGTGGTTACTGTTTTGGTCCATCCCAGGTGTTCTGTGTGGTTTAACCTTACTAAGGGACCTTCTCTAGGGCTTACCACCACAGGGTGGTAACCACTCTTCAGTGGCTTGGTGATCCAAATATCCACTAAAGGCAGCTGCTGCTCCAGCAGCCTGGGCATGAGCCCCACCTCTTGGATCCAGATGGGGTTCCCTTGAGTTTCCAGGTAATGGATCAGTGACTTCCACGTGACCAGTGTCAACAGATCAAATTTATGTGGTTTGAACTGAAAACCAAAAACATGCCACTTTTTTCTCCCCCCAATCAATTCAAATTCATTTCAGTAAAACTTGTTCTATGTGGTTCCCTTTTGGATACCAATATTTTTCTCCTCAGCTTCCAAAATCTTTGCAGCCTTTGCACTTCAGACAATGCAGAAGCCAGTCCCTGCCTGCAAGTTTTTGCCCAACATCCCTGACCCATCTCCTTTTTCCTAGCACAAGACTGAGGCACATCAGCCTCAGAAAGGGACTAAATATCACATTGCCAAAATGCTTAGCACAAAGACAATTCCTGTCCCTTTTCCCCTCCTCAGAAAGATGCTCTAGGGTGGAATTAGAGGTATTTTGGGAGATGTTAAAGTAAATTAATCCACCCGGCAGCAAACAAAGATTCCTGTGTTTCATCTATTCTCTGTTCCTCTGCACTCTTGCTTCTTCCTAAAGAGATGCTGCACCCAAAATACCAGATTCCTTCCTCCACATGCACATTATTTGGAATATTAGGATGCTTAGGTGCATTTAGAGCCAGATCTGGCTGCAGCTGTCCTAAGCCACCATCAGTTCTCAGATGGCTCAGCCCATGTGACAGACCCAGCAGAAGAGCCAAGGGCTGTGCCATGAGTTGACGGCATGGTGACATCTCATCCCTTCACCACATCAGGGATGAGAGTCCATCCTGCCCCCTGCAAGGTAGGAACCCACATGCAAAAGTGCAGTTTGTGGCCTGGCTTTGGGGTGATGTGCTGGCTTTTAGGCCCCAAGGGCTGGGTGACAGTGCTCTCTAGTGGAGGGCTCTTCAGCAAACGGGTCGAGATGAAGGTGAAGCTGGAGGAGCAGGGTCAGCACTCACCCAGGGAGAAAAATTACTTCTCCTTGTTATTTGAATCACAGGCTTTTAGAATTCAATTCGTGTCTGTGGAGACATCACACAGGCATGGAGTGATTTACTAAAGAAGTGTAAATCAAAGATGCTCAATGTTATCACCACCATAGGAAATATTACCAAGAGTTTCTGATGGCAGTGCTCCTTCCTCTGCCATGTCACAGCCCATGGTGCAAGGGATGCTCTTGTGTGCATAGATCTCACTCTTCCCAACAAATACCCCTTGGCTTAGCAAGCTTTGTGCCTGGAATAGAGGAGGAATAGGCCTGTGGAGCTTGGTGTAGAGCCAAAGAAAATGCACTGGGCTTTGGAGAGGAAAGATGTGTAAACAAAGAGCTATTCCTGGAGCTGCCCGTGCACTTGAGCATGCAGAGGAGGTCTTGCTCCGAGCATCTGATGCACAACAGAGCAACCAGCAGCACACAGCACTGGGGTCCTGCTGCAAAAGGGAAAGCTAGAGACAGTTTTAGTCTTTTCCTCCAGGTATGCTCTTAACAAGATGCTTACAAATTAAATGCTGTGCTGGAGCTCAGAACTAGCCAGTGGTTGGTCTTGCAGTGGCAATAGAAGATCCTGGTTAAGGATGTGTTAGGGGCTGTGAGTTCCACAGAGCATCCTCAGTGGCCACAGTGATTCTATAATGGTCATAACAAAGTGAATTTTGATATTGCACACCAGGGGCAAAATTAGGACAAAGCTTTCCCTCACCCTCAGATGATGAGCTCCTGGCTGAGTGATCTGCCCTTGGTAACACCAGGTGGGATGGCACTCACCAGTGGAGCAGTTTGGGATTGTGATAGCAGGGGAAGGAGGATAACAACAGGCATGGGTAGACTTTATGACAAGAAGAGACCAAAATATCTAATCCTCACTCATACTTTCCCTCTTAACAGTAGAGACTTAGGAATTTCTTATGTGATTTTTTTTCATAACCTCTAAAGGGGCTATAAAGTTACATATTATTATATTTATGGATTTTAAAATCCTCTTTACCCTGAGTCTCTTTAAGGAGTGGGGTAAAATCTTTCCAAGCTATTCATTTGTAGAGCTAGTGAAAGCCTTCAAACTGTGCTCTTCATAAAGGTCTAAACCTTTATGTGGTAGTAAATAATGACCTAAACCTAAACAAATAATCACAGCAGCACATACTCGTTGGTATGTTGATGAGTAGAAGTTGAGGATGAGCTGTGGTGGCTGGGTGGAGGAATTGTGTGCCTCTGAATTTAAAAGAATTTGGCCACTCCAGTTCTGATCTGGGCTCTAGCTACAGTAATTTTGGGGGGATTTCAGCTTTCATGATTTGATGAATGTTGGGTTTTTGTAAAACAAATAAAGAAAAAAAAAAAAAGAGGAAAATATTCAACCAGGCAGCATCACAAACCTGTTAAATAGGGGGGTTTTTTAACTTAACTTGGGCTGTCCAGTCCTTTCCTTGCTGCCAGCATAAGTTTTTCTCTGGATCTGTAATGCCTCTCCCTAGTTTAAATAGGGAGCAGCTGCAACACACACATAGACAAGCACATGTGGGTGTATTTTTATATCCACCCCCAGCCTCCTGACACAGCCTTTGGATCAGCCTGCCAGGGTCCCACAGCTGTTGCTGTTCAGCAGCAGGATGCTCACATCGGATCACCTCATCCATCCTTGGCCAGGCTCCTGGTGATGAAGCACAAGGGTCCCAGTTTGATGAGTTGACATAGACCCAGCCAATGTTTAAATTACCATTAGAAGCAGGAGTAAGGACTTTGGCAAAGCTATTTAATACTTTTCCTTGACACCACTAGTGTTTCAAGACTTTGTTTCTGATGAGTCATGTTCAGTAATTTTTTGCTGACATAGTTTTCTCACTGGTGAGATCATATAAATTTCTTACTGTAAATCCTCACTGCATGGAGCTGCCTCTTCTTCATTTTTCCTGAGCTATTCCTTTGCCCTCCAAGGAGGTGTCTCAATAGCCCAATTATACTTCATTACATGACACATCAGTGTCTTATGTCCTGATCCCTGCAGTGCTTTAGAGAAATGTCACAAATTTAAACCAAGAGGAAATCCCTTTCTTTTCAGTCTCTTTGATCTAAACATCAATATTCTTCTTCATGGGAACAGTTTCTGACCTGATTCAATCCTGCACGCAAAATAGCTTTTGGCTTAGCATCTTCTCAAAGTGCTAGCAGAAGTTCAGGACACCCAATCCTACCATTACACTGGACAAAACCCCATGTATTGTTTCCAGCCAGGAAAAGAAAATCTGTATTCTATGGAATAGCCTCATAAAATGTGAGGATGAAACCAAATGGGTGGAACTGAGCCTCCACTAAAGCTCCTAGGGATTTATTTAATGGCAAGATTTTCCCCTAGAGACTTGGGGCCATTCAGTGGCAAACTTTCTGACAGAGCTCAGTTTTTACAGCTGTTTGTTAACACAATATCCTCCTTGTTTCCATGAGATGGCTCAGAATAGCCACAGAACTGCTTTTATTAAGTCAGTCATGTTTGGGGTTGGCTGGTTTGTTTCCCCAGGGACAGATGGAGCAGAGGCTGTGGCAGCCCAGCAGCCATCCCTCAGCGCAAGCACAGGGCAGCTCTGCCCCAGGGATTCAGGACATGTCCTCTGCCTTGCTATAACCTGGACAGCATCAGGATGAAAAGGCTGTTTGTCCAGGAGAATAAATCTGTTTCAGTAGGTATCAGCTAAATCCCTCTCCAGGGGAAAAGGATAGAGCCCTAGTGAGAAATTCTCTTTTACCTCTTGCTGGCAGATATTGTATGCATGCTCCAAGGGGAAAAAAACCCCAAACTTGAAACAGTACTGAAAGCAGCTCAAAAACATAATAAAAAAGAGCTGCCCTGAAGTTATTCCTGTGCTGTCTGTTATCTTCTTGGTTTTGCTAAATTAAAGCCACACTAGAAGTCCCACCAGAAGGCAGATGAAGGCAGGCAGGTAACATCGCTCCATGCAGGGGCTATCCTTGCAGGATCAACCCCAGATGCTTGTTTTAGCCTTGCTATTAAATGGTTATCACTTATTGACAGGGTTACTATGTGCTCTGTTTGGCAGCAAGATCCCACTATCACCAGCTTTGGTGCTCAAAGACTGGAAGAAAAGAGTAATTCAGGGGGTTTTAGGTGGGAAGAGCTTGCTCTCAAGGCACCACCCTGGCCCCAGCCTCCCCACACCTTGCTCACCAGGGCTGCTTGCAAAAATTTATGCAGCAGTACATATGGGAGAGAAGTAGCTGCCAACATATGAACATAAATTCATTATTTATTTTTATTTTAATAATAAATGCACTATTTCATTAGTTTCTTTCCCAATATTGAAAAACAAAATACCATTAAACCAAGCCACATTAACTGCTCTCTTTCTGCCCACAAGCAGGTTAGATGAGATCTTGTAGAGGTGTGAGTGTAGATCTTGTTAAATTGCTGTGGAGGTTTTTGAGGTTTCAGGTCAGCCAGGGAACCACAAACTGCCACTAATATAAGTGCCATCACAGCAGTGAAGAACCCAACAGCTCACAGCTTGGGGGGCGTGTTGTGGGACCAGCCACAAACCTTCTCACCATGCTGTGCCAGACCCATGTCAAACCTGGTGCCTTGGCACCAGAGCAGACACTCATGAGAATCATAGTGGAGGTGATGGGCTTTGCCTGGTGGTGGGGATTGCCTGGTAGCTAAGAAAAGCAGTGTTAGTGCTGATTTGCATTTCAGCTAGGAAAAAACCCCTCCTGGCTCAGACTGTAGTGAAAGGCAGCAGCATTTCTGCAGCTGGTTGGTCTGGTGTGAGGCCACATGTGCCACTGCAGCAGATGAGCCATGTGCGCTCACCAAGCTGACATGAGCAATTAGCATGCATGAGGCTCCTTCTACCTCCTAGTTCACTCAGAATAATTCATTATTAGCAAAAAGCCCTCAGCAGCACAAGTCTCCTGACAGGTCCTATTGTAGATGTGTTCTTTGAGTCGCTTTAGATCAATTGACCTGTGCAACTCCAGCCTGGCTCATGCTGATGAGTCTCTGTAGGGCCATCACGAAAATTAGCTTATTTATCTAAGGATTTCTCCATAGTGCTCATTTTCTCAGCAGCTAGACTGAAGAGACATAGCAGGTCTAACACACAGGAAGCATTAGATCAAATCACCCAAACCTGGGGGGCATCTGCTCTACATTTGCTGTCATGGGCTAAAGACATTCTGGCTTAGGATCATAGGATCGTCAGAGTTGGAAGGGACCTCAAAGATCATCCAGTTCCAACCCCCCTGCCTGGCAGGGACACCATCCACTAGATCTGGTTGCCCAGGGCCCCATCAAGCCTTGTCTTAAAAGCTTCCAGGGATGAGCCTGTTTACCACCTGTAGTGCTGAGAGGACAAGCACATGTCCTCCTGTTCAATGAGCTCCATAATCAGCAGTGTGAGGTGTTACACCAGCGCCAGCAATCCCTGTCCATCTAGTCAAGGGCTGCCTCACCCTTTTTTACACCTTTGAAAGCAGCAGGATGCTCTCCTTATTCCAGAGTTTTACAGTGGCTGTAGGAAAGAACTCTGTGTTCTTTCCAAATTATGGGTTTTTTCTTAATATGACCTCCTTGTTTCTGGCCATCTTCAATCCATGACCAGCCTTGAAAGGTCTCTCTACTCCCCCAGATACAGAGACACACTCCTGGCCTCTACAGAAGAGCTGGCAAGCCCCAGTTGAACGACCTACCTAAATAACTCATGGTCTTTCCCTCTCTGAGAGCAGGCAGCGAGCCCAAAGTGACAAGCATCAGAGCAGAGACATTCCCCCCACATTAATGTCTCTCTCTCCTTTTCTTCCCCCCTGTAGCTTGAAAGCTGTCCTGATGGGGAAGCCTCAGGACAACACAGTAGACTTATCAGGCATCCCACTGACCCTGAAAGACTTGGACCGCGTCACGTCCTACCTCCAGCACAGCTCAGAGCACATCGACACGGTGGAGCTGTGCTTCACGGAGCTGACGGATGACATGCTGCTGCAGCTGCTGCCAGCACTCTGTGTCCTCCCACACCTCACCACCCTCTCCCTCAATGGCAACAGGCTCACCAAAGCCATCCTCCGAGACCTCACCGAAACCCTGAAGGACCCCAAGAAGTTCCCCAGCGTCACCTGGATTGACCTTGGCAACAACGTGGACATTTTCTCCTTGCCTCAACCCTTCTTGGTCAGCCTAAAGAGACGATGCCCAAAGCAAGGCAATTTGCCAACCATTCTGGAGTTTGGTGAGGGTCAGGTAAGTGATTTGGAGAGCCAAGATGGCTTGGTTGAGAACCAGGAGGAGCCGCAAGCTGGACCTGGCAAGACAGACGACGTAGGCTCGCAGCAGACAGACAGAACAGTCGAGGCTGGGGAGCAACCCAGCTCAGAGCAAGGTGCTGCCACACAGCAGACATGATGTCCAGCTCTATGGCACCTGGGTGGGTGCATTGAGCAAGGTTGACTTAAACCCAAGACCTCAGTGCTGGAGGTCCTTGTGAAGGGTCAGTTCACACTGTGGGATGCTTCGGGGGTCTGGACTGCTGCCTTCCTCCTGTATGATGAATGTCAACTTTATTTTCTTCTCAAAGAGCACATAGAGGTGATGGTGTTGAATACTTGTGTTTTAGAAGAGCTGGGCAGGTATCATAAGCATCAGTGATGTGCTGAGCTTTGTGACCTCTCACAAATGCATCTCCAAGGTGCTGTTATATGGGACCCTTAGAAGAGCACAGGAGAAGAGAAGAAAGGTGCCCAGACTCTGTGAATCCATTAGTGCTGGATCTCTCCTACACATGCTGGACAGACAGCAGTCACCCCAAGGAGGACTACTACCAAGATACACCTTAAATCCTTCCTAATCCTGGCTGCAGATGTTGCTGGTGGATAGAATCTCTGATGAGACACAAGAGTCACATCACACACTAACCAGGGGTGTTCCTCTTACTGCTGTGAGCCAGCCCAGAGGGAGAACTTTGCTTTCCTGGTGGGGAGCTAAATCCCAGCCTGCAGCATGCCTGGATGCCACTGTCACCCTCCAGCCTTAGGAGATGAGGCTGGCCCTTGTGCCTGACCTTTTTATTCAGCTGGAAAATCCAGTTTCCCACCAGTGGTGCTGCTGTAAAAACTCCAGAGCTTTTAATGCAGTACCTGGAGCAGCGCTGACAGCTTGGGATCCATTTTTGGGAGTGATCTGGAGCCAGGGCTCAGCTCGGGTTCATTGCTGCTGCTCATGATACTGAAGGGTTTATAAAAGAAAAACAAATAATCCTGCTGTGCATCCCTGTACCACTGCCACTGAAATGGGTGGCCACAGCCAGCTGGAAAGTTAAAGCCTCAGAAGGGCTGTTGGGTCACTTGGCTGTGTCCACCCCTCCTGGACCAGAAGTGCTTTGTTTCTAAAATGTTGGTTTGGTTTCCTTTTTCCTTTTGTTTTTTTTTTTTCCCCTAGGAGACATGGGTTTGATTTTATTTCATTTTTAGTGGAAAGTGGATCACCCCAGAGCAGCTGGAATGGCCACTTTGGCTTTTGAATCAGAATTTCTTTTGATCCTAAACAGGGGGGGAAAACTTCCTCTCCCTTACATCCACAGATCCAAACACAACTCCCTTTGCTCTTCAAAGCCCATCATCCCTGACCACCTTACAGCACCACTTTCCTAGCTCACAGCAGTGACCCTCTGGCTTTGCTTCTTCTGGGTGCAAACACAGTCATGTTTTGGGCATCTCTTTGGCTCTGTTCATCATTTAACATCACTGCACTGGGAAGCTTTTTTCCAGAGGGGCTTCACAGCTCTCAGTTGTTGTTTCTTCTCCATATGCAAGTAGATGACTTAGAAGAAACTCTGCTACTTGTTTTCCTACATTTGGCAATGTTCAGTATGATTTGCATGTATCCAAGCCATTTTCTTTTTCTTTTTTTTTTAATGCTAACTCTTTCCAACAGGCATGACAAAAAAAAAAAACCTTTGCAGTGAATAAACTGTTCTGTTTGAAATAAAGGAGCTATCTGTAATCAGAATAAATGACAATGTTTAATAGAGCCAGTGCTGTATTTTTCCTCTGTACTAGTTGAAATGCCCAGTTTGCAACCCAGAGCATCCCAGTAAAAAATAGTGCTAATTACTGCAGGTCTAGGTTCTCCAAAGTGCTTAGAGAAAAAGGGTCACTGTAGCTGCTGGAGAAATAAGTAGCCCATTTTATGGGCTGGAATCTGCAGGGTGGACACAGAAGCATCATAAAAACATCTGTTAAATTTTAGCTGTATCCAGTGTGCAAAAGTCATATGGGAGAAAGCAATATTGAGAGTGGCATATTGCTCCATAGGGTATTGATCTCTGGTGGCCCAGTCTCAGTGTGCTGAAAATGGCTTTTTATTTGCAGCCAGGACTCTACATATGATCATTGTTCCAGGACCCAGACTATGGCAGTGTTCAAGGCCAGGTTGGGATGTGGCCCTGGGCAACGTGGTCTCAGGGGGTGGCATCCCAGCCCATTGCAGGGGAGTTGGAACTAGATGATCCTTCCAACCCAAACCATTCCATGATTCTACCTGCCAAGGTGCTGCTGGGTACAGGTTTGTCCTAACTCCCAGGAGACCTCTCCCACAGCACTTGGGGACTATTTCCATCATTACTACAACCTTCTCCTTATGCACAGCTCAGGCCCCTGTGGTTGTTTAAATTATTTAAATCACAAGCTCCTTGCTGCAGGCTCTTTATTTTCTGCTAAGTATCTGCACAGGAACCAGCCATTCTGGGCCTCAGCATCTGTCTGGACCCCTCCAATTTTGGCCATGTAAAGTCATAAACCAGAGGCACTCTGCATTTAAAGCACTGCATCATTTATTGATGCTTTGCATGCTCAGTTCCCTCACTGACACAAACCACCCAGGAGGCTGCTCCTGCCGCATTTCCCCTGCAGATGAGCTTCTACCTTGTTGTGAAACACATTCATCATCCAGGAGATATTTGGCATTGATCAGGCTCTATCTGCAAGCCTACCAGCCCAACTTTTGGCTGCAGAGGACTAAATGCAAGGCTCTGTCCCTAGGTGTGCTGTGAATCAGAAGCACCTCATCCTAGCTGTCCCTCTCCGCTGTGAAATGCTGTGGTTGGGTCCCTTGTGTGATCATCCAGGGCTGTGGTCCACAGGAGGAGCCTGCAGAGGAAGACCCCACATGTCCCTCAGCCCTTCACCCCATGTAGTTATTGCATTGCTAGAGCTGGCTCTGCTCCACTGGTACAGACAGGCTGTGTCAGTATCTCTGTGCCCAGGGAGGATTTAGCTTTTCTGGGAAAGGGAAATAACTAGAAAGAACCTTTTATCAATATATTCATGCACCAAAGCACTGACTTTCACAGGAAATGAAAAAAAATGAAATACCCACAGCTCTAGCACAGACAGTGCCTCAGTTATAAAACCAAGAGAGCTTTAGCTAATCAGTCTCTTCCTTGCAGTGTGGATTAGGTCAATTAGCCATTTATTGCACTTCAGGATGATGATGATTCTGTGGGTTCAGTAAAGAGTGCTTCTGTTGTTGTTGTTTTCTCTTAAGAAAGCAGCATGAGATTTCATCCCTCGCCAGCTCATCAGCGTCAAAACAAGCTTGGAGCTCATGTCATATATAATCAATGTTCCCTGTGCTACACCAGGCTGCTGCTTCTGGTCAGAAGCTTTTTAAATGTTCCTAGAAGAAAGATTCAAGTACTGACAAATCTCTGCTGTTAGAATATTAAAGTCGACTGAGGTCATTTCTTGTCAAAATGGGAAGAAATGGCCACCATAAAATAAAGTCCATAAAACATCCAAGTCAGGTTTGGTTGGTTATCTCCACGTAGCTCTGCCTGGGCAGGAAAGAAACTAGTCTGTGGGAGAAGATTTATGCCTTCAGCAACAAAAATATAATTGGAAATCACTCTGCTCAGCTGCAAGAGCCCACGCTGAGGGGAATCGAAACAGCAGGAGAGGAAGGAGAGAGGCATGAGAGGGTTGATGCCACGTGCTCTGAAGGGCTCCCTCCAGCTGGGTTATCTTGGAAGAGTTTGCACAAGGTGTTTGGATTTTGAAGGTTATTTCTGATTTAAAATGAGGGCTATATTCCTGGGAGGGGAGGGTTGGGAGTAGTCAAGAGAGCTGGTGATGGTCACCTCTAAGCATGGGCTGCGCTGGAAAGCAAGGAAGCCACAGGAAGTATAGCTGGGGACAGCAAGAAGCTCAAAAATACTTTGGCCAAAAGCATCACCTGCTGCTCACCAGACCTTTAGAGGGGAGCAGAAGACTGCAAACTCCTACCCAAAGCTGCCCCAGAGGAAAGGCCAGAAAGTGCCCTAGAGAATTAAGGGGATATCTGGGGAGAGGACTGCCCCAGGCAATGAAACCACACAAGGTTATCACGCTGCTACTCACTGTGCATGGGGGCACAACCATTTCAGCACTTCCCCATGGTTCAGCACATCTCCTTTCTGCAGCAGGAGAGGAGAAGGCTCCTGAGCTTGTGCAGGGACTACTCGTGGCCTCAGATGCACAAAGCCTCCCATGTTCCATTAACAGGGAGTGCATCACCAGGAGCTGTTATTGCCAAGGAAACCAACTGACCCTATTAGCAATATTCATGTAGTAATGCTTATGAGGAAGGGAAAAAACCCAACCAACCTAACCTCTTCGGTGTAATGTTCCTAGTTGAGCAACAGATTTAATCTCTTCCTGACCTCTTTGGTACACAGATGTCGTCCTGGAAACATCACACAGTGATCTCACTCTTCCTTTGCTCCAGGGGCAGCTGGGTTTTTATCTGCATGGGGGTTGTATTCCACCAGCAGACTACAGACACCAGGAGGAGAGGATCTTTCCAGCTCTAGCAACTGCCTTTAGCATGAAATTCTGAAGGACAAAGGGGAAACCAGATCAGCCACTCACAGTCCTCCAACAGCTTCCAGCAATGTGAAGCTCACTGCTTCATACAAATGTTGTCCTGTCTTCACAAACTATTCTTAAATGCTGTAAGCAAAAGCCCTGCTGACCCTGCAATACCCAAACCTGCTGGGCTTTGGAGATTCAGCCTTTCCTTGCCATGCCTTGGGGGAAGAGCATGTAGGTTGGGGGCTGGCCTGTTGGAAAGCAGGGAAAGGGAAAGGGACCTGAGGGAGTCCTGGTGGTTGGAAGGATGACCATGAGCCAGCAGTGTGCTCTTGTGGTCAAGAAGGTCAATGATATTCTGGGGTGTGTTAGAAGGGTTCTGGTTAGTAGGTCAGAAAAAGTTCTTCTCCCCCTCTACTCTGCCCTGGTGAGGCTGCATCTGGAATATTGTGTCCAGTTCTGGGCCCTTCAGTTGAAGAAGGATAGGGAACTGCTGGAAAGAGTCCAGCACAGAGCCACAAAGATTATGAAGGAGCTGGACCATCTTCCTTATGAGGAAAGACTGAGGGAGCTGGGTTTCTTTAGCTTGGAGAAGAGGAGGCTAAGAGGTGACCTCATCTATGCTTATAAATACTTGAAGGGTGAGTGTCAGGAGGATGGGGTCAAACTCTCCTCAGTGGAGCCCAGTGACAGAACAAGGGGCAATGGCTGTAAGCTGAAGCATAGGAGGTTCTGTGTATATACAAGACAAAATGTTTTCCCAGCTCAGGTGCCAGAGCACCAGCACAGACTGCCCAGACAGGTTGGGGAGTCTCCTTCTCTGGAGAGATTCAAAACCCCTCTGGACATGTTTCTGTGTGACCTGGTCTAGGGAATCCTGCTGTGGCAGGGGGGTTGGACTAGATGATCTTTCAAGGTCCCTTCCAGCTCCCAACATTCTGTGAAGAGAGGTCTTAGATGATGAAGTTAAAGGCTTGATGGTGATCTCTCCCTTCCCTTGCAACACCCCATGACCAGTGACTGCACACTTTGAAGGCAGGGGTTTGCACACACTCAGACAGCACACCATCACTGCTACTTATCACACAAAGCTAGCAAAAAAACCCCAAGAACTACAACAGGTTTGGGCCCTGTGCTATATTTACATATGCATGGCCAAGGACAGCTTGTCCAGGAGGAAGGCAAAGCAAGTGGCAAGCACCATCACCCTGCAGTGATGGCAGTCATGATCCCAGCTTTGAGTCCATGCTGAGCTACAAACCCCTAAAATTCATCATAAATGTGAATATCTGCAGCTAGTGACTGCCTGTGGGCAGGAAGGTTCATAGCCAGGAGATGGACAGAAGACATAGGGAAATACTAGTGCAGGTGTTGCTGCAGGGCTGCTGCAATCCATGCTCCACTCATACCAGAAAACCTCCTCCAGGCAATCCCTTCCCCAGCAGGACCAAGCCTTGGGAGGATCAAGGCTCCTCTCCCTCATGCAGCCTAATGCATAAGGAGGAACTTTACTTTGAGAGAGGTGGAGCCCTGAAACAGGCTGTCTAGGGAGGTGGTGGAGTCTCCATCTCTGGAGACATTCTAAACCCACCTGGACACCATCCTGTGCAAACTGCTCTAAGCAAACCTGCTTTGCCAGGGGGTTGGACTAGATGATCTCCAGAGGTCCCTTCCAAGCCTAACATTCTGTGACAAGAGGAAATAGCCTTAGGACAAGAGGACATGTCTTCAACTTGTGCCAGGGGAGGTTCAGGTTGGATATAAGGAAAAATTTCTTCACTTAAAAGAGTTGTTAGGCATTGGCCCAGGCTGCCCAGGAAGTACTCAAGTCACCATCCCTGAAGGGGTTCAAACAACAGATAGATGTGGTGCTTCAGAAGATGGTCTAGTGACATGGTGGTGAGAGGTTGATGGTTGAACTTGATGATCTTAGAGGTGTCTTCCAACCTTAATGATTCTGTGATCCTTTGCTCTCACACTTCACTCATTTTATTACACTCAGCACACCCACCTTAACAGCAATTTTTTTTAGATGAGTTTTTTATTCTCATCTTTTCTTTTTATTCAGAGAGAAACCTGACTACCAGGTACCCAGAAGGGGGTCTGGGCAGGGCAGGTAAATGCTTTTGTCTGTGCTGGCTGAAGGACTGGGGTTTCCCTGGTGCAGCCTCCTCCTCTGCCTCAGCAAAACCCAACTTGTGTTCTATTTATTTTCATTTCCTCCTAAGCTTTAAGAGAGAAATACCTATTTGCAGGGCTGCAGCTCATGGAGGATTTCCCTGGAAACACACAGCACTGCAGGGGAGAGCTGAAATAAATGACATTGGAGGAGGGGGTGGGTACAGACTGGTTGGGTTTTCTCTTTCTTCTTACATCTGTGTTTTGCAACCTCTGGGTTGTAAAGAAGCAGGTTGATAGGAAATGGCTGCTTATGGGGAATGGGTGAATGACAAATAATCACAGCTACTAAAAAAGGTGAATTTTCAATGGGAAAACTGTATTTTACAAACAAGAAAATCTGACCTAGGTGAAAACCCAAGATTGCAGCAGGTTGCTGCTGTCATAACAACTATTAATTGGAAATGCAGTGTTTGGGGAACATGAGGAGTGTTTCACAGGAGTAGGGAAGGATTTCTGCACTTGTCATGGCCAATGGCTAGTGAGTGTCCTCCTGAGCAGGTGCTGCTGCTCCTGGGTGAGGATGCAACCAAACCCTTAATGCATTAACACACTTAGCTGCCCACAGAGGAGCTATGTCAAAATCTCAATGGAAATCCCAATATCCAAAGTTTAAGAATGTCTTTTTGAGTAGACAGGTCCAGAGGAGAGTCACCAGCCCTACATACACCCCAGGGCCCTCTCCTTCCAAAATCTTGAGTCAGGCCACACACACAGTCAGGCTTTTCCCACCTAAAACATAACTCAGCAGCTGGGGTGTGACTTCTGAAGGCTGTGAGCCAGACCATAACAAAACCTACATGAACATTCCAGTTATTGTGAGGGAAATCAACTCTTGGGAGAGTGCTTCAGCTGCAGCTGGTTAAACAGAGAAGAAAACAGCAGGAGCTAAGGAAGATGTTTGCAGGATGTGGTTTTCCCAGGGACAAAGTGACTGTGATGGGGTTGCAATGAAGGACACAAAAATAGGGGAAGGGTTGAAATCTGGGCAAGTCTCACCCCTACAACATCTGGGAGTAAAAAACCAAACAAACCAACCAAAAAACCAACAACCAAACACCTGCATAAAAACCCAAGAGGCTACAACTTTCAGCTGCTCCCATGCTACCCGAAGCCTAACATTTTTCCCCTTACTATTAGAAGAAAAAGTCCTAGCTAGGGGAATCTTTTACATTATTTATTGGCAGCTCATGCTGGTGTGTTTAACACTGGCCCTGGAGACAGTGAACATTGTTTGAGCTCAGCTGATAGGGGAAAATGTATATAGTGGCATCTGGAAAAGTAATTAAGTATTATCCCTGAAGGACTACCTGCTTTGCATACAAAACACTGAGTAAGCACAGGTAGAACCCAAAGGGGCCTCTTGCTGATCAAGGAGATCTGAACCAAAATTACACTGCAGTTCAGATGCATGCTGCTCTTGCTGGAATCATTTACCTTGGTGGAGTCATAAAGCCAAGGCCAAAATCCTTTGGTGCCCAGGAAAAGAAGTGCCAGATGCCAAGTGCTGAGCACTAGGGAGGACCAAGCTCCTATGAGCAAAGATGCATGAATCAGGTCACATTCCCCTTCTAGCCCATCTCCCACATCTTGTTGAGTAAATATCCCACCCAGTTGTGAAATTTCCTTTTTACTAAAACCATAATAATAAAAAAAGTCTGATGCATCTTATTGTTTTGGTGCTAAAGGCAATGCTACAGGTCTTGGCCAGGGTCAAAGCTCTCCTGCAGCAGATGCTGTAGGCAGATGGCAGCCCCTGCCCACGACCAGGGGCATCATCCCACCATGCACTCAAACCTAACCAACCAGCAAAAGTGGCTCCTGAGTGACTTCCTTACATCAGATGGATTTTAAGACCAGTTTTCCTAAACTGTCAGGATTAATGTTGGGTTTGGAAACATCTCACAGATTTTGCTATGCAATCAATTTGTCCTGCACTTAGTAAAAGCATCGAGGGCAAGCCTGCAGGGTTTGCTTAGCAGCTCTGAGCTCTGAGTATGAAGTTGGCAGATCAGCCAACTTAATCACATCACAGCTAAATGGAGAAGATTTCATTGATTGTGCCATTCATTACCTGCCCAGTGGAAAGCTGCTGCATGATGGATGACCAGTTAATCTACAACAGATCACTCATAGGAATCTTTATTACAGGCAAAGGCAGTAGCAATTGGCCCAGGAGGTAGCAGCTACTGCTCTTCTGCTACCTGGTGAGATGGTCAAGCTTATAACCAAACTTACTGACCTCCTTTTTCAGATCTTGCAATAACCAATGTCTCCAAGCAACACCATAAAAGAGAAGCAAGAGAAAGAGCTACACTTCCAAAAGATGTGATTTATATTGAGCTGAGTGCTTGCCAGGAATAAAAAGTGGATATTAGCTTGTTTCTTTGAGCAGCCATAATCACTAAGCTGTTGAGGAAAGAGAGTATTTGATCTACTTTGCTTGTGCTTTAACATTAGCACAGGATTTGTTCACAGGGACAAAGTGCAAGAGCTTTGCTAACTGAGGAGGACAGGAGGAACCCTGGGTCCCAAGCTGGCTCTACAGAACAGGTATTTTGGAATACAGTGCCAGCCTGTTGCATGAAAACCACTTAAGCCCATGGCTCAGTTCCACCTGAGCCATGTGGAGTTGGAGATGCTTTGTTTATAGTCCCTTCTGGCAGTTTTGGGCTTGCATTTCCTATCTACTCTTCTGTAAATACACAGAGAAGACAGATGGGTTTATCTTTGGCTTAGCTGATGGTTTTACATAAAACTGAAGAGCTGATCTAACAGAGCCAGAAAAGATGCAACGAGCTCACCACCACCTTTACTTAGTTGTGCAAGTTTCTAAATTCATTCCCCAGGTCTTCTTCCTCTTAATAGCTTATTGATTCTGTGTCTTCCATGCCATCTTTCATTCTTCTTTGCTCGTTTATTAATTCAGTCTCTCAGGAGAAAATAAACCTGTGGAGTCTATAGAGCATCCTTCAAGAAGGCTTCACTTAGCTGGATCTGGCAGGTTAGACTGAGCAATTAGTGGCCAGCAGGGCTCTTTAGGAACCCTGTTGCATGCTGCATCCCTCTGTGTATTGTTAGTGGAAGCAAAAATAAGATTTTTTGAGGTTTCCAAAAGAGAAGCACAGGGCCACTGCTTTGTGCTGTACAGTGAATGGGGGAAATAATCAATACATAACTCACTGAAGGTTTGGCCCATACATTTATCACTGTTATTTTCTAGGTGAAGCTGCTCCATTTCTGGCTCTCCCACGGCTCCCTGTGTTACCTGGCAGCCATGTCATTCCCTGGGGGAATCCAGAGCTCCCTTTGGTCTGTGCAAGCCCTTGTGATGCTCTGTGATTAGGATTTTGCATTGCAAGCAGCAGCCAAAAGCTTCTGCCAGCAGCAGGACCACAAGCAACAGCCACACTAAACACCATGTGAAAATCACACTCCTATGGTTAGACCACAATGTGCCTTATTAGAGGAATGTCTGTCCCACAGGTGTAAACTCCTGGGATCAATATATACAGACTCAGATATAGGTGGAAAACTATAAGAAGTTACATGGAAAACTACAAGATAAAGGAAGGGCTATAATAAATATGCAAAATCCAGCTGCACCACCATGGGAATGAGCCTCTTCTTCCCTCTTTTGCAGCTGCCTCTTGTCTTCCTACTAGCTCCAGCTGAGAGCTGCAATTTCAGCTTGCCTTATATAGATGAAACATAATAAAGAATAAAGAATTGATCTCTGAGCACCACACACATCATGCTCTGGTACCTGCTAATCTGGCTCTTCCCCAGCTCCTGCTGAATCCTGCACACTGAGATGCAGGCAGAAAACCTCAGAGGTGAACAGACTTTCAAACACACAAAGTAAAAGGCACCTGCTTCAGCCTGCATGCCTTTACATATGGCTTTCAAATACAGAGAGAACTTCACCATTACTTTTTTATCTCCTTCACTGTACACATCTGCTTGTTAAATTATGAATCTAAAGGCTAAGTATTTTTCCAGCCAGTCTGGGGGAAGCTCTGCTCTCCTGCAAGCTCACAGCTCCCCTGCACCACACACCCTGGGAACAGCACAGAGCTGCAGGCTCAAACACAAAACTTGTGTTTCTTTGTACCTTCCACATGGCTCTGCCCCAAAAGCCTGCCAACTGTGTTCAGGGTCTTTGCAAGAAGTGGAAAGGAAAGAGATAATCAAGCAAATTATAATGGAGAGATTTTCTAAAGAACAAAGCACCTGCTTCTCCCACACAGCTGAAGAACAGAGGCTTTGCAAACCTGCTTCTAGCCAACTGGGGGATACAGTTCCCCCAAACTGGCAAAAGTTGCTGTAAAAAAAACCAACCCACTCCATTTGTTTTTTTTTTTTCCCCTTTCCTGGCTGAACAAAAAATAAACAAAAACAAACCCCACAAAACGAAAAACAACCAAAGCACAACAACTTAAAGCATCTCAATGCTCGAGAGGTAGGAGCTGTGCATGGAAGATGTTTGCAGTGTGCTAAATGAACCTAGTCCCCAGTACTGCTGGGGAAAAAAAACCAGCTTCCCATCTCAGAGGTAGTTAAACTCAGTCTTCTGCACATCTCTCACTGCTGAAACTGTCCCTGTTCTAGCTCATTAACCTGAGTGGATATTGCTTCTTTAAGTGATAATACTAACTAGGAGGTAGCAGAAGGCAAGAGCTGTTTTCCCCACACTTACACAACACACACAACCTTGCAGAGTGAACTGCAGCTTTAACTCAGGCAGTGCTTTTCACACAGACTACAGTCTGCAGACTGATCTTAGCAGCTAGGGTCTCTGTCAGCAAAATGACCAACCCATCTGAGGGCCAAGTCTGCTCCAACTGCACGTGTGCCAAACAAACCTCATCTAAAACTTGAGTCCCACACCAATTCAGCACAGCTCACATGACAGGGGTTAAACCAGCATCTTCTGATGATAACTGCCAAGAAAGAGTCAAGCAATCAGCAATACCTGATAGGAAATAAAGTCCAGACCAGAGCATTTCTGAAGCAATGCCATATACTCACAACAAAACATCATCTGTGCTGTACACTTCTTACATACTTAAGTGTCTACTTAAGTGTCTACATTAAAATGTCCCTATTTTAATCTGTGCATTTCTCTAAATCCTTTTCTTTTCCCTTTCCCTCCTACCTCAACAAAATTTCTTCCTACATAGCAGACACTAGCAGCCTCCTCTTGAAATGCTTCCATATGCCAGGATCCCTATTTTCCCACAACCACCAATTATTTCCTTCTCTCTCCTTAATTTCTAGGAAAATCTGAAGGGTGTGGTTAGACACCAGCTTCTCTGGGAAATCATAGTTCTTCTTAACTGCTTTAAATTCCTCTTCTAATGGCTGTAGGTACCACCTCTTCTTCCTCTTGCAACTGTGACCCTCTGCCTACTGGTCCATAACTTCAAAGGCTTCTTGCTCAATCCTCTGTCAGAAATGCAGCTTTCCCTCCTCAGTCACCTCCAAAACCACCCAACACTGCTCAGGAGTTTGCTGGTTCATCCTTGGAGCTTGTTACTTACCACCCTGCAAGCAGCAGGAGAAAGTAGATAAGCATAGCATTGTTTTTATAAAGTATTGGATTCTGCTAACAGGGGAAAGGAGAAGGAAAGGAGAAACAGCTTTACCTAAGACCCCTAACAAGGACCAGCTATTTAATCAATAATGGTCAGCAAATGTCCTGGCCAAGCCTTGCACCAGTCTGCCAGCAATCTCCAGGCTTTAAACAAGATTGTTCAAGCTCTGAGAGTGTTCAGCACAAGTGAGACCATCCCTTCTTGCAAAGACCTGCAGACCTTGCTTTTTAACAGGTGATTAGATTATCAGGGGATGATGGGAATCGTCAGAGTGATTGGATGCAGCTTGAATCCCTCAGATCAGGAATAAGCCCTGCCTGGGAAGGATGAACCTACAGGCTTTGGTGGTAAAGTCTTTGCTGCTAAGAAGTTTTTAAACTAGCAAGTTCAAACCCTATTTTGTAGTCACAGTTCTGCACAAATACCCTCCCTGCACTGATCACAGATCTGGACCCAGAGGAACTGGGTTCCTGAATGTGCTATCCAGAGGTGCTAAGGAGGGAAGAAGTTTCTCCAAGTACAGTATAGCTGCCACTTTCTATTTTTTATCCATTTCCTCTAACTTCCACAATCTTCAAATTTCCTTCCTGGATTTCACAAACCTTTTGCAGAATCCCCTCTGGAAACCCAATGACCTTAACCTGCTGCTTGCTTGATGAGAGAGAGGAGTTCCCCTGGAAGCAGAGCTTCTGTACCAGAAACTCTCTCCAAAGAAACAAGCTAACAAGTTTTCACATAACCACTAGAGAAAGACCCCAAAAATGGGCTGAACTTCACCAACAGCCACACAGAGCAGGGGCAGCCATCAGACCAGAGCTGTCTCTTCATCCATCTCATCAGCTCTGGATGTCACATCAGTTCTTCAGACGATTTTGCTGTCAGGGCTGCTACCTCTGCCTTGCTCTCCTCCCTTACATCCTCCTTTTTCCTCAGCTTTAGCCTCTGAGCTGCTGATACACTGCCAAGTGACACAGCATTGCTGTCATCTCCAAAGACCTTTTTGAAGCTCAAAAGCAGTAGCTTTGAAATACCTTCTCCTTGATGTGGTCTCCCATTTTGGGCTACCAGTCTGGTGTCAACACAGAAGCTTTATATTCCTTCCTACAGACAGAGAGTATCTTCCTCCCTCAGTGCAGCAGTACAAGCTGCTTTAGAGGTGACTGGATATGTATTAAGTCAAATTCCAACTGCACTCACCTAGGTCTAGCATCTTCCCGCTGCCTTCTGAAATCACCTTGCATTTCAAAGCTTCCACTTTGCACTTTGCTTTGAAACATTTCTCATCATCCTCATAGCAGGTATCCTCTGTATTTCACTTCTCAAGGAGCACTCAGCACGAAGGTGTTATTATTTACTGCTGTGGTTGAGGGTAATAAACATTGGATTTGACACAGCTAAGTAAAATTGCTTTATCCAACAACTGACCCAGCTGGCCTTCCCTTCTCTCACCCACCCCAGCCAGGCTCTGATCTCCAGTTTCTCCATCTGTACTGAGGAGGTAATAAGGTTTCCCAGGAACGCTGGCAGAGCATTTTGAGATTATCTGATGAAGGCTCTAGAGATGTAAAGCATTACATTATGCATTTCATCTGCTGTGGGCCATGTTAAACAACTGGACATGTTCCTGGATCACCTGAACATCAATATTGCATTTGCTGTCAGATAAGACTACAGGAAGTATTTGATCCTGCTAGTATGCTAGCCCAGGTATTTATTAGTAAGAAGTTTAAGCTGTTCAGGAAAATATATTATCTGGCTGATAAGATTAGAATTAGCTAGGAAGTTTGCTTCTGCAAGTGCTATCAAACCTATTCCACTCTTCAGTCAGTAACAGCACCCAACAGCCAACACAAGCAAATCATCCAATGCAGTTAGCATGCCCCAGAAGATGAGAAAAACAAACACAACCAACCCTAAAGGAACTCCTTTCCCAGGATTTGGAGAAGCACAAGCAAGAAAGTAATTCAAAAATCTAGAAAATAAATTAAAATTACTTTAAAAAAATCCACTAAACCCCCCAAACCCAAGTCCAGCCACCAGAAGGCCATAGGCAGCTTTAGAAACATGGATGATATGGATCATTATTTCATTTGTTTGGAGAGTCCATGTTGCAGCTGTGCTATGCAATCTTTTTACAACCATCCACTACAAATAAAACTCCTGTTACAAACAAAAGTTCTAAGTATTGACTTGCAGAGACTAACAGGTGTCTCACAACAACAACAAAAGCACAGAAAGGTTTGAATTATTGGAGATGAAACTTTCAAGGTTCCAAGATGATGAAACCAGCAGAGTTTTCCAATTCAGTCTCCATCCTATAAATGATTTTCTGATCTGTATTTTGTTCAGGTGTTGCAGTTCCACAGGTAGGTGCTGGACTGTGATGTGTTTACTGACTTCAGCTGAGCTGAAGCTCAACAGCCACCACCCAGAAGATACAGCAGGGCTTTCCTGAACCAGCCACGGGCTGTAGCAAGCAGCTGAGCTTGCAAGCCCTGAGGCTGCATCCATTTGAGTGAAAGGCAATGAAGGGCAAATAATTCTTCATGTAGTATTTTTCCTAAAGAAAACTAGATTTTTAAATCCTTGGGCTCCTCCTCACACTGTTTATTCATGCACTCTTGTGTCACTGCTGCCTAGCTAGACCAGTAACACATTGGGTCTGGGACCCTTCCTGCAGCTTGTTTACATACTGTTAAAGAAGGTGGAGGCTCAGCCTTCACTGGTCCTACACTAAGAAACATTATTAACAGCCAATTAAAGAGTGATATTTTCACTGTGTGGAGGATTCTCTGCATGTTAATGAAAGTTGCAAATCTTTAATTAGACAACCAGGAAGGAACTAGCAGTAAAACCATGTTTCCCCAAACAAGCATCTTCCAAAGTTGCAAAATCTGCTTCTCTCCAATAAATGCTCTGGACTTGATCACTGCACCATCTTGTGGGCTCAAGAGTTGGGAGGTGTAACAGGCCACATGTTATTCTCCTTCCTGCACAAAATGCTTACTGGTTTTTAAATATGTCCTCCTTGCATGCTCTAAATCAAATTCCACCTCTTATTTAATCAGTATTACGATTGGTTCATGACATTTGGGTTAAAATTGATTTTAAGCATAAAATTGAGACACTAAATCATATGAACTGACATAGTAAGGTCCTATCAGACCACTAAATGATGTGTTGACCTTGTCCTTCTTTACAGAACACATAAAATGTGATAAAGCTTTGGCAGCATAAAGTTAATTAGGTGTCACAAACGTTGTTGAGCCTGAGCCCTGGGTGAGCATGAGAAAGGCCAAACACCTTGCAGCTATTTTGAGCCTTCTCTTTGCTTAGAGCAACTCTGAGTTGCTGCCAGTAGCATCTGAGAAATGGTAGCAGATAAAGTATTGGCTAATGTGGCAGTTGGAAGAAAACAAACCCATAAATTTTTCTTGCACAACACCAAGATCATGTTAGTTGTCCCTTGCTTGAAGACAGCAACTCCTTCAACAGTGCCTTGCCTCTCCAATTTGGAAGGAAGAAGAATTGAAAAATTAACTTGTCTTCCATGTGCTTTCAAGAGAAAAGGAGTGAAGATTCAAAATTTCATCCTGAAAAGGTAAGACCTGCAGCATATCTCCTCCTCCCTTCCCACTATGTGGAATCAGGAATAATGGGGTAGGAATAATGTGGAATAGTGTGAGCAGCAGGAGCAGGGACGTGATCTTGCCACTCTACTCGGCACTGGTGAGGCCACACCTTGAGTACTGTGTGCAGTTTTGGGCACCACAGTATAGGAAGGACATGGAGGTGCTGGAGAGGGTGCAGAGAAGGGCAGCTAAGCTGATCAGGGGTCTGGAGAACAGGCCTTATGAGGAGAGGCTCAGGGAGCTGGGGCTGTTTAGCCTGTAGAAGAGGAGGGCTGAGGGGAGACCTTATTGCTCTCTTCAGCTACCTGAAAGGCTGCTCTAGGGAGGCAGGTGTTGGTCTCTTCTCCCTTGTGACTAGTGACAGGACTAGACTCAATGGGCTCAAGCTGTGCCAGGGCAGGGTTATATTGGATATTAGGAAAAATTTCTTCACTGAAAGAGTGGTGAGGTATTGGAATGAGCTGCCCAGGGAGGTGGTGGAGTCACCATCCCTGGAGGTTTTTAAGAAGCAGGTAGATGTGGTGCTTTGGGATTTAGGGACAAGACTAGTGTAGGGCTATCAGTTGGACTCAATGATCTCGAGGGTCCTTCCCAACTGTAATGATTCTGTGTGGGCAGAGGCAGCTAAGACTGATTCAGCTGAAACAGCAGCTACCAAGCCAGCAAAGAACACAGCAGTAGATATTAGTTAATAGCTGGGATACATTAATTATAGTAATTTACATTTTTGCATGAGTGATTATTTTAATGCTGGTGTAGATATGATTGCTTTATAATACTAATCAAGATATAATGATGCTAACCAGCATTTATATGAAATGTGAAGCTTGTAATTTACAAAAAGGCAACTGAGTACTCACTAGGCAGCCACTTCCCCATGTTCATGTCTCTCCTCTCAGTAACACAAGCCACATACTTCCCTGTCCTTCATCATTTTCATGCAACATTGGAAAGAAGCAGGGATACACCTTCCCTAGCACATGTAAGGAAACATTTACACAACATCCATTCTAATTCATTCTACCTCAAATGAGAGCTACCTGCACTTTGTGTCTTTTACCATAGTCCTGACAAATTCCTTGAAGAGAGATTACAGGTCAGTCCCACCCCTTCTTGTTTAGTGCCCTAGAGAAAAAAGAACTTCAGGGAATCCTGCTCTGGCAGAGGGGTTGGACTGGATGATCTTTCGAGGTCCCTTCCAGCTCCTAACATTCTGTGATTTGAGTCTAACTATTACCAAATGCATATTCACATCACAGGAGGGATTTTGGCAGTTGGCATCCTCTACCATCTCACCATCATGAACAGACAGACTATGATCCAGAGCAGCCACTCTCCATCAGGTTTGCGCTCACAGCATGGCTTTTGTGGGCGATGTGTAATCACTGTGTTTTCTCTCACAAATTAATTACTGTATGGCATTGCCATCTCTCTTACTGCTAAAAGCTGGCACTCAGCCACTCTTATCACCACTGCATAAGGGTTTGTTGTTTTGTTAGGGTTTGTTGTTTGGTTTTGTTGTCTTTTTCCTTTCTGCTTTAATCCTTTCATCTATTTTAGATTTATCCTTGGTGGTTGTCTGTTGTTAAGTGCCAAGGACTCCCTGCCAACTGTTCTCTTAAACCTTTAGAGAATCCAAAATAATTGTATTTTAAAATCAGATCACTTTTTTTTTGGTTGCTTATTCCACAACACTGTGAAGTTTGTGTGCTCCAAATATAATCAAGGCAGACTGGCTTTATTTCCCCTCCTCCCAAGCCCTATAAGATAAACAGTTAATATCATATACAACCCCATATAAATCACAGCACTATGTTCAAAAGGCTTCATGTTCTAAAAGAAGTAACATTTTTCCACTCATTTATCTTAGCAAAGACCAGCCTGTTAAAAAGATCCCTGCTGAGGAACTTTGGTTTCAATGAAAATAATAAAGTCATACTAAAATGAAACTCATGAGTAATCAGCTATAATAGCTACCACCAACTTGTAACCTCAATAAACCCAGATAAGCTGCTTCCTGTTCATGCAAGTATTCCCAGATCAACTCTTCTCTGTTTTAATGAGTTTGTTCTGATACATGCTAAAAGAACAATTACAAAAACAAGTTGCAGCAAACCTATCTTGAGCAAATTAAAGAGCACATTAAACAGTCAAGCACAAACTTCCTCTATTTCTGTTTACTGAGGGCATGTGCCTACACTCACCTCCATTATTATTCATGTCATACAGAATCTCATCTACAAGATAAAGATATATTCCTCCTGCTTTCTGAAACCTTTAGAACTGTTTATTTCCAACACACATTGTATCAGCTCAGAAATGTCTCCTGTCAACACATTCTTAATACACAAGCTCTTAAACCCAGGCAGAAAGTCATTCCATTAAACACTTGCAACAGAATGTAACTCTACTTCAAAATTTTAATTAAAATAACATCGGAGCAACCTGTTCTTCCTACTGCTCAAATACCCTTTCAGATAAAAAGGAACTAATTAGTTTCAAACCAGCTTTGCATACTCCATCACCCAGATTGAATATGTTTATTTAAACCCTGTAGGTACCACAGTAATGTTCCTAGGAAAAAATCCAGAGTAATTTACCTGTACATTCCAGTATCAGGCACTCTATTGCTTTTTGACATTTCTCTTAAAAACATTAAACTTGTTCTTCCACAATTAAAATACCTGATTGGGACTTGCCAATGAGAGAAACCTCTGTGAAATCCCACATTTCCTACAATTTACATCCCAAGCAGGTACACCTCCCCTATGAGGATAGGCTGAAGGAGTTGGGATTGTTCAGCCTAGAAAAGAGAAGCCTTTGAGGGGACCTTATAGCAGCCTTTCAGTACCTAAAGGGGAATTACAATATAGAAGGGGAGAGACTTTTCAGCTGGTCACATTGCAACAGGAGAAGGGGGAATGGATATAAACTGAAGGAGGGGAGGTTTAGAGTAGAGATTAGATGGAGGTTCTTCACCCAGAGTGGAGAGAAACTGGAACAGGTCAGCCAGAGAGGTTGTGGCTGCCCCATCCCTGGCAGCGTTCAAGGCCAGGCTGGATGTGGCCCTGGGCAGCCTGGTCTAGTGTGTGTGGTGTCCCTGCCCATGGCAGGGGGTTGGAGCTAGATGATCTTTAAGGTCCCTTTCAACCTGAGCCTTTCTATGATTCTTTGATACACTAGTTCCACAGCTCACCAGAGCTACTAGAGGGACAGGGACACTTCCTTGTGATGACAGATGGGCTTTCCCTCCCCTCTCCCCAAGGTAATCCAGTGAAGAAGTAAAACTGTCAGGAAAACAAATCTGGGTATTTATCTAAACTACACAGGAAGTACAGTCATAGCTAGGGCAATCCCTCAAGTCTTGCCTGTGACCCAGGACTAGAATACCACTTAAATTCTGCTATCATTTTTACCCTTTTCCCACCATGAAAATAAGGAAGCTTGCACAGTGGCAGCAATGGTTTATGGACACTAAACCCCTGAGTAAAACTGTATCTTGCTTTTTACTTTATGACAACCAAGAACTATCCACAAAATTATTACAGTAAAAATATTACTGTAAATAAACTGTTTTGTTGGCTGTCTGGAATGGCCTCTTCCTAGCCACAACCCCTCCAGCAAAATGGGCAAGTTTCATCACTTCCAGCTTTTCCAAGCTGTACAGTTCACACTACCTCTGTTCTTGTTGGCACAGAAAGAGCATGCACTCACAAGGAACTGGTTTCTTTATGGTTTACCTTTTTCAAGCACAGTCCTAAAATCTTTCACTTGGTGACACCAAGTGGGCAAAATGATCAGCAACATCTGCACTATGTCTGTTACTAGTGGACATGCTCAATTGCTTTAGGTTTGAGAACACTCACATTCCACCCTCTCATAAAAAAATAGCACTCAAGTGTTACAGCCTAACAGTTATGCTGCCAAGTTACACAGTATGAGCCTCTTTTCCCTTTCTCCACATTTAATTTTAGCTTTGCACATTTGGACTAGTTTTTAGAAGAGCTGCAGAACACTGGTTACTGTCCTACTGCTGCAGGAACAGGCTCTGCTATCTCTGTAGCAGACTTTAGAAAAGCTTGTGGACAAAATAATGAAGAAACAGCAAGACTGGAAAAAACCCCAAAATAAATAGTTGCATTTGTTCTTGCTATTAAGGGCTTTTAAGGCCTCATCTCTCCAGTAATTAGAGCAGCAGTTACTAGTATCACTGGTTTAAACTGTCACCAGACAGAATGCTTAAACAACTAAACCCCATTTACAGTATCTCCAGTAATTCTACTGCAGTGTCTATACATTTACTTTATCATGTTAGAGACAATTACAGGAGTGCTCAGCATGCTTATTAAAAATGTGTCATGGAAAGTCATTCCTTAATGCAGTGAAGTGACAACACCAGACCCAGAATTTTTTTTGAGACAGAATTTAATGTGTGCAATGAAAACAGCAAAACTGTTACCATTTCTTAACATTTTAGGGGAAAAAATAGGCAGTCTTGACAAACACTAGTCCCCCCAAGCTCACACATGTGTTTCACTGCCTTCTTTCTTCCTCAGAAGAGGTGTTTTCAGCATGAACACCTGGAAGTACAAGAGCATAGATCAGTTAACCAGTCAACAGTAACTGTCAACCCATTTGTTAATGTTAAGGATATCATCAGAAAAACCTTTGCTCACCACCAGTCAGTCTGCCGGTAATTCCAGCAATTTGGGGTTAGTTTCATCACATGATACCTTTAGGTAAACTCACTACAGCAATTCTAGCTTCTAGCAGAAGCAAAATCTTTACCCCTTTGCTCTACAGTGCTGTCAGCAAACTGCAGTGGAGGAGACAGCTGCTCTTACACATTTCCTGTTCCTATTTCCCCTAGAAGTTCATTAATTATACTTTTAGGGCTATAAATAAACAGAAATAGAAACACAGCCAATGAGAACGTTCTCAATTAGGTAATTTTTCTGAGCCTGTAGCCAAAAAAACCATCACATTGACCTAACAGCACACCAGTTATTACACTCACCCAGAACCATCTCCTACTCTTGCCATCTCACTGCTTTCCACAAGACCTGAGAAGAGCTGTAACATCAATTTGCAGACAATTAGTACACAGCACCAAGACCTGCAAGCTATACCCAAATACAGAGCTACTAGGAAGTATCACAGAGCTTCAAGTTTTGAGGGGGAAAGGAGGGGAAGAACATTGATTTAAGAACCTACAAAATGTGACTCAGGTTTTTTTGACAACCTATAAGCCTCATTTATTATCAACTTGGATTCTACTTGCTATAAAGCTCTAGATGGTTCAGTGAAATTCATCACTTACTTTCACATTAGGGCCATCTTCAGAAAGTGACCTGCTCCCAGTCCCAACTGTGTCACATTTATCTGGAAAGACCAAGCTCCTGCAGAAGAAGCGGAAGAGAGACATGAAGCCATGTTACACAGTACAAGAGCACTTCTCACAGAAAACAAGTGAAAATTAAAGTTGCCTGGTGAAGTTCTAGAAGACAAATTTCCAGAACTCAAGCTCTGCCTGCATGTAGCTCTATTTCAGACAAACAAGGAGGTTATCGTCAGTTCTCGCATCTGACGGCACTTCCTATTCCGGGTTATCATCATCAACAGCCAACAACTTTTGTAGGTGATTACTTAAAACACAGTAATTGATTCATCTTGAAGCAACAGCTGCACATTTCCCCCCTCTGTTTATAAAAGATATTAGCTCTGTTGACTTAATGATATGTAAAATTAGGTTTTCATTTAACTTACTTTAGAAGTAATTATTACAGGTTGTTTTCGATTAGATGTTTTGTATTTAACTGCTTCACATCATCAGCATTTAAGCAAAGCCTGGAGCTTTGTTGACAACTTTGTGCACCATAGTAATAAAATAAACTTTCACTTACTCTTTACTTCCAAGACATCTTTCTGCTGGGGCAATAAAAGCAAAAGAAGTGTTACTGGAATACTCTAGGTTTATCCAGGAAAAAAATCAAAACCGAAACCAAACAAAAACCCCCACCAAAACTACAACCTCAGCATCAAGAGTCTGCTTTTAATTCCACCCATGTTTGTGTTAGTATCATTAATCACCAAAATATTTTTATAGATGGCTTTTAGTAGTCAAAAAGACATTTTTAGTCAGGAAGCTTAAAAATCTCCCTTATGCAGCTTGCCAGACTGCATTTACCACAATGGCAATTAAGTTGAAATTCCACACACCACCAATTCTAGTATTACATGGAATGGGTCTGGCACATCTAACAACCAAAAAAAGTGACTTGTTTGCTAAAAATAGTACCATAAAAATAAAAATCCATAGAAGGCAAAGGAATACCAAGCACTATTCCCTAAAGGTTTACCTCCGCAGCTCTTATGGAGCTCTGAACTTGTCAGAACTCTGCCCCAGCACCATGTGACGCTGAGAGCAGCAAGAGGCTAGCCCGAAAGCAGTCAGGAGGCTCATGAGGAGAAAATAACCGAATGGGAATACTTTACCCCCCCAAGCCTTTCCCCATGAGGCCGCCAAAGGCATCGCCATCCTGACTGGGGCTCAGGCTCAGCAACATGAGACGTTACCTCACAAGCCAACAGCAATCTCCCAGAGCCCTCCCAACCCAACCGAACCCTGGTTTTACTTACGGGGGAGCCACTTCAGCAGCCTCAGCGCAGTTCTGGCCCCATTCGCAGGGTCTCTGCGGCCTAGAGTGCGCGGGACTGGTGCTCGCCGCCATGACCGCTCTGTGAGGACAAACAGAGGGAGTCAAGCGCCACGTGCTCCAAGGCCACACCTCACCGCGCTTCCCCTGCTCTCCCTCATACCACCACCCCACCTCGAATGGTCAGGCCCAGGCCCAGCCTCAGCGGCCATGGGGACAGGGAGGCACAGCGGACGCCACCACTGCTGAGGGGGATGGGGCGTGGGGTAGGTGGGAAAAGCCCTCACCTCATCCTGCTAACTGATAATGGCGCCTCACTCCGCAAGCTGGGCCTCGATCACCCCCATGCCTCCCTACACAAGGCCCAAATCAGTCCCGACCCCGGCGCACACCCACTTTCCCCAGCTCACCTCAGCCAGGAACCCAGGCGGAAAGGGCGGGAACAATGGCGGCGGTCCCTTATAAAGGCTTGGGCCGTACCATCTGGCGGCTGGGGAAGGGGGCGCAGAGCTCTACCACTGCTCCAGCGAGCAGTAGCCGGGTAGGCCCCGGCGTCCCTTTCCTGCAAAGCGGCCCGGGAGGGAGACGGATCTTGGGGCTGGTCTCAGCTTTGCCAGAAGCCTCATTTTAAATCTCCTTTTGCTCGGTTGAAAGCGAGAAAGAAGGTTCATTAAGTGTGGACTGGGACAGGCTACACCTCCCAGCCGAAACTCTCATCTTGACCTCAGGAAGGCACAAGCCCCACTCAGGGCAGCCAAGGGAGTACCCCCGGGCTCGTTACCAAGGGGAGGCGCAGCACTGTCCTTTATTGTGTGCGCTCCAGAAAAACTGGTCACGGTGATTTGAGACCGCTTTTATGCGTAACAGAACAGCTGTTTAAATAAAAATTTCATTATTTTCACATTATCACATCATCACGAAGTGAAAATGTTTTCTTTTGCTTCCCTGGACAATATCAGTTGTCTTCAAAACCCACAAATCCCTTGTTTTCAAGTCTCACCATCGATACCACAAGTTCAGCGTCTGCCTAAGGACAGGTGTAGGCACAGTCCACAGTCCAACTCCTAACACTGTGTGCGTGTGTGTGCGTGCATGCGACTAGTGTGGTCCTGTAGTAAGTCACCTAAAAATCAGAACCATTTTTTCCTCTAGGGCATAGATCCTCCACCAAAAGCCAAAGCTGAACAACTTCTTTCAGACTAAGTTCATTTTAATAAAATACACAATTTGCACTTCTCAGTATCAAAACATTAATTTCTGCATCAAAATCCTTGCAGGTGATTGCACCTGGGAGCTCAGTGGAAGATACAGAACTTCTTAGCTAAGAGCAAAACAGTTGACCACAAAGAGAAAGGGACAACAAACTTCTCTATGCAATCTCTCTCTAGGTCAAACACATTGAAGTTAACAATGTTGAGGAAAAAGCATTCTCTAAAGATTCAGTGCTCATTTTTAATTATAAAAACCCAGCAGCAGTTCATGATCAGGTAACTAAGGAAGATCAATTCCTGGTACCAGTGAACACTTCTCAAGGCTTCTCTGTACACCATCAAAAAGCAAAACCAGCCAAACCCCCAATGACAAAAGCCCCTCTCTATACTTCACTTCAGCAGTAAACCTTTTATTTTTTTTGCAGCTAAGCTACAGTGGTCTCATTAATACATAACTCTGCCCCCAAACCTTAAACACAAGAGACCCAAGTCACGTGGAGGCATTTATAAGCCTAACCAGAAGAACACGACCAGTCTTAACAGCTACTCTTCCTTGAATGCAAGCCTTTGCCTACATCACTTTTCTTGATTTCATACATCCATTAGTTCAGATCTTTTGTATCAGCTGAAACCTCTATTCTCATTCTGCCCTTTACCAGGGTCAATTTTCAAGTATTTACGTGGAAAAAGTGGTTATCAGGAACATGAACAGCAGACCAGAACCAGCTGCTGAGTTTCAAACCATGCAAGGAAGGGTTCACAGCAATGGAGAAGCCTGTCTTCGTAGCCCAGGTGCATGATTCATATCTACCATCTCCTTTCAGGGACAGGAAAGGCTGTAATGGATCCAAAGCTGTAATACAACACAAAGGTTTACTGGCAAAAAGACACTGGTTAAACAAACGTTATCAGGATCTTGAGTAATGAGTATGGTCTGGGTATGATTCTATTTGAAAGCTTTGGAAGGTATACTACTGAAAGAACAACTTAAAATGAATTATTACAGTGATCAGACATTGCAGCCATTTACTCTCAACAATACTTTTATGAGACATATTTATATATTCAATAATTAAATATAAAAATCAATTATAAGAGTCACAAAACAAGGAAATAATAAGGCCTGAAGCCTGGTCAGTTCCCAGACTACCCTTCCAGACACTGTACCTTTCATTTTACCTTTAATTTTACATGCTGCTAGTCTTACACATCATAAAGCAATGAGACGAGTTAAATGCAGATTCCTTGCTTTTGTGAAGCCTCAAACCTATTTCAACTCAGTACAAAAACAGGAGGGGGAAAAAGGAGAAAACATTTGTTTGCTTAAAAGCAGAAAGAGGAAGAGTTTATATTCATAGACATTTGGGACTGAAATAGGGACAACGCAAACAAATTTTCAGACTATCAAAATGTTGCAGACATGTTTTTGCTACCTCTTCTGTTTATCAGAAAGTGATGTTCTGGCATTATTCCTCATTTAGAATTATTGGCAACCAAAATAAGTGCCATAGGCAACAAGAAAAAACTGCAGCTGCACATTGATCAAACCTTTCTCCTAGCTAGAGAGGGTATGCTGGTAAAAAAGCTGAATGTAACTAGTCAACCATGTCCACATCCACATGTACTATACAATAAGAACATTCAAAAATATTAACATGAAACAGTGATCCTATAGTTTCCTTTTCTCTTTCAGTTATATATATATGTATAGTTAAACAGCACGTAGGAAAACACCACTATAGCTTTCACTGTGGCCAACAGAAAAATTTTCACAAATATAAAAGTATATGTTTTTAAACTGTTCAATTTCTTCAGGACATTATACAGAGGAAATGAGAAATGTAACCTCGCATCATGTAACCAAAATAAAACAAACAAACAAACAAAAAAAAAACCCAAACAAACCTATCCTTGGGAATTTACACAATTCTCAAACATCCAACTTTGCAGTCCTGAACATCTCAATCCCTACAACAGCAGAACACAGTATCACCAAAATAAATGAGAATTCCTCGAGTGTAGTGATGCTACTTGGATACTATGTGAAATTTCACTGTACTAAAACGTTCAACTTAAGATGTACATTCATTATTTTGTGGGAAGGGAACACAGTAGGCCCTTCATGCTTTATCCTTGCTGGCTGCCTACCCAGGAAGCATTATTGTTATTACTTCAAGAAGAAAGGAAAGGTGCTGGTAAGAGCCAGAAGGGCAAGGCAATGATGTTGATTATGAAATGTCCTGTTCTTTGGATGATCTGTGTAAAATATTTGTTAAAAGGCTCCACGTTAAAAACAAAAAGGTTGTCTTAAAAATACAGAGCATTTCTGCCTCTTAAGTTCAAAGCTTGGGGAAAAGTGTTTTGCCAGAATTAACCACAGGTTTGCTGTAATAAACAAACATGCCAATGCCCCAGTGTCACACAGGGCCAACCACAGACTCCAGACAAACGCCATTGCTTTAGGTTTTCAAGCGGTAACGCAGCTCTGCTTTTATATAAAAGGAACAGAGAGAATTCTGGAACCTCCACTGCAGAGTCTTTGCCAGTGTCCAGCTTTCGGGCAAAGGAAACCTTGCCACTCTTCAGAGTCACAATCTCCAGGATCAGAAAGTACAAATGATCATGATTCAGTGTCTGACCCAGAACTGCTTTCTCGGCTGATTTCAATCTGTAGAGAGGGTAAATTATCCAACCGACTCTTTTTTTGCCGAGATTGTTCTTTTTCCTTAATGAGAGCACCCCAGACCCGCTGCAGCTCCGAATCATCTTCCTCTGGAGATGCCACTGAGTTTTCAGCTTTGTCAGAAGTCTTTTCTTGTGTCTTCGGAGCAGACCCCAACCGGGTCCATAAATTACCTAATCAGATGAAAAACAAACAGTGAAAAAAACCCCACAGGACTAAGAGGAATTCTGAGGAATTCCTAAATCCACTGCAACTCCTTAAACTCCTCCCACTCTGATGTTTGGCATGGAACTTCCTATGCTTTGAAGCAGGAGGGAAGTTAAAATATGGGAGGTTCAGTGCAGTTGTGTTTGCAGAGAACACCGCACGCAGGTCTGAAGTGCAACTACATTACCTGTAGTTCATTACAGTTGTTTCGGTGCCCTGTTTTCACCACACCTTTGAAGAAGTCCTCTACCCACCTACATGCATTTAGATTTCAAAGCTCTGAACAAACAGTTAATCTTTTAATTTCACTGAACTGAATATCCCCCATGATTTTCTGCTGAAATTTCTCTAATACTCTAAAAAAGAAAATAAAATAATCAAAGGAATTGCAGTATTCCATTTTCTCCACAGAACTAACCTGATTTCTTCTCTCTGGAATCAGAGTAGAGGCCTTTTACATCTTGCTTGGGGATTCCTAGCCGGCTGTGTACATCTGATATCGGTTCTCGACGAGGAGCAGAGGTGCTACTTGGAGGTTTACTTTCTGGAGAATGTGGCCTTTTTCCCAGTCTTTGCCGCACATCTAAGGATATTTTCAGTGATTAAAATGACAAAACCCACGTTGCATTTACTTTAGTTCTGCCAGCTAATGTTCTGTTGTTCACAATTTGTAAAACTTGAAACTAGACAGACTTTCTGGTTTTATCTTTCAATTAAGTCTTTTGTACTCTGATTGCAGTCCTGGCAATGTCTGCAATACAATTTCAGATTTCATTTTCTTTTTTTTTTTTTTTTTTTTGGCAATAACCTTGACTTTTAATGTTTTCAGGTTGTGATCTGTCCAGAGGATCAAAAAGCAAGTTATTCTGTGGCTCACTGCATTCTCTTTTAGCAGCACAGTGTGTACATATGCAGCATGAGGTATGAGTATACAAAAATTGAAACACTTTCAACAATTCTTTTCAGATAATAGATACTTTGCTTTCTAATTCTAATACTGCTTGATATTTTGCAGAATAAAATGAAAAACAGAATATAAGAATGCTAAACACATTGACACTTAACCTATGATACAAGTCTTACATTCTGAAGTTTGTCTGGTTTAAGTAGATAGTCTTAAAGATTAAGCCAAAAACATATAGGCAAAGGAAGTAATAGGATTTATAGGCCAACTTGTCAGAGCCTCAACGTGTGCAGGAAGGGTAGAACACTAACACAACTTCTACATTACACTGATATAAGAGAGTATATTTCTCTTATCAGTCAGATAATCTTCTGGATACTACATCAGAAGCAGCTGAAATTACACATACCTCAGTCAAAAAAGAAACAGTCAATTAAGGACAAAACTAATCCTTGCCAACTGAAAAATAGGTCTGTATTCAAGTAATACATGTTCTTCCACATAAATAGCTCGTGTTTTGTGTTTCATTTTGTACATGAGCTCCCCCACACGCCCTGTATCTCAGTCATACAAAAACTCTGCCTCAAGGAGTGAGCAAATCACACAGAACAAAAGTATAGGGAAACAGAAACAGGTAAGTAAATTGCATAAACATAAATGTCATTCTTTCAATCAAAGGTACTTCATCTTTCCCCAATCCTCAACTCAGTCTCTTAGTGAGAAGAAATTAACCATGGGTGCAGGAACTGCTGCTGACTAGAATTCCCTCAGGTTTGCTAGCTGCAGTGAAGCACCCATGTGAAAGGAATGTATCAATATTCAAGAGCCAGTTGCAACTCTACACGACAAGAGTTCAAAATCACCTGATTTTACAATGCTGTTTGCCTGACGTGGCCCACTATTATTCTGTCGTTTTTCTTCTAGCAGTAGTCTGACATCTGCAACCTTCTCTGCTGATCCTTTACTGCCAATCCGATTTTTGATGTTGCTGCTTGCTATGCTATCTGCTCGCATGGAATTCCTTAAAAAAAGAGGAATAGACTTAAGATCCCTTAGAGGAAATGAAATCTGGTATAGTTCTCAAATCATCTTCTATGTAAAACTGCATTACAGAAAACTGTAGTATCAGGATTTCTCTACTGAGAAACAGAGGTAAAAACATTACTTAGAAGAGCACTTGTTCCAGTCAATCTTAAATTTAGCAACAATCACACGAATACCTCGGTATCCGTGTCAAGGCAGGTATGGAGTTTGGCTCCTTAAGGTTGTGTCTCGGGACCAAACTTGTTACAAGACTTGACATTATAATGAAATATACCACTGAAGGGATGCTTGATGAAGTTATTTTAATAATCTACAATGTATGTGATTTTGGTTATTATGGCCATAAGGAAAGTAGATTTCTTCTTGTTATCAACACTTAAGGGTTGTTATTCTTCCTGAGAAAAGAGGAAGGGGTGAAGTGAAAAGAGGAGTTATTTCTCCCTGGCCTAGCTAGGAAGTGCAAGAAGTTACACTTGCTTGTGCACATTTCTAGTGATTCCACTTTGAATTTCATTACTATCAATAAACAGGGTTACAGATATCTGCAAAGGAAGCTGTATTTAAAAAATGTTAATTGCAATTAAAAGCCTATGTATTTATTTTTAAATATCTACTACAAAATTGTCCTAAGAATCGAGAAAGTAGCTTCAACAGTTTGTCTTTTGACAGCTCTGTCCCTAGTTATAATTCAGAATGCCTTTTCACTGCTACTTTTCAAGAATAAGAAACTTTTACCTAATATTTTTCAGCTGTGATTCCACCTCATCTGCATACATTGTCATTTTCATGCTCTTTTTGGGCGAGGGTGTTGATATCATTTTCAACTCCAGATCATAGTCCATTTCATCCGAATCAGACGCACTAGCGCTCGATCGCCTCGCTGCACTACGGTCTCGAGACTGTTTAAAAGCTTGCAGCTCATCACGGTACTCCACCACAACTCTGTCATCTTCATCCATATCCTGATCTTCTTCCTCCTCTTCTTCCTCCTCAATAGGCTCCTCAGGAACATTTACTAAGCCTGTAGCAAAACAAACAAATTCTGATAAAATGAAGTCTTTCATTCACAGAAGGTACCCTGAAACCAAGGCAAAAATAACTAACTAAATAAACCCACTGTAATTAATTATCCTCTGCAAGTGAGTATATGTAGCTGTCTAAGGCTAAAGAGAGAACATTTTGCAAAATATGTTAAGTGGAATCTATATTACAGAATAGCCTAAGCAGAAGAAAATCACCAAAGGAGAAAAAAAGTCCATGGTGGTCACTCGTGTCAGAAACCTGCTCAAGCATAATGCTGGATTGAAAATACAAAGTACAATTGCCTTCTGTAGTAGGCACAGTTCAGGCTGCCTTGAACTAAGCATAGCAATACCTATCATCCTATGGGGCTTAATGTGACAACTGCTGGCTTTGCAATAATCCTTTCATGATGTGTAAGCAGTAATGCCAAAAAGAACACATGTAACATGAGCGTGAATTTATCACATATACCGATTTAAGTATAGAACCACAACTTAAATGTAGTTACCAGCAGTGTGCAAGCAGCTTTTCAGAAAGCAGCACATGACCAACATGCAAAACCTTCACTAGATCTGCTATACCCAAGGTTGTATTTTTAACATGCTGCTCATGTGAAACTTTGACACTGTTATTTGTCTCACTGCAAAAATTTTTACACCTATTATTTTTCTAATGCACACCCTCTACCTCAGGAGGTCAATTAAGATATTCAAGTCTAATTATTGCCATTTCCTAATCTTTACTGTTCTACATCTAGACCTTGTTTTTTCACAGAACAGAAGAATTGACACAGCAGGTATGGCAAACGGCCAAGAAGATTAAAGAAGTTACCTTTTCTTTCTGCCCTCAATGCTACATTCCCTGTGTCCTAAGTTTGTAAAAGAAATCTATCACACAAAAAGCATCAGGTATCTTGGTAACCCAAAGAGCAGTGTGAAGTTTCTACCTCTGTTGTTCCCTGCAAACTCTTAAAATATGATTCAGTTAAGTACGCTTCACTCTCACACCGCAGGGGATCACACAAGGTGTTGTCTAAGGTCCTTTCCAGCTCACCACTGCCCAGCTGTGCTCTTACAAGATCAACATACTGGCAGCAATCACCTGAATGCCGATGTTTATAAGGAGGAGTCAAGCCAACATCGTCGCCAATGAGCGTCCTTTTCTTTATCACATCCCGATGGATTCGGCGGGAGTGGTATCTTCGTTTCCTGAAACACCACAGAAAGAATGACATTCCTGTCCCAGAAAAGGTATCATGAATGAGCCATATTCAGTCCTGGGTTAAGCACATGAGATTATCACCCACTTTAATAGCAGACATGCATTTATATTAGAGCTGTTCTGAATGCCCTGAATACAAACATCATTCTTATGAGAAAATACTCCCGTTGCAAATTCACTGTCACACTGCAGAAAATCATTTATGCACAAGAAGCATCTACGGAAACTAAATAGAAAAGAAATCCACAAATTCAAACCATTTTAGACCATCTTGTTCAACTACCTGCAACATTCCAATTCCTCTATCCAATACTCACCAAGAATTGCTAAGAATCCCCTTCATGCCTCCATAATTTGGATTGCCATACTTCATGTAATACTGGCTTCGCCTTGCAGCTCCCAGCTCTTTCTTGTCATCTGAAAAAACATAAAATAAAGGAATATTCCCCTCTTAGAATATCTCACAACACTAGCACAAAGACAAATAACCACCCTGTCAAAGAGAGTGAAACTAAGACTTAGAGATCAGCATTACTTCAACCTCCTTCACAAAGGATACAATTTTGCTGACACCTCTGAAATTTCTCCTACCACCACAGATTTATTTGTGTCTAGAAACTTAATTCTAGGGAGACAGAGTTTCCACATATCAGCTTAACAGAGCATTACATCCTGCTGTAACTGCTGGAGGCTACACTGACCTTATTCATGACCTTTCTTTTCTTTATGGATATGTCACTTCCCCCATAACCCAGAAATTATACTGATTTTCATTTTACTCATAAATATCATTTAATATCTCAACTGTATTTAGCAATAATTTCCAGTAATACCTCAGCAGCATTTGAAACTATTTTCATATTTCTAAAACATGGAATTTACTTCTGTGGAGATAAGCATCATAAAACCTATTCTGTGGTACTGGGAAGAATGCCTTGAGTCCAAGAGAAATTTTTTTTATGTACAATAATTTTTATACAACCAGAACTGGATTTAATCCACACATTAAATGTGGATTTACACGTTACATAAGATTTTGCCATAAATCACAGAATCACAACTAATGATCAGCAAAAACCCTAACAATTTTGCAAACAGAAATTAGGTACTTCAAGTCATTAATTAGTCAACAAGTAAAACTACAACAAGCAATTAATGCATTATGCTTGTTAAGCTGTTCATTTACCTTTAGTAGCAAATCTCATGAATAGCTTGTTTCCTTTAGCCAGTTTATTGGCAGGGCGAAGATCATTACGCAGGAGAGAATCCTCTTCTACCTGGGAGAGGGCATCCAACTTTGGGGGCAAAAAAGGCATTTTGGACTCAAAAATAAAATTACTGTTGAATGAAAATGGATTGCTTACAGAGAAGCAATCAAGAAAGAAATTGACTTTTCAAATTATGTTCAAATGAACACTGACTTGACTAAAAGGCTTTATTTTGTTTTAATTTATAACTGCTTTATAGAGACTAAAATTCAGATTTCCACGATGCACAAGTACGAGTGTTCACTGAGCCACTCCTAAAGAAAATACTAATCACTCCTATTATATATTCAGCCAGTGAAGATTAAATTACTTACAAACCATCAATGTGTATGCTGATTCCCACACATCCAACGGACAGCCAAAATCCCATTTGTCTCTTTAGGCACTGCTCACTGCTGAGAGGCCATTCCTGTCCATTATTGCTTTTTCATTGCCTCCTCTCAGCAGAAAAAAAAGCAGCCAGTCTAGCTGCATGCCCCAGCACTCTTCAAAATCTACTTTTATAAAGCACTCTTGCATAGCTATTCTCACCTGCAGTGTATCTGTCATGCCCCCATCTAATTTACTTTGGTAATTAAATTGTGGATTGCAAATACAGGATAGAATCATAGAATGTCCTGAGTTGGAAGGAATCCATGAGCACCAGGGAGCCCAACTCCTGTTTATACACACAACAGCCCCAAAAATTACACTGTGTGCCTGAGGGTGTTGTCCAAATATGTGGTTAAAGCTACAATATTATGAAGACTTTACACCAGTCAGAGCAAAATTTCCACAACAGTGTTTTCACTTTCCTTCTTGTACTGACCTCAACATCACTTGGATTGTCATCCTCAACCTCTCCTTCTTCTGTCTCATCATCAGAACTTTCCTCCTGTTTTTCTAAGAAGGAAAATAAGTGTGGAAAAAAAATAACCTCTGTTTTAGTGTGTCAAGTCATATTTGATTACTACCTACATTCTCTGAAATCAAACTGAAGGTGTTAGCCTTTCTTCTGTGCAGCCTAGAGAATAATTGAAACAATAAAATCCACAGAAATTTGAAGCACATGAGCACGACAACATCAACAAGACTGCCTCTGTGCAGATAACTGTATCCAACAGCACACACTGATTACTAATTCTTTGAAAGCAAATTAAATTGCATTTCAGGGTAGGATAGAGGTCAGCAAGGCCAAGACTGTGAAAGTCATATAAAAGCCTATTTCCTTCAGTGTCCCTTTAAAATGCTGCAAGTCCCCACGGGTATCATACTAACAATGGAAGCCAGGTTATTGTGCAACAGCATAGAAGTTTCTGAGGAAGAACAGGAGAAATAAATAGAAAAACCTTAGTGATTTCATCTCAAAGTGAAGTAACTAACAGAAGAGTGTACATCTCCAGAGATACTAAAATTATGAGATGCACAGATTTTTCTGGGTTCCTTATAGCTCAAAGTTAAGAAATTGATATTGAAATATTTTTTCCATACAGTTGTCAGAAGGGGGGAGGGGAAATGTAGTGAATATGGACAGCTATCAACACATACCATATAACTCACAAAGATCTCAAAGTACTTCATAGCACAAGGCTAAGAAAAGCACCTCTTTTATATTTCAGAGTTCCTTATCTTAATCTCATCTAGCAACAGACTTGAAAACTTAAAATAGAGAGCAGCAGCTGTTCAAAAGATCCTGAAAATATAGCCAAGTTCAGAGAAAACAGTAAAGTACAACTAACCAAACTGAAACCAGAGAGAGAATTTAGGTCAATGAATGAGCCAAATTCAAAACTGAATAATTAAGAGAAAGCATTCAAGCACATTTATTTTCCCCCTTAAATAAGCTTCTCATAGTGAAGACCAGTGTCTTGCTTCCCTAAATGTCTAAACAGCCCTCAAATTCCTACCTAAAGAAGGAATGCAACTAAGCCAGACCATTCCAGTTTATCTGTATGCATCACACACCTTAAGATGTAATTGAACAGTTTGTACTTTATCTAATATCCCACTTTTCCAGATGAACAGGAATAATTTAGATGACAGGTTTTATTCTGAGATGTAGTGGAATGATGATGTAATATGTCATTTGTAGCCAACAAGATTAACTACATATATTTATGCTCCATTTAAAAAAGTCATTGATCTCCAAAAACTTCACAAGTCTTACTTGAAGCATTATCAACATTTGCCCCAAAATTAAAGTTACATGGATGGTTGAAGAGCCATAGCATTATGGAGAAAAGCAGTAACAAGAAAAGGGGATGAGTGAGAAGGGATCCACAAGTCTGATGAAGGTCAAAACCTCAAACTTTCTAGAAAGGCTTTTGGCAGCACTGCAAATATCTAATAGAGAGATTGTTCATATACCATGGTTAAGCAAAATCTATGGAAGAGTTAACAAATACATCAGCTCTCTCTGCTCTGTACCACGTGGCAGGCACAGTACTTTGAATCACAACAATTTATCCCACCAGCCTCACAGCAAAACAATCCTAAGGTAGCAAAATATTTCTTAATTTACATCCACGAAATGAATTTACAATTAAAAGACATTCAGGTACCAGATTTATCACAGTATGAAGAGGTACTTTTGCTGCTCTGCTCTGTTATGCCTGACATTTCAGTGTGCTTTCTTCTTGAAAGTATAATGGCAAAATTTAGAGATGATAGTGGTGAAGTGATACAATGTGACACCAGAGTGAATGATATATATTAAAGGATGGTACTGGATCAAGAAAGGAATGCACTGCTGCATTTCAAAAATAGGACATTTTCTTACACCTGCTTTACCCACACTTAGAATCCAGCCTTTTACTGCCTTTGTACACACATCACACAGATGTATTTCTGCACAACATGTACCACTATAAAGATCATACCCGAGGATGACCCTGCATCTAACATGTTCAGTACCAACTGAATTACTGCTTTTGGTCTAGCTCCAACCCACCTTTTAAGAAGCAGCTTCTTCAAAAGGTTTCCAAGATGAAAGCCTTTTTAAAAGTGGCAGAATACATTTACCTGAAACTATATGACAGAAGCTCCTTCAGTAAATCAGATTATGCAGTACCCAAGCACAAGTTTCAAGCTTCATTGATTTAACTAGATGGTGTCTATACATGTGTATCTCAATCTACCTTTCTTGGTTTTTTCAGTTGTCTTCTCTTCATTGTTTTCTCTGCTTTTTGTTTTCTCCTGATCAGGCAAGGAACTCATATTTATTAAAGCCCGGGTTGCTGTTACTTCATCAAGCCAGACCACATTACCTATGAGATATACAAACACACACAAAACCAAAATGAAGCTTGTGTAATCAAGCAGTCACATCCACTGCCTCACTGGAGGGGAATTCAGAAATGCTCTTATATAGTGACACAACAGAAAAGGGATCAGATATACCTCTTGCAGAGAAAGTCATATTCTTTAACAGACTCGATAAGCTGGAGGACACACAGATTCCATCACATTACAAAAACCACACACAACAACTGATCAAAACTAAAACTCACTGAAATGCACAACTGCATTAGAGACTGTTTCCTGAGTGCAGCAAATGAGGATACTGAATCAGGGTCAGTGTATTTCCTAACTGTGTTAGCACACAAACATGCTGAAGGGGGCATGAGGGGAAGAAGTAAGAAGGCTTGATTTTTTTTACTTCTCTTTGGCAATTTCACAGGACCTTGGACTTTACTGTGGAATTCTGTTAATATTTTCCCAAAAAAGTAGGAAAATAGAAGAGACTGCTCAAGCCCTTTGCAGAGATCTAGTGCACAGAAGTTAACAATGTGATTCTGTAATATACACCTGGTATATGCCTTCAGTATCAGCAGATGGGACCAAAATGCAATTTCATACATGCTGAAATTGAAAGAGCTAAAACTGCTTAGAAATAGATATTGGACAAAAGCTTTCTGCACAGATGCATTCAGTGCAAACACAGCAATGAATATCATTTACTGCTCTGCTGTTAAGCAAAGTGTGTTCAGATATCAAGAAAACTACACAAGGACACAAATTAAAAGATTCTCTCTTAGATTACTTGAACAGACAAGGTTTACAAGAAGAACATCCAGATACTAACTTCAATGACTGGCTAGTAACTTTTGCTTTATGTATGCCTACCTGTTCTTCACAGTCCCAATTTTCAAAGCCTTTATTGTTTTAGTGTTCTGTGTTTCAAAATGAATGTGTCTAAATTCACCTTTGCACTAAGGCACCTTGAGATGCAATTCAGCTGGGAATGTTAATTTGCCATGCTGCAATGCAAATCTATACTGAAAGGACAAATTTTTTTTGTTCTTTTTACTTTCACCAAGTGTGGTTGGCATGCTAATGCAGATACAGTGTGGAAATTCATCCCTGGAACAGATGTGTTTTAACTCTATCTAGGTAAAGTACTATTATGACTCTGAAGCCTGAAGTGTTGTGCTATAAGCTCCCTCTGGCTCCACACTGAGTTTACTCATGCAAAGAGTAAAGCATCCTTTAAGAGAAAGGATAATCAGACAGAAAAAAGACAATTAGACAATCTGAGAAATGTAGAGATGGATACAGAGCTAGGCTGTGCACTTGATAGCTTATGCATCACTACAGGTTCATCTAGCAGCTCTTTACTGCAATTGTCCATCCAGGGCTCACTGTTTCAGATTTTCTGTCAGCTTGTGGCAGTATATCAAGGTGTCACACACAGTGACTTCAAGGTAACCAATATTTTGTAGTACACCATATATTTTGTCTTGCAATGGAACATAATTCCTTCAGGGTCATTCCAGGGAACCACACTACTAATTCTCAAGTCTCTGCTTGTCAGTAAATCCCTATCCAATTGGAAAAGCTGCACTGGCTCCTACTAATTTTGCTGGGATTTCATTTAGAGGGTTTCTAGCCATATGGCAATCTCAGAGCCTTCCAATTCCATGATCCAGCACCCACTGCAGCAAACAGCTCTTATACTCTCTGTAGTATCACTGAAGAGAGCAAGATCATCAACCACCTTTTATCTTTCTGGCAATCTTGCTGCCTGCTTTACTCTCTGAAACAGCCCTTGCAAGGGCAATTTACATTCCTTTCCCAATCTATGCAAATCACATTTAGCTGCTACCTTCTTCCACCCACTAATTCCTCCATGAGAATGCACTAAACAAATATGGTAACAAGATCATACCAGCCTGTCTTAACTGAACACAGCTCAATAATCTTCTCTCAGAAAGTCACCTTTTGTGACGCTCACAAGCAGGTACACTCTTTATGTCAGGATGTAAGCAGCACAAAATCTCAGACCTGGTTTTTCCCCCCACTTAAGAGACTCAAAAGTTACTCTATGCTATCTCCAATAATAAATACTTAACCAGAGAGCAGGTTTGATTTTCCCCATATACTGTTGTTTCCTTTTACATCTGTTGACTAAGGCAAATCATAGGGAACCTTGAGACAAAGATCTTTGAAAGGCATGACGACATCTGAAGTACAGCTATGACCAACATTAAAAGAAGAGTAAGAATTACAAACAAAAGACTCCATGTACTTACATGATGTATCATCCAACCACTCAATATGAGCAGGAGGATACTCTTTAAAGTAGGCAAAGATGTCCTGTGTACTCATCTCATCCACCCCACAAATGTAAATTGTGTCCAGTCGCACTTTAGGAATTGCTATAAAGAAGAGACACAAAACTGGTACTTATTTCTATAAAGCAAGTTTTTTATTAGTAACATATGGGTTTACAAAGTAAACATTTTAAATAAGCTCAGGGGAAGCTAATTAAAGCAACCTGTGATGTATACCATTCTACATCACCATAACTGGAATTATTATTCCACTAGGCAATAAATTGAGAACTCACAAGAGGTAACATTACAAGCACTGGTAGGTGCAGGTACTGCATAACAATCAAACTGCCTGAAAAACCCTTTATTTTTAAAATACTTTTATTTTTTAAGTGCTAAAGAACCACAATATTGATGACTCCTGTGAGCACAAGAAGTCCAAAGTACTTCCACTTGTATCATCTGATGGAGAGCTGTTACAGGCCATGGCTTAGTGGGTTCAAGCTGCCAGCTGGGGAAAAACTCTTGAGAACTAACAAGATGCCAAAAGCACCAATCTGTTGTTCACACATCTCCTGGCTGATCTGCCTATATTCAGCACACGTGCAATCAGTCCAGCTTCACTGTGCATACAGACCAGAATTTGATGTTGCTATGCATGGGACACAGAGTCCTCTTCCAGTTGGACTCAAACAGTGCTCAAGATCTGGTGTTTCCAAAGAATTTAAAGATTCTGAAAGCAGCACTGATTGAGAAGGTGAATCATGCCAAATGGTAAATAAGGCACACAAAAAATGTCACCATCTTTCTGGGGCTGATAAAACAAGGAGTGAACTGGTAACTGTCAAGCAGCTTCAAAAATAATGACATCAAAATAAAAAGGTGAAAAAAAACCCACAGTGATTTCTTTTGGCAGTTACCTGGGAAAACCTCTGGGGATGCAGGAAATACTACAAGGTAAATCAACTACAGGAAGTGTAAGGAAGTAAAGAGGGATCTTTTCTTCCTGACTGTTGGATAAACTCATACCTTTCTTCATCATGTCCCGATCCAGTGCCACATTCCTTTGGGCAAGATTCACTTCAGCTCGAAAATGAAAGCGTTTTGCTCTTTGTTCCTTTTTCTCAATTGCTTCCTGCAAAAGGCAAAACAATGCAGTCACAGCAGGAATCACAGCAGCATTCCTAACAAGCTGCACTCAAGGACCAGTTCTTTAAAGTCTACCTGATAGTAACAATATATATTAAGAATTCTATTCATTCTGAAGAGACCTGTAAGCTTCTGAATGTAGAAAGAATTAATTAAAACATTTCTGTGACTCCTAATGGTTTTGATGGAGGTCCAGCAACATAATGGAAATCAAGGTGCATGGAAAACAAGGGATCTTGGACAATGCTCAGAGTCCAGGGTGGAACAGTAACATTATCTTTTCCTTCATCAAAAATGTACAGAGGCTCTGCTCAAAGAAAAACAACCCACAACTCCCCTAAAACAAGCACTTCCACCACAGGGAAAATTCATCTTTTAATATTATAGAGTATTTTCCCTATCTGTTCTTTAATTATACAAAAAAATGTCTTTCTGAGCATGAATTTAACAACCCTAGCTGGAGCGTTGACTACAGGCATCTTATTTAGACTGGCAATTCAAGCTGCTTTCAAGTAGCTCATGAGCAACAGCTCATGTGGATCTTATGCAACTTTTGAAACTGAGAAGCTCCTCATTTTACACAATTTATTGGACAGCATTATGGATTTTTGGATCTTATGAACCAAAGTCAAATGTGGAACACAAACTGTGATCAAGCAAAAACTGCCACCAATGATAGCCAAACAAACATGTGCTTTTTACTAGTTTTTAAAGACTGCCAACACATCTCTGGTTACATTTCTTACAGTTTTTCAGAGTTGCATCATTAAAGAACATAATAAAAGATGACAGCTTTCCCCTGAGTAGGGGAGCTTCAAATTCCTTACTGACTTACAAAACATGCAAGCTAGGTATTGAAGCCAAAAAGCTGATTCTCAGTGTTCATCTGGAACTCTTTTTGTACTCTTTGATAAGTACAATCTTCTGAGCTTCACTGATGCAAAATGGGAATACAGGATTTGTCAGCACCCTGCTGGGGATTCCTATCTGTTAGAAAGTGTTAAATTGTATCAGCCCTTTAAAGTGTATGACTAGATGCTTTTTCTCTGCTATCAACTGCCAAATACAGGGGTTGATTGTACAATATGAAACAACAGCCAGTTTGGTATTAAATGAATAGAGATGAGCTGTAGGATTAAGTTTCTTAAGTTCCATAAAATGATGTAACTTTAAGTTACTAAAGTGCAACAGCTGTTTAGAGTCTTCAAGCTATGTCTTAAATAATTAAACAATAAGATGCACTTCGAAGAGATAAGGCAATGAAACTTGCTTTTCCTGCCAAGCACTTGTTCTTTCTTCTGTCACAGGCCTAAGGGGAAAACCTGCAGCTGACTCATCTCAAAGGGCTTTGTTTTGCAACATCAAGTGGCACCAAGACAATTTCAATAGAAACATTTCCAGGTTTTGGCACACAGATTTTTGTAACTTGAAAATGCTAATTCTCACAGTTTACAAGAGGTAACTGGCCTCCTGATGCAGGCCACAAGCAACAAAAGGAGAATTCCCCACTTGTTGAAAAATGCCAGCTCTCTGAACAAGAGGCTGAGCTTTTGTGTCTGTTGGGGAAAAAAACAAATGAAATGGCTCCTCCTTTCCAGTAGCAATAATTAGAATATGTTGAAGGCTCATCACACAAAAATTACCTTGGAGGTTACATCTATTCCAGTAATGAAACTTCCAGCTTTGTTCTCGTATCTCCTACTAGTGTCCTGAAACAAAACAAGCAGGGTGATGAGATCTCAGTAACACTGAAAGCAACACACTTGCTATGCTGACAAAAGATCTAGCCATTTCTACAAGACATACAACCTCTTTAATTTGATCCTTACTCCAAGCTAAAGCCCTAGGTACACAAGTATACAAGCAATACCTCTTGTCAGTGAAGGTAAGCGTATGAACTGAACCAAACTTCCTTTACTATAAGGATTCTTCCCTGTGGCAAAATTTAGTTTCTGTGTCTGCTCCTGCTAAGGTTTTTACTCTCTCTCAGCAATACAGGGGAAGTCATCCAACACTTTTCCTAATTAAAATTGCCACAATTTTGGTTTCTGGTATAATTTCCTTATAAAACACAAACAAACTGAAGTGTAATACCTGACCTGACACCTTAAATGTCAACTTGCAAATTTTAATCAAAATAAGTCAGAACACCAAGCTATATCCACAATTGAACAAGCAACTTTTACCCCTATGCCTATCAATATTTCAACCCCAACTTCCAAAGACCTGCAAGAAAAAGCATTACTGGTTTCACTACAACCCTAATGATAAAGAGTAAAAATGGAGAATGATGTGGGGGAAAAAAATTTACAAGTTTCCTCTCCATCAATCAGGATTGCTGAATTCACAAGACTGCATTAAACCACACAGACCCTGAACCAATGACCCAGTCCTGTCCCTTCCACAGTTTGCATATGTAAATGCAAAACCTCTTCATTCTGGCACATTCAGGACTATCATCTGCAAAAGTTTGGGACTTGAAGTGCATGTCTTGCTTTCCCCAGGGATAAACATGTTCTTTACACTTGTGTGACAATAATTATTTTGGCTAAAAAGCTTGTTGCAGAAAGTAGGCCAGTCTCAGTTTAGAAACACCAAAGCACACACAATCCAACAGCTTTCCCTAGTAACAGCAGCAAAGTTGCCAAATGTTTAGGCTGATTAAAAAAAAATAAAGTCAAAATATATATTATTTTTAAAATTAAAAAACCACACTACCTAACACTGACTCACGAAGCACAAGGAAATACAATAGGGTGCTGTCTCTTAGGCCACATATTTGTTAGAAGCTCAAACATGTTGGTAAATCAGCTAATTAAAGATTAGTTTCTGAAGTAATTTCCACCCAAATTTTGAGAGCAAAAGACTACTTAAGAGTTAAGAACTCTGACCCATTTTTAGGTATTAAACCTAATCCTACTAAAACTTGTACATGAATAATTAGCAAAATGAAAAAGGGGGGGGGAAATAAAAAGGAAACCCTCAAAACTCATTCAACAGAGCCCACATTACCAGTGCCTCCAACTCAGCTCCCTTCTCTTGGTATTCCTACGGTCCTTGCACCAAGCACTCCCTGTACGCTCTCCCATCGATCTACAGTGCACCACTACACCCCAAATACTTTTCCCCACCGCTTCCTTTATTATCTTTCCTCCCGAGCACGTCCTGGCCGCTTCCTCTTAGAATTTGCCTCCAAACTCCCCTCAGACACTTCTAAGTCTCCTCATGGCCCCACTCCCCGCCAATCTCACCCTATCGCTTCCCCTCAGGCACCTCCCACTCCACGTCGCTCCTTTTCCCACCAAGGTACCTCCAACAGCCCTTACAACCCCCACCCCATATCCTGACCCCCATCAAGGGCTGGCCTCTCTTTCGGCCCCCGTGCTCATGACCCACCACACGCCCCTCACCGGAATAAGCTCCCGGAGCGAGCGCCTCACAGGGATAGTCTCCAGCTCGCCCTCTTCCACTTCCATAGGCTCAGGCTCCGGGCCGCGAGGCTCCGCCGTTATCGCCGTCGCCTCTGCCTTCACCGAGATCCGCAGGCCCCGCACGGCCGCCATGGCTCCGCCAGGCCCACCCTCCGCGTAGCCACCGAGACGGCCCTGCCGCGGCACAGAGCGCCGCCGCCCAGAGCCACCACCGAGTAGCCGAAGCAGATAGAGCGCCACCCGCTGCTGGGGCGTGCGCGGCCATAGAGACACGAGGAGAGTGTGGCGCCGCCGGTCCTCCAGAGCTATGGAGTACCCTAGGGTTTCGCCGCCATCTTGCCCAAGTACTCCCTAGCCCCGCCGTGGGAGCTTCAACGAGGAGAAATACGGAACCAGCTGGAGGTGGGGGGGGTTGTAAGGGCCACACCTTCCTACGGCAGGCTCTGCCAAATGATTGTTATAAAAGTCACGCGGATTCTTAAAATGTGCAGTCTCCAGAGTTGGAAGGGACCCACCAGTATCATCAAGTCCAACTCCTGTCTGTGCACAGGACAACCCCCAAAAATCACACCACGTGTCCAAGAACATTGTCCAAGTGCCTCCTGAATTATATCAGGCTTGGTCCCGTGACTGCTTCCCTGAGGAGGCTGTCCCTGTGCTCCACCACCCTCTGGATGAAGAGCCTTTCCCTAGTATGTAACCTAAACCTTCCCAGCACAGATTGGCTCCTGCCCCTCTGCTTCCCCTTGTCAGAAAGCTATAGACCATGATGAGGTCTCCCCTTAGTCCCCTCTTCCTCAGGCTGAACAAACCGAGTGACAAGCTGCTCCTTAGATGGCTTCCCCTCTAAACAGTTCCCCATCTTTGTGTCTGTCCTTTGGACACTCTCTAGTAGCTTTATACCCTTTTTATATTGTGGTGCCCAACACTGCACTCAGTACTCGAGGTGAGACTGCAGAGCAGGACAACGGCTTACCTCAACCAGCAAGCAATGCAGTGCTTAATGCACCCCAGAATATGGTGTACCCTTTTGGCTGCCAGAGCATACTATTGACTCATATTCAACTTGCTGTCAAACAGAACCCCCAAATTCCTCTCCACAGGGCTGCTCTTCAGCCTCTTATTCCCCGGTCCATAGCTGCATCCAGGGTTGCCCCATCTCAGGTGCAGAATCTAGCACTTGCCCGTGTAAACTTTATATAGCTGGTGACTGCCCAGCCCTCTAATCTGTTCAGATCCCTCCACAAAGCCTCTCTGACTTCGAGAGTCAATAGCTCCTCCCAATGTTCTATCACTGGCAAACTTACTTAGTAAACTGTAAGGAAGATCCCTCTGGAGTTTTACAACTCTGATAAAATAAAGGTAATTTTCAGCTTAAGGTTTTCTCCACAGTGATCCTGTACGCTATTGTTCTTGGGCTCAGTTATAGTCTTTCTCAAGAACTGTCTTCCTGCCCAAGGTGTTCAGGCTCTTTGAAGAGAGGAACTTCATCCCCCCCTTGGCCTAAAAAAAACATACTGACTTTATCTGTCCCAAGGAGACAAGTTCTTCACTACCCTAATTACACTAATTAGCTCTATTCCCCTCACACACAATGAACCAGAACTGTATTCTAGCTGAGGGTTTGCTCCTGCCTTGGCATCATTTATTTCCTCATCCATGGCATAACACAACTGATGGGCTCCACAAACACATCTCATCATCCACGCTGTGAGTTATTATCCTTGCTGTCACAGCCAGCCAATTTCATTAAGAATTCCTAATATTCCTCTGGCTGAAGGACCCTTCCATCCTGCTCCCTTCCTGGGTTCTGCTGCTGCATGTCACTTTCCCTCCAAATTCACAGTACTTCTCAGCAAAATTCAGTAGTCAATTTTGACTTTAGCATGAAGACACTGCAGCTGGCCACATAAGCCTCCTCCCCTTACAAGTAATCCAGAGGAACTGAGATATCTTCTTGTTACTTATCACACACTCCAAGCTTATTTATTTTTAACAGCCTGCACAGAGCTCTGTACACAATAGCTAATGCAACTTGTATTCACCAAAAGTGCTGTATTTGGTGGTGACATCAAACAGCCAGCACCTGGCAGGAACCTCTGACACAGGTGAGACTTCCAAGCCAGGTGAGAATGGTTATGGCAGAGGCCATACATACATTAACATCAAGTAGTAAACAGGTCAGAGACACCTCCTGCAAGGAGCAGATTCTGAAATATTGCAAGAGGAAACACATTTCTGTGGCAGAAACTCTATTCCTTGAGGTCATGGCAAAAAGAAACAAAAAGATGCAGCTTTTCCTTCTTTAGTTTTAATTTTGTAAGTAGGACACAGCATTGACTTGTATGACCTAGACCAGATTTAGAGAGTCTGACCCTTCTGAGCAATGGTTAGGGCAGGACTGTGTGACACTGCCTTGCACTGCTGTCATTAACCCAGATGTTTCCTTAGTTTATTGTAACATCCTTGAATGTCACCTAGCATAGAATGTTGCTATGCTACAGTGCTCTCCACTTGGCACGACTTCAAGATTCTCTCACTGAACTCAGCAAGAAACTTTCTCACAATTTACTGTGGTTTTGGATTGGTTGCCAAAATTTTAGAGCTCCTTAGAAAAAAAAACAAAACAAAACATCTCTAGGTTGACTGGTGGGTTCAATCAAACTAAGAGAGGAACACCAGGCTGTGAGAGAGGTAAAGCAGGCCTGGGTGCCAGTGGGGCTTTTGCTGCCAAGTAGGTGAACAGCTTAATCCCTTGATATTTTACAGCTTCTTTCAGAATCTTGCTATTAGCAGTGAATTCTTCAGAATTAAAAGCTAATTTTATTCTTTTGTGGCTGTGGCCAAGAGCTTTGTTTTCCTTTCATGTTCATCTCAGGCTGCAGTCACTCCACCTGTGAAAGCCCAGTGCAGGAATGCAGGTTTGGGTGGAAAAGCTCCACCTTTGTTGTAGCCTTTGTGCAGAAAGGATAGGTCAAGGGAAGTAAACTAATGAGGAGCGCAGGGGTTAAAAACGGGAGGAAAAAGGAATTTGGAAAACGTTACCAGTCACTATCTGCAGAAGCCCTAAGTAAGAAAAGGCAGTTACAAACAATAAAGGTGCCAGCAGAAGTGTTACACATGTCCCCATCCCTTACCACCAGAGGGAACTCTTACAACACGATTCTCAGCTGCTTGCAGCACAGAAAGCCAAACCTGGTATAAAAGTTCACCAGCTCTTGTAGCTTTGTGGTTCAGCTGAAATCAGCGAGCAATGGGCACAAGTGTGGGGACTGGGAGGGAAGGGGGAAAAGCGGCAGCCTGTGAGTCTGCAGTCCAAAGGAGACTGTTTTACAACAGTCAGGCAGAAAAATGGTGAATTTCGCCATTGTAAAAAAGTCCTGGTTTGTTTCTTTGAAGTCTGAACAGAATTAACATCTTTTCTTGCTGCTATGAACGTTCCTACTGCCCTGGACCCTCAACAAGGATCTGCAGCTTTACAAATCTGTGAAAAACCTACATATGGAAGCATACTATCTCTGCAGCTGGCTAGCAAACTCCACACATCACCAGGGAAACTGGGACTAGCTCCCAAATAGGTTATGACTGGCTCCTACCTACAGTCTCTTTGGAGAGAACACAATTAGCAGAGGAAGGATGTTCATTTGTTAAACCATTGAGTTGAAATCAAGCAGCTGGCATTTTCTTACATATTTGGTAAGCCACAAGCTCCCACCTGTAAGACAAAATATTTTCTCACTGCAACCTTACTTACCTGACACAATGCCAAAGTCACATCCATGAGAAATCACAGGGTTCCAAAGTGCCCTACAAGAAAAGAACAGGCAGAAACAGAGCATCCTCACAGCTAAGGACAGCTGTGCTCTGACATTATGTTTATGCAAGTACTGCCACATGGAGACCACACAGTTGGAAAAAAAAGCACATTCCTTCTGGAAAGAGCTCACAGAATTGAGCAGAGCTGGAATAGAATTCAATATAATTTATCCAGACTCTATAAAAACTAATCCAAAATTTAAGAGATCTTTGAGAACAATTTAAAAGTGGCAAACATTGCTCCATTCTTACAGACATGACTTTACTTCGTGCATATGCACACACATGCACTCCTCTGTGGAATTTAAGCTCTTCCTTGTTTGCAAGCTTCTGCATTAACGGTCAGTGAACTGCCCTGTGTAAAAAATAAACTTTTTCTTTAGCAAGGCTATTGTTAATGCAGAACTGCTCATTGGACCAATTCAGCAGCAGCCCCATGAAAACAGCTGTACTGGCACAACCGTGGGGGGTAACGTGCAGCTGGCAAGGAAGAGGAAGGCAGGAACTGCTGGTGTAAACCTCTCCAGCAGAGCAAGCTGCACCCTAACGTGCCGACAAGCCTGGCTCCACACAAACCTCCACAGCAAGCTGCTGGGAAGCCCTGGGGTACTGAGACACTCAAGGGGCCACCCTATAGCCCTCCTAACAGGATACACCACGTCCTGGCCACCCTCCTAGGACAGAGACTGGGCTACTGCGGCGGCCCTAGATTCTCGTCGCTCCCGCCCGCGACAAAGAAGCCGATATCAGAGCACCGGCAAGGCGTAAGGACACCAACCCTAGATGCAGTCACTGATCCTGTCTCCTGAGGCTCCCAGAGTACGCTACCACAGTAGCAGGGAACGCTCACCAGTTCCCCGACTCCGAACAACATCCCAGAACTTAACCACTCCCCCCACCTCCCCCTTGAGCCCACCTGCGCTGCGCGTGTCCCCTCCCACCCCCCAGAGCGCATGCGCAAGCCACCACCGGGTGTTANGGGGGAGGGGGCAGCGGGCAGCGGGCAGCGAGTGTGGCCTGCGAGCGGGCAGGCGGCCCCCATGGCTGGGCAGTTCGACTCTGAGGACCGGGCGAGCTGGTACTGGGGGCGGCTGAGCCGGGCCGACGCGGTGTCGCTGCTTCAGGGGCAGCGCCACGGGACCTTCCTGGTGCGCGACTCCGGCACCATCCCCGGCGACTTCGTACTCTCGGTGTCTGAGAGCTCCCGTGTTTCGCACTACATCGTCAACAGCCTGGGGCCGGCGGGAGGGCGCCGAGCCGGCAGCGAGGGCCCCGGGGCCCCGGGTGAGTGACCCCCAGGGCTGGTGGTTTTCCCCCGGCCCCTGTCGCTCCGGGGAGGGTAAACTGAGGCAGCCGAGCCCTGGTGTGCGTCTCACCACGGGTGGCTCCACTCTTCCTCCGGGGCGGTGCTTCAAGTCGTGAAGCTCTTTGTACTGGAATTAAATCGTGTTTTACAGCTGAGGCTACTGACATAGCTGAGCCGTCTGTCTGCACCTGCATTCCAACGATCTAATATCACAGTTGAGCGTACAGTGGAGTTGAGCGCTTGTTGCAGTCCTACTGGAGGGTCCTGCAGCTGTAGCGCTCGCACCTTCTTTTGGTTTCATAAACCAGTTAACTGTAGTAAGAGATTTTGCATATCATCTCAGCCGGGAGACAGTTCTGTTGTAGTGTCATCTAAGAGTCTGAATTTTGACAGGATAGGTTTGCATTAGAAGGCAGCCTGTAAGGCTAAATTTCAAGTAATGAGTCCGTGTTTTATGTGGGTAGTTTAAATAGTGGAAACTCTTCAGGAATGTAAATGCAATTGTTCTTTTAAATCGTATGTGAAGTTCAATTCTTTTTTTGTATCTTGAAAGCGAAGGCTTGATGCGATTCCTCAACAGCCTAACATCTACTACGGAAACAATGTATTTAAGTGTAATGCTTATAGAACAGAAAATACTGGTTGTGTCAGAGGGAAAGCTGTACCACGAGAAGCAGCATTTCTGCAAGTACAAATGTAACTAAGTGAACAAGAGCTCTCAGCAGTGCAGTGTCCTTACATGTGTAAGAACGTGATACAACGGCAGCAGCATCCCTGCTGGGGCCATTACTGAAGCTGGTAGTGGAACTGCTCAAATTTGGGTATTAATGCTTGCAAAATGATGTGGGTTTATTGCTGGCATCTCAGTTAAGAAACATTACATAATTTTTAAGTGTAATCAATCTACCTAATATGAGATTTGGTGAACTTGACAGAGAAGCAAACAGTGTATGAATTGCTACAGAGACAGTCACTTTCTCATGTAGATCTGTGGTTGGAATAAGAGACCTCCGTTGGGGAGATGCAACAGTGCTTGTTATAGAAAGGATTTTTCAGTCTCTGCAAAATCTGTAGTTGACTGAGAAGGAGATAATTTAAGAAAAAAACAAAACTGCTGCCAGTAGGTTTTCGGTGTTACACAGTAATTTCCCCTGCTCAGGGGAACATTTCAAATTAGCAAATTTGGGAAAGCCCAAAGTCATCTTGTTTATCCCAGGACTTACTCCAGCTGCAGAGCGCATTCAAGTCACAAAAAGCTCCAACAAGGTAGAAGTTAAAGGTGGCTGAATTCATCTGGCAGTAAAGTGCAAGTCATTACTGATGTGGGTAGTAAAATAATTTGCCACAAGACTTGGTGTATTCCCTATTGTTTCATGTCTATAAATACTGAGGTTTATGGCCATATGTTTGCAGAGGCTTGATGCATGAATTGTCGAAGTGTGTGACTGCTGTTCCTCAGAGCAGAATAATTGATCAGGATGTTTTTTTGTGGAATCCAGTCTAATAGAGTTTTAAAGACAGTAGTGATGAAAAACACTGGAGTATGTGTGCCTGTCACTTCTGGCCAGTTATTTTCTGGAGATCAACTCACTCTGGAAAAGCTGTTTTTCATGTTATTGTGGTATTACTTTAGTACGTAAGCATCCTAAGTTTTTTTTGTGTTAAAATCTTAAGCTCAGTAACATTTTGTGGCATTCTGTGTCCTGGCTGATATTATGGGTGTTAAAACATTCTGGTGTTCTGTTTAAATATCACTACATGTCCCTGAGGTAATTCTCATCTGTTTTAAATGTTTATGTATTTTAGAAGAGTAGCTGCTGTTGTAGCTGTGTAGGCTGTTGGCACAGTAGGCTTAATATATGTTTAAAAGTATAATTTTGTTTTGATTGGTCTTTTTCTTTTGCTCCTCCCTCCTCCCCCGATGTTATGAGAATAGGTGGTGCAACACAGATACTTCTGTGCTGAGATTTTAGGAGTTTTAAGTAAATCATGCTTCTGTGCCAACCGAGATTGCTCTCTCTTCACATCCAAACCAAAACGGTGCCGGGGTGTGTGTATATTAAATTACAGAGGAAGTGTAATTAAGCTTTTCTCTCAGAAGAAAACAAAGTGGGGGAATGTTGTGCAATGGGAGGGAGATGGAAATGTTGGTAGATTGAAGAAAGTTTCATGTTTATATAGGGAAACTAATGCACTAAAATAAGGCAAAAGTTTGCAGATTGTCATGTGTATTTATTGTGGTCAAGCTAAAATATTAGGAAGAAAAACTTAGCTATGTTAATTGTATATAGGGGTTTTTAGCAATTGATTGTTTGGCAAATGCACACTTCTCTCTGGAGAAATCTGAACATGCCAGATCAGGTTCTTAGGTTGGTTTTTGTTAATCAGTGTATATGCAGTTCACAACTGCTTAAACAGTTCTGTGTGCAGGGGATGCTAGGGCCCGAGCTTCAGTACAGAATGAATGAGGAGCTTTGGATTCCCTTGTATAAAAAGTCATAGCGTCACAACACCAGGATGCTTTCTTCCATTTCTAAAGTATAAAACTTGCTAACTTTGTTAAATTCACCGTTTGCCTGATATGCTGCAGTTTCTAACTTGCAGGTGACTTTTTTTCAGCATACAGAACTGCTCAAAATAGCTATGTTTTCCTAAAATGCTTTAAGGCCATTAAAAGAACGTAGGATAAATCACTGAATTGTGGGAAAGAAAAGCACACTTTTTTCAGTGGAGATGCAGATCAATGGAATTTGAATTAGGGTGTCATTTGTGGTGAAATATCACAGTCACAGGCTAAATAAATTCCAAACACAAAGTACTCTATGCAGGCATTAGCATGATAACAGACAGTAAAGGAAATAGATGTCAAATTGCAAATGTATGATGTATTTGAATGAGTCTGGTGTAAAAATGTATGATATGCACTAAACCAAAATGCTTCAAATATCTAAAGGAAGATATGCTTTCTATTGAAAGTACAAGATCATAAAGCCAGAAACTTTACAGTGTTGTGAAATTTGCCTCTCTAAAGTAGGTGTGTGACAGAGTATAGAAGGTGGTATTTTCACAAAGCCTGCATTTGAAGAACATGCTACTTACCTTATGCTTCTAAGGCAATTCCATTGTGGTTTTTCAAAATTCAGGCTGTACTTCTTGGAGTCATGCAGTCTCCTAACATAATGATATCTGTACTCAGCTCTGTATGAAATGGCTTTAGATATATGTCAGCTGTATGATTTAATTCTGACATTTCGGCAGTTCCTTTGTGTTTGCTTTTTATATGTATATATTAAAGTATTAAAATGCAAAGTATTGGAAGCCTGGAAAGTGTATACATGAGATTTACTTTTCTCACATCCTCATTCTCCAGGAATGACAGTATATAATTTTTGTAAGAACATTCTAGTGTGCTTAGAGCTCTTCTCAGGAAGCAGAGAATGGAGTTTCACTGTTTTTATAGGGCGTTCATGGGTGCTTATTTGTTTTGCTGAGGCATGAGTAGGGAGGTACTTAAGAACAAGGATAAAAGGTGTCCCTGTGGGGGTGGGGAAAACACACAGGCTGGAATGTGCTGCCTTCATTGCAGAGTTTCCATATGCTGCAGGAGGAAACTGCCTTACATCACTCTGATGTCTTACTTTGAAATGAGAGCCTTGTGTCTCAGTACCCTGCATGGTAAGAACAGCTTTTATTGCCCAAAACATACTTTGTAAGTTGAAGGTGGGAGAGGGAGCATGCTTCCAGACTAGACCTACGAACAAAAATGAAAACCTGTCTTCCTGTGAGGTCTTCCCTGCCCTGAAAATGAAAGCTTACCATATCCTAGGTAAGAGAAAACTGCTTAATGGCACTAACACAATTGGAATGAAGAGAAAAATGTAAAACCCCTGAGATTTCTGAGAAAGTGAGAAGTTGCTTTGTGCTTACACTACCTGCCCACACTCTCAGGAAGTAGAATATTGGGTGTTTTACCTCCCCATTGTGTGCACAATATTTAAAACATATATAAGCAATCTTTTCCAGATTGACATGAAGCCAACACAGTGTGAAAGTGTTTTGTCAGGAGGGAATGTGCATCATAAACAGAGAACTGACAGGGTCCAGATTTGAAACTTTAATTCTGGGACTCTGTTATTTTAACTCTTTCCTCACTTTCTTGAGACAAGAGGTTTCACTAGCTGTTCTGACATGCTGAAATGGATGGAATCAGGTTAAGTCCCATCACAGATAAAGCAAGGGTGAAATAAGTAAGAAAGACGATACTCAGCCCTTTGTGCTTATTATTCAAAGGAGTCATCTTGCAGAGCTGGTAGAGGTGCAAGGTGATTTTTTTCTTCAGCTGTGCAGAGCCTGGGAGAATGGAAGATCATTTCTTGTTGTCCAACTTTAATAGGAAGTGACTAAAGTTCTTCCAGTGGCTAGATTTACATTTACACAGCTCTTCCTGAGAGCCCTCAGAAGATGTAGGCAATGTGCTGTTCAGACTTGTGCCTTTAAGAAAACTGTCCTAGAAGCACAAAGTAAAGCATCTCTACTTCTTCAACACTTGCCTTGTTGCTGTAATTTTTTCTTGTTGTACGTCTTGCCTTAATTTTAACATTGGCCTGCAGGTATGAGAAGTGTTGCAATTCAAATAAGAAGCTGAAGAGTTTCTCTGAGCCTGAAATCTGTTCATCTTTCAATTTCTTTATAGCAGGGAATGACAAAACTTTGAGGCCTTTAGTGAACAGAATTATTTCCCGGCTATGTAAGTGATCATCATTCAGCTCATTACCCTGTAGCTGAGCAAGAGTATACACAAAAGACTTAAACTAATGGAAAGTTTACCACCTGCTTGGTAGGGTGTAGTGTTTTATTTCCAACCTGTGATTTTCCAGCTGTGACTTCCAATTAGTTTGTCCTTTTTATGCCTATTTTAGCTGAATTTAGAAGTGTTCTGTTTAAAATCTCCAGACAGTGACCAGGCCTTTATATTCTTTGGTAGTTAATTTGGATTAAGCTTGTAGATTTCTTGTCGCAAAGAGGTTTCCAATACCTGAGATTTTTATTGCTGCCTTATTTAAAACCAAACCAACCAACCAACCAAAACAAAACAACAACAAAAACCAAAACCACAAACACCCCCCCCAAAAAAAACCAAAACCCACAACAAAAACAAAACCAAAAACCCCAAACAAAACAAAAAAAACCCCACCAAACCCAAAGCCATCAGAAGTGCATGTGGTGTTCTGGGAGTGTTCTCTTTATGAAGATAATGTCTCTCCTTTCTGCTGCTTATCTGTTTGTCCCTTCAAGGATTGTTTGTCCCCTTCTAATCCTAGAATGTGGTAGGAGATCTGTGTTCTCTCACTCTTGTTCAGTTGTGCAAAATGCCTTCTAGAACATCACTCCTTCCCCATGCCTAAGGTTGCAGTGGACTTTCCTCTTACAGTCCAACTTCAGTTTTATTCAGGTACATTTGGCAGCTATTTCAGGCTGTTATGCATTAATTCAAGAGAGTGAACCCATTCAAAAGAATAAAGCATGCATAAACCCACCCCAAAAACACCCCTTGTGATGATTGTGGTCCTGACAAGCCTGGTGAATGTTACTGATGAACTGCTCATTTCCTATGAGTTTTAAGATTTTTCTGTGTACACTTTGCTGGAGACAGAGATCTCAGCCTCCTGACTCAGTCAATTTGTAGCAGGTTTTACAGAGAGGAATTAGTATTTCAGGCTTTAGATTTCTGTCATGTGAATTAAGTTCCATGTCAGTGAACTTAGCTGAGATTCAGTCTTCTCCATATGGCTTCAAAGGTCTTTGCTGTCCTGGTCCTATTAAAGCTTTTATGACTTTTCTTCTTATAGAAGTGTCTGCATAAGTCTTGCCTTAAAGGTTCACATCTAAAGTAGTAGAAGATGTATGCTTATGTTTCTGTCACCAGGTTTGTTTGAAACTTGATGTCTGTGCCACTTGTTACAGAGCACGATTTCTCACTTCCAGCAGTAGTGGAAGTGCAGCATTCCCTGATCATGTTATATGCTTACATAGTGAACTGAAGCTGTTTTGAAATGGTGTAGGGGTGCTGCCTGTCCAGCAAGAATTCACCTCCTGTGAGACCACAGAGCTAAGAGCTGCCACTAAGATGAAATTCCAGGTTCTTGCTAAGTCTAGAACTGTTAAGTTACATCTCCGACAAAAGTCGAGGATGTTTTGCGTCTGTTCGGCATTACGCATTGGGAGAGTAAGGTAGAGTCTTACTTCCCTTTCCAGGCTAGGTTCAGATTTCTTACTGATATTGACATTAGTTTCCTTAGATCTTGGTGATACCAGTTTTGGGTGGTTTGTTTTGTTGTTGGATTTTGGTTTGGGTTGGATTTTTTAAAATTCTTTGAGGGTATTGCTTTTGATTTTGGCTCGTTGCCATTGGTTTTGATCAGGGCTGCTAATGCATGCAAATCTGCTTAAAGCTTTAAATTTCCTGTAACCAGTTTAACTAATGTTTATGTTCCTTCAGCATACTTCAAAACTTATTTATGGGGTGTTGGTCTGTGTTGATCTTCTTGAATCTTTTCTCTATTGGAATTCCTTTTTACTCTCTTGAAAGAACTTCTTGTAATGTTAGCTTTCCATGCTGACACTGCTACTTTGAAGGGGGTTTTGGATCAGTGGCAGCTTGAAGAAATTCTGCTAGCTTTGTACTCCAGAGTTAAGTCTCAGAACTGTTAGATATTCCCTGCAGAGAAACAGACTTGCGAAGTAAGCATCTCTTTCTTGCTAAAAGAGTTACTCATTAAAGAATAAATCTTGTCCTCTCGACTACCCTCCCCCAGCTTTCCACAGTTCTTCCCATAACTAATTACCCAGTGAATGGTACATGGTGGAAATAGAACATCATGGGTATGTTTTTCCCCAGCTAAGCCTGAAGAGCATAAGATGGAAAAAAAGTGCAGCACACAGATTGAAATGGATATCTGCTCTTCGGTGCGTCTGATGACTTGAATGTGAACATCATCTGTATTTTAATGTATTGAAGTTCAGATTCATAGCTTAGGCTCCATCTAATAAGTATGGCAAAAAACCCCAAACTTGAGATTAAAAGACTGATTTATACCTATTATGAAAATGCATGCTGTTGCTTTACATTGCCTAAAATAGACATTTCCCTCTAATTGTACCTTTATCAAAATGAAAAATAACTTCATTTGCTCCTCTTGTAATTTGTTTGCTGCTGTGCTAAACAGTTTTCTGTAATGTCCATGCCTTTAACCCAAGATACATTGCAACAGGTAAATAACCATTATTGTAGTGTTAGCCTTTTGAAAAAACTTTGAACTGCCAAAGAGAGTTAAAAAAAAAAATCATGTCCTTGATTTTGTGCCAAAATTTCATTTGCTTCCTAGCTCTGTAGTATAAAACAGGAAAAAGGGAATTGTTACTGAAAATTGTATAGCTTCCTGAGAAACTCAGATGTACTGGATATTTTTATCTGTTGGGTCCATCTAACATTCAAGGAAATGACATTTTTATCCTAATTTGGCAAGTTTGGCAGTGCCAAACAATTTCTTTTTTTCCTTCTTTGCCAAAATCTTTAAAAATAAAACTTAGGATTTTTAGGTGGTCAGACAGTGACAGAACCAGGGGACATGGGTGTAAACTAGAGGAGGGTAGATTTAGGTTGGATATTAGGAAGAAGTTCTAGTGAAGAAGTTCTTCACTATGAGGGTGGTTAGACAGTGGAACAGGTTGCCCAGAGAGGTTGTGGAGGCCTCATCCCTGGAAGCTTTTAAGACAAGGCTTGATGGGGCCCTGGGTAACCTGATCTAGTGGATGGTGTCCCTGCCAGGCAGGGGGGTTGGAACTAGATGATCTTTGAGGTCCCTTCCAACTCTGACAATCCTGTGATCCTATGATCATGATAGTGCTGGCTTTCGTTAGAAGTACACGGAAGAGATCAATATTATGTTGATCCAAAGACAACCAAATTCAATATCAAATTACATGATCCGTAAATGTTTGTCTTCTCTGCTTAATTTACTTTTCTAAGTGTTTTATGCTCTCTTTTTGACATATTGCCTTCTTCTTTCAGGGTTGAATCCAACCAGATTTCGAATAGGTGACCAAGAGTTTGATTCTTTGCCATCTTTACTGGAATTCTACAAAATACACTATTTGGACACTACAACCTTGATAGAACCAGTTTCGCGATCCAGGCAGACTAGTGGTGTTATCCTCAGGCCGGAGGAAGCCGAGTATGTGCGAGCTCTCTTTGACTTTAATGGAAATGATGAGGAAGATCTTCCATTTAAGAAAGGAGACATACTGAAAATCCGGGATAAACCTGAAGAGCAATGGTGGAATGCAGAAGACAGCGAAGGAAAGAGGGGAATGATACCTGTTCCTTACGTCGAGAAGTATAGACCTTCCTCTGCTCCAGTATCTACTCTGATTGGAGGTAACCAGGATAGATCCCACCCACAACCACTGGGTGGGCCGGAGCCAGGGCCCTATGCCCAGCCCAGCATCAACACTCCGCTCCCTAACCTTCAGAATGGCCCTATTTATGCCCGGGTTATCCAGAAGCGAGTCCCTAATGCCTACGACAAGACAGCCTTGGCTTTGGAGGTACATAATGGGCAAAACTTAGAAAGAAGAGATCTGTTCAAGGGATTTCCCTTTCAATCACATTATAGTTTTATAGGACTAAGAAAGGGAAAAGAATTGTAATACTGGGTTTACATCATGATTAATAAGTTATGGATAAAGGCTTTTATTTTTTAAATGATTAAGTGACTAGAGTCACTTCTAGACTAGAGTTTGGTTATTATAGCATGTTTAGGTTACTGAACTAATACCATGTCTTTCGTCAAACATCACTAATGTGTTTCCCCATCTGTGTTTTCACTACTCAAGTCCTTGTTTTTGGGGGGAGGGAGGGGGAGTGGTTCATAAGGTGTGTCTGAACCTGTGTTCACTGTTGTCTGCCTCACTCCAGCCTTTACAAGGTGTACTTGGTTGTTGTGGGTTTTTTTCCCAGTCTGTCAGCAGTTTAAAAGCAATCAGTGGAAACATTGGTATTCACTTTAAAATTACACAGTCTGAGCTGAAGATGATGATGATCACACACAGGGTTTTATTGTAACATCTGGAATTCAAGCAGATTGCTTTTTAGTTTGTGAAGCAGGAACATAACATTAGAATTGATTCTGGAGGTCTTGTGTAAAGCAGTGATTGATGGAGTATGATTTGTAATAAAGCAGTGAGTTTCCCTAAGGTTGATTCACTTCCTGATGGGATCAGGTACTTGTACATGGCTTTCTGATTTTTTTTTTCCCCCTTCATAAAGAGGAGATTATCTCTACACATCAGATAGTTATCCCCCAAATTACATTTGAGGAAATTGAGACTAAGGTATTCTCAGTGGCAGACCTTTGCCTTAGGATGGTATGTAAGTTGTATCCTTTAATCTAGGCTTTCTTTGAGCTAAAGGCTCTGGAATTTCCTGATACCTAATTGACTTCCTGTTTATACAACATTTTAAGTACTTGGGGAAAAACAGTTTCTGTGCTGAGTCAGAGCATCTCCTCTTTACTCTCAAATACTTTAATTGTGCACAGCACAAAAGGCACTTCAGTACTTCAGTGATGTGGCAACTCTATAGTTATGTGTCTTTAGTACAGAATTGCTAAATGCAGCACATTTTATGGCTCTGGTAATTGATGTACAACCTGGGAGACAGGACATTTTCACTCACTGTAGGTAAAAAAGTAGTTAGGGAAGCAATGTAAATACACTCTGAGTTACTATATGCTCTGTTGTACAAAACATGAATTTTTAGGTTGAGAAGCACGTGCAGAAGTTTAAGCTAAATCAATACAGTTTGGGATAAGGTGCAAAGATTTTAACCTTCAGGCTTTTCTACAGCACAAAGTGCTGTCTGTTTCCCTCTTTTTCTCTCTCTCTCCACCCAGAGAGTGAGTTTGGAAATATTCCTGAATGTCATTGTGGACTGTTGCACTTCCCAAATGTTAGCTTTTCTTTGAGCCACTGGATATTATGCTGTGCCATATTTATCAGAACAGTTTGGTTTTCTTTCTGGGTTTTGTTTTTAAGCTTTTATTTATTAGTGTGCTACTAGTGTTTTCTTAAGCTTAACCTGACATTTAATTTCACTTAAAGCAGAACCCCACAGCACTGCCCAATTTACAGTCTGTAGCATGGAGCAAAATATGAGAAAATCTTGACAATCCAGGCCATCATGAGCAACTCTGAGTGAAAGCAAAATCCTTTATATGCTGAAGAACAGCTTGTGAGTGCCATGGCTAGTCTTAGGTTGGTTCAGTCCTCTCCACTAAAACTCACATGAAGTATGCAGTGCTTCAGGAAGTGTAGTTTCATGGAGAATCTCTCTTTCTTCAGAACTAGCTTGTACCACTAGTGTGTTTTACTGACTTGGGAGAATAGGCTTAATAGCTGGAGTGCGTGGGAGAGGGGAACTGTAGTGTAGGCTCAGCTGATCTGCGTGTGGGTGTGAGTAAGATTTACAGTGTGTCTTTACCTTCATATTAGAACAACGACCTTTGTAGCCCTTCTAAACTTATTTAAATATTTACTAGTTAACATGTTGAATCTCTTGTTTAGGATGGTGTAGTCCTGTCTTGGTGCAGCTTTACACTTAAGAAATGCAGTAACAGTGGTGGTTCTTTGTTCCGTATATAACATGGGGAAATTTTAGTTTTAAAATGTGACCTATTTATCACTGCTTCTAGTAGGCCCTTCCTAGCTTCTCTGCAGCTTTTATCATTTCGAATCACAATGTCACTGACTTGCTTTCAATGTCTGTGCAGGAAAAAATAGCAATGTACCCGTCACTCTCCCAAGTTTTTTTCATCCTGTCTATCAAAGTGCTGTTTCTTGTTGTCTCCTTTTTTTCACATTCCCTTTTGCTTCATGGTGTTCCTTCTCTGTTTACTTAGAGATCTCTTTCTTAGATAACTTAACAGAAAGCATTATGTAAATCTTATCAGTCTGTTTTTGCCCAGACCTCTTAATAACTATAAATATAGAAAGTGGGATTCTTTCCAAATTAAAACTCTTATCCTTAAATCTGGCAATATTTGAATGGAGGAGATCCCACTGTTTCTCTTAAGAAAATAGATTCTTAATATGAAATAGTTTTGGCTCAAACTGCAAACAGAATATCCGTACTTTAAAACTGACATGGGTTTGAAGAGCTCAAGGAAGGAGGGTCAGAGCAAATGATGTTCTAATAAAGCCTGTGCTGTATTAGATTCAGTAAGAGAAGATAACTTTTTCATGTTGCTTGTCACTAGACCTATTCAAGGAGTTGTCAGTCTGTATTAGTTAAGAGAAAAGAGAAGAGAAAAAGGGAAGATCTATGTGGTGAGTGACTCTGAGATCCATCAGTTTATTTTTTTTCTTTGTGACAGTAGCAGAACTCTGCCATCTTGAACTTACCAAAGAGGAGTACTTGGAATAAAACCACAGCATGCAGAAGTCTTCACATGAACCTTCAGTTTTGCTTTGAAGCATATGGGATATATTTAGTTCTAAAACTTCTGATGAAGACTGAGACAAATAGCAGGGTACCATGTTGTTTGTGAGGTGGTGTGCTTGGTGGGATGATGCATGATAGACTAGTGATACCACAAGCCAATATTAGAAGTGAGGAGAATGCAGAGAGAACATGTTCTTCTAGTCTCTGTTTTAAAATTCCAGGACTTGTAATAATGGGTAGTTGTTTGGAAAGGTTCTCCTGAAGATTGATATGCAGATTTTCAAAATGGATCTGGAAAAATCTGTAAGTTACAAAGGAGCTAATAGAGCTTAACTTTGTTAAGCTAGCATTTGTGAAATGACTCATGCTTACAGTCAGTCCTGCTCTGATAGGTGTAAAGGTTTATATATATAAATTAAATTAGAAGATACATATAAATGAAGTGTGAAAAAAGATTATATTGGAAGGAAGGAGTGGTTGCTAAATGAAATTACCATAATGGTAATTAAGGAATATTTAAACTCAGAGGTCTTTCTTCTTCTAATAATTACTGAAATGCAAATTTTGAGCATAGTTTCTTATAGTAAGGAGAATTCATAAATTAGCGTTGCTTTGCTGCAATGACCCTGAAACCCAAGTAAATACCTACAGGATGTTTCTGGGTGTGAGGGAGTGTCACAAGCATCCCATATTCTAACTCACTGTCATTGCACTGTTGAACTCACCTTTTGCAGGTGAGTTAGTTATAAGGTGTCCAATAGCCTGTGATATTCAGTGAGAGAAGAGGCCAGCAGTCTAAGAAAAATATCTTGGAGATCACAAGCCTAAGAGCAACTTCTACTTCACTAGCAGGTTGAAGGTTCTATATTTTTCTGTTGGAGGCTGATATCTAGATTATATCCACTTCGGAAGCAATTAAAAATTATCTAGGATAGTGTTCTTGTAACGATTGTGATTAGGAAATAAGATTTTCCGCTTCTAGTATTGTAACATTTAACCTTATCCTTGTTAAATTATAGCTGATGTATTGTTTTGGTCAACAGAGTATTTTTATTGGTACAAACCTCTAGGGATTATTAGTAGTAGCAAAATTTATACATACTGCATCATTAAATTCCTAAAGAGCTGAAACTAGCATTCAGCAGTCGAGGAAGCCTTCCTTTTTGCCCATAGCAAATACATAAGAGGATTTTCTTCTAAATATGATTCATTAATATCTCTCTACTAATGACTACAAAAGGAAAAAAAGAAAGCTACAGCAAGAGTCCCAAGTGTGCCTCTCATTGCCAGATAAGTAATCATCAGAGGTATGGGGAGCTTAATTAAATGTCCATGTAGTGGTTTGAATTTATGAACTGTTAAAAGCTGTTCTGGCAAAAGATTGCAAGTCATTAAAACCTGTAAAGTTAATGGGAATTGGTAACATCTTAAATTGTTTTCCTTGTTCTTTATTCACTGCCTGGAAAGTGGGAATAATGAGATTCTGGTTTGGAAGAATTTGGAACACAGTGCTGAGCATGTGTGTAATCTAGTAACTATATATTCAGTGAATTTCTAGATGAAATGCACTAAGGCTCGAAGGCTCATGGCCATGCCTTGAGAGATTATTTACAGTATTAGTGAAAGAAAATAAGAGTGTATCTGTTCTAAAAGCGTTCAGTGCGACCTGGGAAGAGTTCTGAAAACTTGTATGTTACTTGAAAATAGGATTACTGATAAAATTCTTCACTAAGGGCTAGAAACGGGTAGACAGCCTTTCAGTGTTGGATTTATTAACTCTGGTGACTGTCTTTATGATGCAAATTGTGCTTTCTTAGGTCATGTAGGTGCTATTTAAAAGTACCCTTCAAGATTCAGTAGTGTTAGGGATTGATTAGACCTAGTCTCATGGTCCCACTTTGGACTACTTGACTGCACAGCCTTGGGAAAGTGCCTGCTGTGAAATTTTCCACCTTTGACAAAGAGACTAATACCTTTAGAGTTGGTTATGTGGATTTTAGGTTAGAGATTAGAATATGAGATAAACTACTGTGCTTTTATTTAGTGTAGTATGTTAGAACTGGATATTTTTAAACAAGAACTTTTTGTTTCATTGGTCCATTGTGACGTATTTATTTTTCTAGTCAAACAATTTGGGTATAAGAGGGAGAGGGCATCAATTGTCTTTACCCATGGAATTTATTTATATGAGAGATCTCTGGTGGGCAAGACTGAAGTATCACCTGGCTTTGCTTCTGGTAGTGGGTAGTTGTGGATGCTCAGAGTAAGAACAGAGCAGACTTAGAGCACTGCTTATTCACCCACATACTCATTCTCCCAGTTTTATAATCTGTGGCTATAGAGAGAGATATATAGAAACACACACAGATATATATGTATAGCCCTCACTTATCCAGAACCTTTTCAATCTTACCTGAAAAACACTTTTTTGAAATTAAGGAGCCATTTAGCTTGCTAATAGCATTCCCTTAGTAGCCCTGCAAGCCTTCCCTACCTTAATGATGTTGTGGATGGAGCACAAGCAGAGTGCAAGCCTCTGTGTGCTCAGCAAGATGCAGTTATTGTGATAGCAGCTGATGTCAAGTCCCAAGAGCTCTGAAAGATTGGTGTTGAGCCAGAGGCTCTTCAGTTTAGGTAGTTCTCACCTAATCTAGGTACGCTTCTTTCTCTCTCCACTCTCTTCAGGAGTGAATAATGTTGGGTGGCAGCTGATGTATCAAAAATGGTCAAGATTAAAACTATTTTTAGAGAAGTGTATCTGGTACACTTGGGCTATATGGCACCAAAGGGGAGGGGTAGCAGCTCAGCCCCATGCTTTTATGAATTGTAACACTTCCTTATTTCTTACCCTGCAGGTCGGTGAGCTGGTAAAGGTTACAAAGATTAACGTGTGTGGTCAGTGGGAAGGAGAATGCAATGGCAGACGTGGTCACTTTCCCTTCACACATATCCGCCTCCTGGATCAACAGAATCCTGACGAGGACTTCAGCTGAGTGTGGCTCAACAGTTGCGCTTACAGATGGGAACAATCTCAACTTGTTTTTATTGCGGATGCCATCAAGACTGTGTTCCGACAGATGTTGAAAGCGGTATTGCTTGTGTAAGCAATCTGATAACCTGCAAACCCCTGGGACTGAACACCACCATTCCTTAATCAAGGGTCATGTAATTCAGGGTACGACAGTAGATAACTTGTGTGTCAAGTGGCAGAACTAGTACATGATTATAGGTTGTAATGCCTGCTTATGTCCATGTGCACAGCAGACTGGACCTCGCCAGCAGCAGCAGTTGGAGAAAGCGGTGATGTAGATGTTACGATAACATCTGTAGCTCTCTCCGGTCCTATTGCTTATGTTGCTTCTTCCTCAGGCAATGAACATCAACCTTAGACTAGTCAATATATAGATGGAAATTTCACAAATTTATCCTGGAAAAAAAAAAGTGCTCTCCCTATGTTTTTTTTTTTTTTTTTCCATCCTGAATTCTCTGTCCTAGAAAGGCTATTACAGTACTTTGCATGGTTAGTTAACTATGCACAGTACAGATTTACCTAGAGCCCACTGGGGACAGCCTGATGATTTACAGATGCTTACCATTTCAATGGTAAATGACAGATCAAATCAACCTCAGAATTCTAGAATCTTGTGGACACTAGATTGATTTCTTCAGTACTGTTGATGCTTCAAATGTAGCAGCTGATTTTAAATTAAATTTTCTATTAACACACCAATATCTTTTTATCCACAAATACAAGGCTTATGGAAGTGTAAACATCCATATCAGTGCTGAAAAACATGTGCATAGCACTTTAATACGTAGCTTTAAAGCAGTGTTTGATTCACTAAATGTACTAAAATAGACACTGCTTTCCAATAAAATTAAATTATGTAGGGCCAGTTTAATTTTTCTTGAATTCTTCAATACTCTTATTGTACAATACTCTCCAAGTACAAATCAGTGTCAAACGTAGTGAACTGACAAACCAAATATTACTTCTATTTTAAAGTTACTCTGGGGACTCTTACTGTTTAATTCCCATCTGTAAAATATTCGATAGTGAATTCATGAGGATTTTATTTTTAATAAACTAATGGAAAATACTTGTGTGCTTCTGGATTGATTCTCAAAAGGCATAATAGAGTAAATAGGGCTTCCTAGCTCATAATGAAAATCAGTGCATTGAATAGGTGGTATTATGCACTGCTTGGGGTGGTTTTATTTTGTCTGTTCTTCTATTTATCTGGTTTTCTCTAACATAAATCAGAATGGATTCAGTAAGTTTTGTAAACTGAAATTAAACACTGAAGTAACTATCCCTTGCCTGTACCCTGGATTGTTTGCCAAGCACAGCATTCTGGTGACCAAACTTAAGCAAACAAATTTTGTAACTTTGACTACAGTGAAATATCTGTACAGAATCCGTACAGAACAGGTTTTTTCTACATAGTATCAAACTGAAAATGTTATTTTGGTTCCTGACTAGAATGGCTGATTGGTTGTAAATGCTGTGAGGGCTAGTTCCCACTGCAAAGGCTATTGCTGTAAGGCACCAACCCATACAACTGAAGACTGGTAACACTTTACCTCAGAACTGTGTAACATGCTGGAAATATAATATTTCTGTTATATTTAAGTACTAGTTGTTTTACTTCAAAACTAATCCATCAGCAAGTCTGACTAATTTTCAGGTAATGGGCACTCATTAATTCTGTAGACTAATGCCAGTGTATGTTAATGATACCTTTCCATCACCAATCTCATAAACACTACTGATGATGATTAGAAAACTTGACAGTTGTGACAGTGGTGTAAGAACAGTGGTAACAAAGGAGCCGCAGTACTGTTCTAACTTGGATTGCTGTTCTGGTGAGGGTGATATGCCAATGACTGTGGGAACTCTTCTAGTTTAGTACAAAATTTACTTTGAGGAAAAAAAATGAGAAACTAACTCTAGGTTCTGTAACACATTGGTTTCTGTAAGGTGAATTTTATTCTTCCTCTGACCTTGATATTTACGATGACTGATTTTGTTATGTTTCAATAGCTGCACTCTAAATAACAGATTTAAGACTGAGTTTGTCAGTTGCCCATATATGCTTATATTTTTCTTCAGGTATTGTGAAAGAAACATACTGAACTCTGTGTCCTTAGTGTAAGTAGCACAGTTTGTTCTGAGTATTTTTTCCAATTACAGTTAATGAAAGCTCATATGTGTGTACCTTTTCAATCAGCAATTACTTTAAGATACCAAGAGAACATTTTTCTGAAAATTGTATTATGCAAATCATGCCTTTTTAATATGAAAGACATAAGTTGAATTAACTAGCAAATACCCTGCAAACTTTGTAGATGTGGTTTTGGTAAGACTGTATAAATTGTAACTACTTGTACACTTTTTGAAAGAGCAAAAAGAAGGAAATTAGAGGAGTCTTAATAGCTGCTGTTGCACTAGAATCCCAAGTTCTTGTCAAGCAGTTTTTCTTAGTCGACCGATACATTAATGCAACTCTTTTCCACTCTTCAGTTCGAAGCTGAAATGTGATTTTGTTTCATAGGTGATAGGTAGGAGTATGTTTGCATTTGGATGAAATAGACATTTCAACTTATCAAGCTCTTAACAGAAAATAGGTAGAACGTATGTTCATGAAGGTGTAGTTAAATCCTTTTGTGGCCTTTGTTTATCCTCTTCGATTTGTTCCCTCCCTTATCCCTGATGCGTGCAAAAAAAAATCATTGCTAAGAACGTTGATCACAATCTTTTGTCTCTACTTGGCTGTGGTTTTGGTCTCTTGTGCATAGGCAGGTGTTAGGACTAGAATAATCATTTCTAGAAATACACCGTGAAAGCAGAATGCTCAATTACACTGTGTTCTTCTGGTGCATTTACACGTTATATCACACTAAAAAGTACAACTGGCTGCTATGGTTTTTTAATCTATATTTCATTTTGGTAAACCCCAGCCTTTTTACTAATGTTTGACCCGGTTAAATCTTGTTAATCTGTTTGAATTTTATTTGTTAATAATGCAAATATTTCTAATCATCTTCAAAGTTAAAACACTTCTTGTTTTTGTTAATGGTTTTGGGGAAGGATTCTAACCAAACCAGTTTGAAGAAAAATATGAACATGTGCCATTGTATTATAACACTATCCACTTTCTTGACAGTTAAAAGTCTTTTTTTATTTTTTTTGTAGCATGTAATGTATATGTTCATAGTACGTGAAGTAAATAAAAAGTATAGCCAAACCTTTGGCTCAGTGTCTTCCTCGGTCACTGTCATCAGAATACTGGCATTTACTAATTTGAAGAGAGAGCTGTGGATGTGGCCATTTTTCATGCAAACAAGCATAACACCTGCAGAAGTAAGGCAAACCAAGGTAACTAAAATAACTTAGCAATCAGTAAAATGTATCTTTATTGAAACAAAATGACTTTCTGTAATCAAGCGGGTTGCCTGAGCTGAGGGAGGGGAGAAAGTATACTCTCACTGCAAAAGAGGACTTGGGAGGATTGTTAAAGTGAGACTTTTGGTTATTAGTCTCACTTCTGCTTACCAGGAAGTAGTTTGGGGATTCTTTGGATGGCGTGTATCTCTTTGGGAAGATAAACAGCTATTTATTCATTCTTAGGATTGTCAGAAAATCATACATTAAGTATGCAGCAAGAATGCCATAGAGGAGTTTACTGATGGCTCAGAAGGACTTCTTTGGACATGTGGTAGCACAAGAGCACTATTTCAGTGAAAAGCTAAGATGTGCAATGTACCCTCAAGGCATGAAGCACAGAAAATAAGGACCAGGATGCCTGTATCCCATGTGGGTGAACACTTGCAACGTGAGTCTGTGTTAGACCTACTTTTGCCACTGTAATCCTTAAAAACTGCAATGGGACTGTGGCCTCCAGGTCCCTGAGGTTAAGAATCTTGATGGCAATACTGTCTCTAAAGGCAGACAGTTTAATCTGGGGTGTACACCAAAGAACAGTTCTAGCTCCAGACCAGTGGGTCCCTTAGCTCAACAAGGTGTTCCACAGTTAATCATGGACTGAAACCTTGAGGCATTCAAAATCCCTCAAAGCGTTTGGCTTTCTAGAGCTGCTTTCTAGTTCCACAGGCTCTTGCTGTGTGCAAAAGGCCAACTTGTATGTTCTCAATTAAAACACTAATTCATAGTATTGTACTACTATCTGAGCTGGACAGGACCCAACAGGGTCATCGAGTCCAGCTCTTAAACCCATGGAGGACACCCCAAGAATAACCCCATGTGCCTGAGTGTGTTATCTAGATGCTTCTTAAACTCTGTCAGGCATGGTGCTGAGACAACTTCCCTGGGCAACCTGTTCCAGATCCCAAACACCCTCTGGGTGAAGAACCTTTTCCTAGCCTTCAGCCTGAACCACCCTTGACTCAACTTCATCCCATTTCCCCTAGTCCTATGGCTATCCACCAGATTAAAAAGATTGGTCCCTGCCCTCTACTATCCCCTGTGAGGATGTTAGAGATGGCTATGAGGTCTCCTCTCGATCTCCTCTTAATCTCCTCTTCTTGAGGCTAAAGAAACCAAGTGTCCTCAGCCACTCCTCATAAGGTTTCCCTTCCAGTCCTTTCACCATCTTTGTAGCCCTCCTCTGGACTCTCTCCAACAGCTTGATATCTGTTCTAAATTGTGGAGCCCAGAACTGCACACGATACTCGAGGTACAGCTGCACCAGTGCAGAGTAGAGCAGGACAATCACCTCCCTTGACCAGCTGGCAATGCTGTTACTGATGCACCACAGGACACGGCTGGCCCTCCTGGCTGCCAGAGCACACTGCTGACTCATGTTCAGCTTACTGTCAACAAGCATCCCCAGGTGCCTCTCCGCACTGCTGCTCTCCAGCCTCTCACTCCCCAGTCTGTACACCTGTCTGAGGTTGCCTCATCCCAAGTGCAGAACCCGGCACTTGCTCTCATTAAATCTCATTCCATTGGTGCTCTAATTTGTTGAGGTCCCTCTGTAGAGCCTCACTGTCCCCAAGAGAGTCAACAGCTCCTCCCAGTTTAGTAGCATCAGCAAATTTGCTAAGCATCCCTCAAGTCATGTGTCCAGGTCATTTACAAAGATGTTGAAGAGTACTGGGCCAAGGAGAGAACCCTGCAGAACCCCTCTAGTGACTGGGTGCCAGCCTGATGTAACCCTGTTGACTACAACTCTTTGCATCCGCCCCATGAGCCAGTTGCTCACCCATTGTGTGATGTGATTATTAAGATAAACATTTCTCCAAAAGGATACTGTGAGAGACAGTATCAAAAGCTTTGCTTAAATCTAAAAAGATCACATCAACTGGTTTACCTTGATCAACCATTTGAGCTACCTTATCATAAAAGGAAAGTAGATTGGACAAACAGGACTTCCCCTTCATGAAATTATTTCACTGACTGTTGTTCATAAAAGTATACTAGAAGCAGTCTTGGTAATACCACTCCTGTTGTAATAGTTTTCCTTACTGGCAAGGACAAGGATGACGTTTGTTTTCTTAGTCACTCCATTACAGTGATGGCCTCCCATATTTTAGCTGATATGTATTCAGTTGGCTGGCTGCTACAAATAACTTTCTCAATCAATACTGTTTTGTAGAGTCTTCAAGTGGGACAGATTAAATGAGTGACTTGGCATTTAAGCATACTGAGAGGCTAGCCAAGTTTTCCTGTTATATCTCCACACAATAAAGAGTATTTGGCTTCAGATGGAAAAAAAATAAATTCCATAGGTAAAAGTACTGCCCCCAGCTTTGCTCCAGTGTTCATACAACTTGGCTGCAGTAGGGCTGCAATCCAAGAGTGCCTTTTAATGAGATTATCCCAGATAATTTAAGAGCTCACTGCAGCCAAAGGGAAGAGGTTCTGTAATGGCTTTCCTGACAGCCATGCCCTCCTGCTACTTCACCTCGGACTGGTATTTGCAGAATTCTCTGTGAGCTGACGTAACACAAGGCTTGTACGGAAGACTATTGCCCTGCCCTGCCCTGCCCTTCCCTCCTCTTTTCTCTCTCCTCTCCCCTCTTGCCTTTCCTCCTTCTTCCAACAAGGCTTTTTGGCTGCAGCAGCGGTTGAATTAACTCCTCCAAAGGTTGAAGGTGCAAGGGACAAGCAAAGATTGTATCGGCAAATATGCTTCATGTACTTCCCTGCATTAGGCTGTTTATTCCTCATGCTTCCCCAAACCCCTGACCAATTTCCAAATGTTTGCATGCTGTCTGTAGCAAGTGCATTCAGAACTATTTGAAGTATTTAGACAATATGTTATAATTCAGCAAGCGTGTCAAGCATGCACCTCACTTTTGGGAAGTAAGTGTGCTTAAAGTGGTCTGGGTTAGTTATGTTGTTGAGCTCTCGACAAGCTGAGCACCTGCTGAATGTGAGGATCACAGGAAAGTTCCTAAATTGATGCAAATCTAATTCATTGTGCACAGCTCCCATACAAAACTAAGCCTCAGTTGCTGAAAAATAGACTTTTTATGGTCAAGACTTATGAATTGAAGAGGTGATTTGTCAGTCTTACAACCAGTTTTTGTGTATTTACACAAACAGATGGTGACTGTTACTGCTGGGATCTTTCGAGTGCCTACTTGAACTGCCTTGGTAATGATACCATGTATGAACAAACAATTCAGAGGTAAAGGCATATAATGATTCCCAATTTTAATCATTTTCTGATCACATTTTGACTCAATAGAAAATAGCAATTTTTTTCTGGATTTGACACCTAAGTTTTCACCTTAGTCCAGACATGCTAATGTCTCTTTTATGGAATTCTGGTTGGATAATCCTGAGATTTGAAAATGAGTTGAGGCCCAAAATGTCCCATGGAAACATACCATTGATTTTTCTGGGTATGTAAACAGCAGTATAACAATAATTGTTTTATTTTTAGATTTATGTGTAAGAAAGCCATAAGGTTATGTCAATTTTACATACCCTAAAGCTTTTGTTCACCAACTGAAATAATGTGTTAAAATGAATCAACAAACAAGAAACTATTTCCAAAAAAAAGAGGGCTTTAAATGGCTCTTTAGGTTTGTGCTCTCAGTCACACATGAGAAGCCCATTTCAGTGGGCACAATACAAGAAATAGAAGGATTCCCAACACTGTGTCCAAGAGGTTCCAGAGCTTGCTTGATTTTTGCTGCGTACCAAAACTTGCAAAGCTCTTTGTGCACACCTACACCTCAGGAAGGATGAGGGTCTTTAGCCTGCTCATCCTAGGAGACACTGGAGAAAGAATATGAGACTTCATTCACAGCTACCCTGTCTTTGCAGATTAAATTTATGCTAGCCAAGCATAATCCCTTTTCATTTTCTCAAACCATCCTGATTTTGGCAACTGAGGTGTTACCGCAATTATTTAAGGGTATGCTCCACTTTTTCACAAGGGACGAACTTGTGAAACATTCAGTTTGAAGTTCTAGTCCTTCTAGTCTCTTAAACGGTGAAATTATCTTGTCCAACATCAGATATAGCACTGAAGGTGATTAACTTTGCTTGAGTGAACACCCTGGAGAGGTTGCAGGAACCTGCTAAAATCAGACCTGCCTTTCACTCATTTCTAGACTCTCCTTTATGTATTCATGGAGCATAAGCAGTAATTTGTACAAAAACACAGAGAGGTATTCAAAATAGTATTGTCAGCGTCTGAGAGCAGCAGAAACACGTCCCCTGAGAGAAAGAGATGCATTGAAGGAAATTCCATTTTCTCAGAGCGCTCCTAACCCGCAGCGCGCGGCCTGGCTGCCGGGCCGGGCCCACTGCCGGCGGCACGGCGACAACCCGCCTCCACCCCGCCATCGGCGGCCCCGCACCTCGCTTCTCCTCCTCACTACAACAACGGCGCCCTCGCGGTGGCGGTGGCAACTGCAGCTCCGGCTGCCGCTCCGGCTCCGGCTCCGGCTCCAACCCGACCACCCCCACGCCTCTCGCCCGTTGCCAAGGAGCCGCTGTTGCCATGGGAGGCCGCAGGGCGCATGCGCTTACTTGCGGAAGTGCCCGGATGCAGCGGGAGGAGGTGCTGCCGCCATATTTGCCCGGAGAGCAGCGAGCTGGTAGCTGCTGAGTCCCTTNGTAGAGGAGGGGGGCACAGACAAAATGGCGACTGGGAGCGCCCCAAGGAGCTGGTGGAGCTGGGGATGGGGGGCCTGAACCGAGTGGGTGGCTTGGGCCTGGGCGGGGCCCAGTTCGGGGGGCGGTGGCGGCAGAAGCCGGGAATAAAATGGCGGCCGCGAAGGGCGAGTCCCGGGGGGGGCAGGGGAGACGCCCCCGCCTCGGGGGGCCCGACAAAGAGACCCCGTTACCCCTCTTAGTGCCGCTGAGCGGCACGGCTTGAGGTGCTTCTGTTCGGCTGTGGCCTTGCTCACCTTCGGGCCGGGCTTCGCGGCGCCTGGCGCTGTGGGGCTGAGGTCGGCTCGCCGCAGACAACGCCCAGTGCAGTGCTCTCCGGAAGGTGAGTGCCCGGCTCCCTAGGCCCCTCGGGGGGCGATGCTGGGGAGAGGCTCGCTCGCCGTATTGGCTGCCGGGGGAGGGGGCTAACGCTGGTCTTTCTCTGCCTTCCACGAGAGATACTGCTGCCCATGGCAAACGCAGAGAGAGAAAAAGAGAGAGCTCTCACCCTGGAGAGGTCGAGTACATGATACATCATGGCCTAAAGAAAATGCAAACCCTTTCATTATGTAGTAGTAATTACTACAAATCAGTTTACTTTTCCAGCAACATCTTTTCATCCTTTTTCTTCTGTTAAGTTTGTGCTCTATGCCTGATCATTTTGTATCTGGGGTAAGAGTGGTAGGGGGGGGCAATTTGAAATGCTGGATGGTGCCTTTTGCCATAGAAATACCTGTCTAGTGGCTGTTTCTTTAAACATGCTTCCTTTGACTATAACAGAAAAGGCCTTTTAATTTTTTCAATGGTGATACTCTTCTAGTACTGTTACTTTTTCTCTAAGACCCTATGTTTATTCATTTACAGTGAAATAAATACACTTGTATGTAAAAAGTGTGAATGCAGTTACCTTCATTTTGAGGTAGAAAGACTCTCCAGATAATTAGTGTTCATAATTTTCATATACAAGGTGACTAAATTCTTACCAAATTACATACTTCTACCAAGTGATGTTTAGAAAGCTTCTGTTAGCAATTTTGCAAAACATCTGAAAGAATGTGTTTTGGGCAGGAAAATACAAACTACAACAAAAAAGGAAGGTCTAAGTAAGAGTCAGTTCTGTGACAGTTCTGGTAGGGAAATAAGGTAGAAATGAGAGTTCTACGGAATGAGAGGAGTCAATCTTCACAATAAGGACTTCCAGGAAAAATGCCACCACGACCACACCCCCTGCCCTGAAAACTAGATGCTGGGGTACAGTTTGATTGATTTGAGCAGAGGGAAGCATGCAGTTCCATATTCCACAGTGAGCGTGCTGCTCCTGCTGAGTGTTTGGGTTTGTTTTTTTAGTATCCTATTGGATGCTCTACAAGGTCGTGAGTTGGGAAGACGCATTTTCTTCCCTCTGACCCCTAGTCCCAATTCCAGCAGCATTCCTGGAGTTGGTTTGATGAGTAGGGAGGAAAGGGTCTTCCTCCTGGTATGCATGAGTCAGTGCAACTGAAAAGTGTTGGCCTCGGTCTGAGTGGAAACCCAAGTTGGATGGTTTACCTACATCCTGGAAGGTTCATCACCTTTGGGAGCTTTTGAGGTGTGACTGTCTTTTCTGGTGATGCCTTAAGCCAGTGGTAAATCAGTTCTTTAGAAAAGAATTAGACTCTACCCCATTGTAGAGATCTGCAATGCAAAACAATCAGACTGGGCTGTCAGCTAATAAAAATCAGTAGGAATTGCCTTGGTGCAGCATTGTCCTCAATGAGCTTTCTGTTCTACCAGTATAGTTGTTTGCAAAACAAGCTGGCTAGATCAAAATGTAAAGGATTTCTTAACGCTATCTCATTTCTGAGTGGTAATGACACTGTTACTTAGGAGGGAGTAGCAAATACAAGTTGTCATGTTTAAATCAGTACTGTGTTTTTTAGACATGGAAACTTTGTTGGAATCGAGATGGGTAAACAAATTAAAGAAGGTGCATCCTCTGATTCTGCTAGCTGTTCTAATTGCATCCTCATGTCTCTCATGGCCATGGCCTGGAAGAGTATGTACTGTAGATACTTTTTTAGCATCTAATTTTCTATTCTAGTTCAGTTGGAACAATTAAAAATTACTGGCATAATTTGTTCTTGTTTATGTGGAAAACTGCAGTTCTGCCAAGATTGTAGCTGAAACTGCTAAGTAATTCTATGAGCAGAATTGTTTGGGAAGCAGTGTGGTGAAAGTTTAAGTTATTCTTAATTTTGCTCTTCAGTTTGATCTTTGACATACATGACCATGAGATCACAGATGTTAATTGGCATGTATAAAATCTTGTGATGTTAAGTACTGTCTACAAATATGCTGGAATACTGGAGTCTCATCTGTAATTTGAATATGAGTATGAGATGACAGTTTTTCATGTTCTGTCCAATCTTCTTTCCCCTTGAGACTTTGAGTGGTGTCTGTTTATTATGTATGGTTCATGGCAACTAAGCAGCACTTAAGATGGGCATCTAACTGTAGCTTCTTTGGTGTTACTTACCTGACCCACTTACAAGTCTTGGAAGTTATATCTGTGAATTGTTGGGAATCCAGCCCTCTATCTGTACTGTCCTCAGTATATTGGCCCAGATTAAGGGGACAACTTTCTAGGTAATTCTGCAGTGTAAGTAGCACTTAAACCCTGATCTTTAGAGATATTAAGAGATTTGGGTGTCTGACTGTCTTCACAGAGCTGCTTAGGCATGTCATGACAAATCACAAAACGCAGAGGAAGCTTTGTGAGGAATCTCACTTACTGCTGTTCCTTCAAAAAACCTATTATTAGTAGAATAATACATAACTATGAATTATCTTCTTTTTGGAAAATAATTTGAGTAGGTAACATTGGTTTGTGAAGTAACCTTGTGAAGTTCTCTACACAAAGAGAATGTGTCTGTCTGGATTCCTGTAGACTGCTGCTGAATGTCAAAACCAATTCTTCATTGTAGAAGCTAGATAACATCTAATTGGATCAGAAACTTGCTATGGCACAAGGTAGGCTGTAAGCAGATACTTAAATTCTCTAAAGAGTAGTTTTGTTCTACAGGTCTTTAAGTAATATGACTTCAGATTTACACACAGTATAACTTAATGTGAGATGAAAGAGTTGTGGCAGGTTTTTTCCTCCCCAAAATCAGATAATAGGTCAGTTTGTAGGTAAGAAATAAAACCCAACCCTGTTTGACTCCCAGCAAGCTAACAGCTGACTCCTGTGGTTTTTTAAATGGTTTATCAGGAGATGTCTTCAGTATGAATGCACTAAGGTGTGCAGTAACAGACTCAAGATTTGATCTCGTTCTAGAAAAGATCATCTCATAGTAACAGGTCTTGAACTTGCAGCTTAATGAAGAATCAATCAGTAAACTTAAGTCACAAGTGAGAATTTTAAGTTGTGCATTTATCTCAGTTAGCAGAGGATCCCTGCGTGAGAGCCGCATGAGAGCGAGCTTTTTTTCTGTGATGGCCTTCTTGAATCTCCTGTGGTATCAAGAGCAACCAGAGGAGACAGACCTCTAAAATTCAATGGTTTGGTTCTCTGCAAAGAGTCCAGAAGCTGAGCTGGTGTCTGTTAAGTTGCTGGAGGATTCGTATTAGAAGATTCCTTAATGGCAGATCGTAGTCGAGCTGAGAAATGCATGATGAGACTCAGTCTTTAGATTTGCCTATGTTTGCTTTCCAACTTTTCAATTCTTGGTACAAACACTGGAAAAAAACCTCTTTTTATTTAGAAAAGCATATGCTCACAGCTTGAAAAGATGATAGTGATGATTTAGAAATCATACTCTTGTTGCAAGAAAGTTGTGATCCTCTGTAGGATTGATTATGCAGAAAATACCACTGTTGGGTAACTTGGGCTTCACTCATCTGTTCCTCTGAGTGCATAAAAGAAAAGTATGCTTTGTAGAACTGCATATTGCAGAGTCATGCAGTCAAATGTTGGAAGTGTCTTGACTGCACCAGCCATTACAAACCCTACCAAAGGAATAGCAATACAACCTGCTGCTTTATCCACAAAGTCATAGACTAAGCCACTCTGCAGGATGAATAGTCCTTGGGTTTTTTTTTTTTCCCCTCTGCCCGTTAGTTGTCTTAACTTCTGGCAATAGAGTTAGGTTCTCTTATGCTTATTTGTATAAAACTTGCACATTGTCTTAGTTGTGACGTGCTCTAGATTAGGATCTTATGGTAGGATTATCAATTTTTAGTACTTCAGTAGTTCCACCCTGCTTTTAATTGCCTGTATTTGGAGGACTCCAGGCATTTAAAGAGCTTTGAAGAAAGATTGCAAAAAATGTATGTAATGTGTAAGGGTAAATGTGTTCATTTTATGCTTTTAGAAACTTAAGGATGCAGTGCTGCAAAATGGGGTGAGCTAATCTGACAACTCTGAAAAAAAGATGTTTCTCATGTTTACTTGGGTTCTAGTCTGACCTTTGGAGCCAGTTCAGTTTTTGAAATTTTAAGCAAGATTTCCCCCCCAAGTAATTGTTTCCTGAGCTGGTGACCTGAATCGGCCAGTAGAGAGGTCAAAGAAGTGTTGAGCTGGCATGACGGAGTTGATAGGGATAGAGGAGAAAGCCACCTGCCTAACTCCCTGCAAGCTGCTGGACTGGTTTAGCAGTATCTGAAGACCCAGCCAAATGCAGGATCCCTTAAGAGAACAGAGAAACCTAATGTGGGCAATGTAATGGTGTGTTCAGAAGAAGAGTTTCTGATGGATGAAAATGTGAGCCCTACCTTCTCTTCGTTTGAATTTGGAGCTCATTGCAGTGAATAGGGTGGTGCCCACTTGATGCCAGGTGGAGGCCTGCAGTTCTGGGAGGGGAGGGGGAAAAATTGCAGTCTCTGGGCATTAATCTTCATCACTACACTCATCATTTAATGAAAATAAGCTTGCCCCTGTATCTTAGCTCTCTTCTGTATTTGTTCTTAGCAGTTTGCTGCTACTACTAAGTTAAGTACTTTATACTTGCTTCTGTTTCTCTGGGTCACTTACAAGTGTCAGCTTGCTGCCCAGCACAGATCACTGTGATTGCACTGGTGGTCTTTCTCTGTTCTGAGCACTTGAGTCTTATATTCATACACTGTTTCCTGTCTTTCAGCCAAGTGTTTATCCATATGAGGACTTTCCTTCCTATCCCATGGCAGTTCAGTTCCTTAAAGAACCTTGGGTGAGGGACCTTGTCAAATGCCTTTGGGAAATCCAGGTAGACTATATCAATCATGTCTTCCTTGTCCATATGCTTGACTCATTCGAAGCATCACAATAGATTTGTGAGGCATTTCTTGCATTTACAGGAGGCCATGCTCTACAATGTAGTAGTGTTTATGCATATACACTCATTCAGGCTTTTTAATGTAATTCCTGTGAACTTGACCCCTTGTGACTGTTAGATTAATGGGTTTGTAGTTCCTCTTGAGTGTCTGCTGGAACCCTTCTTGAAAATTGACATAGTGTTAGCCACATTGTTTGCTGCTGCTACTAAAGACTTAACTGAGAAGTTATACACAGCAGTTTAGAATTGGATACTTTGAGTTCTTATGCTGTTGATCGTCTTTTGTTCATTCCAAGAATGACCAAGTACAAGACTAGTACTTGTACTGAGTCTTCTCTGAATCCTGGTCATGATGTGTGATCTTCTGTGGGAAGACTTGTTTTTTCTGCTGTATTCCTCTCACCCTCACTTCACATTGGATGCTCATTTTCAGCTTTTAGCTCCTGTAGGTAGCACACACTGTAATGGCAACCACTGTCCAAATCCTTCATCCTTTACCAGCAATGCATGTGTGTCCCTGCTGTTACTCCACAGTTACTGGAAGTGAATCAGCAATATTTGCAATGAGGAGGTAGGAATCTTAAACATAAACGAATGTAGTAACTTTAAAAATGACATGGGCATTATTACTGTTTTGTAATGTCTTAGGCAGTTGTTTAGAGTCTCAGTTAAATGACTGTTTTTTCATAAGAATATACAAACCTGATCAGGCCAAATGGCTGTTTCTTGTGATATTTCTCATAACAGTGACAGCAAATGCCTGGGGAAGGATTTAAATACAGGGCACATGTCATTCTCCAGAATATTCCCCTGTCCTTCCACATTTGATACTTTTGGGATTTACTACTGTGGTGGTGGCATGATCTGACAGTAGCATAACAAGGTGGCCACCACAGTCAACTGAAAGGCTGGAACTTAACCACTTAAACTACAGTCTTTGTCTTTCTGAATCTGCATAACTGCTTTTTCCATAGTGCAGTGTATGCATCTCCGGATTGTGTATGTAGTGAGTTGTCACTACTGCAGTAATCCTTACTGAAGTGTAATCTCACACTTGTATTTTGCCGTAAATGATTTCTGAGCCTTTCACCTTCTTGTGGAATATTCCAGATAGGTAAAGCTGCACTTAGAATATAAAATATTTGTTCTGTGGGCAGGCATAGATGGCCTTATTTCTGTATAAAATCAGTTTTCGAGTGAAGGAGATGCAGATGGGCTGTCCTCTTCCTTTTGTACTGCCTGAGTTCTTAAGACAGTTCATCAGTCTTAAACTTCCAAGGCTGGATTGTGGTTCTACCATGGAAGACCAGGATATATGTGTAATAATATTTTTATCTTGTTGAAATACCAGCACAGTTTTTTGTGTTGTAAGTAAAAGTGGCTCTTTACTGAACCACAAACCTTTTTCTCCCAACAGTTTTGTAGGTAGTCTGATAAATCTTCTCTCTTTTGGTAAAATACTTGTTTATGGGTGGGATTTTATTCTGCAGTTGTGTATTTAACTAGTAACAGGATTAAGATTTTCAGTTCCTTTCATCAGTGTATTAAGAGGGACTGTGTACCTAACCTAGTATGAAGAGTTGGTGAAGACTGAGGTTTTTGTGCTTTAGCTTGATGGCTGCCACTTGACAAAAAGTTTCTTAACTCATGATCCTAAAAATCTTGGAGAGACAAGGCCTGTTTTCTGGTAGTAATTCTGAACAGTCAACTGTTTTCTTTTGCCACCATTGTTTCAATGTTTATGGTGGTTCTGCAGGATGAGTTAATGACCTTCTCTGCAGAAGACTGAAGAGATGCAACAGGGCTAATCTGTACAGACAGAGGCTGTACTTCCTGTAGGACTGGGTTTTGGTATGCTTCCATAAAAGCCATGGCTCATCTTAAATTTGATCTGTCCTCTAGTGCAGAGGTGTTGGACCTCTCTTTCAAGGGCTTGTAGATGTTTAGGCTGGCAATGGATAAAATCCTGCAGAAGGTAAGCAACTGAGTAAATCTGCAATGATGCTTGAGTGTGTTCTGAAAATCAGGTGCTCATTTACAGGGAACAGCAAGTTTGTGTGTAGTAGGTTCTTCTACATTTCCAGATTAGAGAAATTTGCTTCTAGGAAGGATATTGTGAAGACATTGTGTAGCAGGTTGATAAAGCTTGCCCGTTTTTCCCTCAGTTGTTAATTTCCTGATAGAGGCCAGAAGATCTTGGAAATTGAGACTTATTTTTTTTACTTTACAAGAAGCTGATTTTCTATGGGAGTGTTGTAGTACATCCCATAGTATGATTAAAGTGATCCATAGTTAATCCCAGTGGATTACATTACAGAAGAATATAATTTGTCTTCCGTAATTTGTGAGTTGCTGTATAACAGAGGCTGCCGGTAGGGTGCATGAGATGGTGAGAGTAATGAAATAGACACGATGTACTTCTGAAACCTACTGGTACCAGAGAAGGTATACAGGTTAACTTGGTTTCCTCTGGCTTTTCTGACTTCAGAGGAGATCTCATGGGACAAAGTTAATGTGATCTTGGTTAGTTAAGCTTGCCACATCCCTAAACCCCTGCGTGTTTGATTAAAGCGTAATGGTCAAACCAGAGATCTTCAGAATGATGATATGTGTCTGGAAATGAGCATCATAGATGAAGTATGGCATGACTACCCTCTCCTTCTTCTGCACTTCAGATCATTCGTGTTTACCTAGAGGATATCTCTTCTGCTCATGAACTTCTACAGCTAATGATTGAAGGAAGGGTTGTGCATTCACAGATACAGGTTAATTTCTTGGAAGTGCGGGTCCAGTGCAGTTCCATTTCCTCCTCTTGTCTCAGGGCAATTAAACATTAAGCTTAAAGACAAGCCCTGCATTTCTTGTACTCGAGGTACTCAAGTTAGAGAGTGCAAGTCTTAATCCCCCTTTGTCATCTTTGTTCACACAAATTAACAGTCAGGCATGTCATTGCTGGTGTAGCTTTCCTATTTTAAGAAACTTCAAAATATCAGATGACTTAACTCAAATAATGAAAAAAATTACATCTTTGAAGTAGATTCTTTTTCTGTGGATAGTAGGGTCATCCTTCAGGAAATAAGTTGTAATGCTTATATTATTTAAGTAGCACATTGGAACTCTATCATACTGCCTTTAAATTAGCTACCCTAAATTCCAAGGCTGCATGCTTATGTTAGTATTAACTGTTTGTTTGTGGAGCAGTTATTTTAGAGCAATTCTTGAAGTCTTCAGCAAAAACAGTTCACCATTCTGCAATAGTGGGATGGTGGTTTATAAAAGTTTTATCAAACCTTTGGTGGATTTTTTTTGTTACTTTCTGTGGTGTGGAGAGCAAAAGAGCCACAATGAAATTTTGCTTTAGGCATGTGGAGGCCTCTTGAAGACTGGTAACACTGTTCCTGATGGGGAAAAAGATTGAGCCTACAGTTTCCATTGCTGACATTGCTTGTGCACGCTGAATTTTGGCACTGAGGAGAAAAATTGACAGTTAAGCTTCATTAGTTTCCCATTGCTTGTGCTGCCATGACACAGCAGAACATAAGGAGGTGAGGTGATGGATGGGCAAGGTAAATAGGCCACAGAACAGTAAAGAGGCTTATTATGGGAGGCATAGCCTAATGACATTATCATGCTTATAGCAGAAGCTACGTATGTCATTCTAGTGTTGCTCTACCTGGCAGGTAGCTATGAAACATCTGTCACACTGAGCAGATGTGATAGTTGGGACTTAGACTTGTTCATTAATGGTCCTGTTTTCCGTCTGTGGAATTCACAGAATAGTAGGGGTTGGAAGGGAACTCTGGAGATTCTCTGTCCAGTCCCACTGTCAGAGCAGGTTGTAGAAGCTGGAGGGTAAATGGTGAATGAACTGAAGCACTGTGCAGCAGAACAAAACCTGTGGTTCCTAGGAGTCTCGTACTAGGCTTTCAGTGTGTGTTTAAAGTTTTTGGCTTTTATTGTTCTTGTATGTCACAAGCAATGATAGTGTGGTTAGGTAACGGAAGGATTGTAACCTGCCTGAAGTAGTTCAAATTTTGCTTCCACCTGAGCATAGGAAAGCTATATTTAGTAATAATTTTTAACCTTGTGTTTAGAAGTCCTTTTTGAAAGGTTTAAACTGTAAGTTAACTTATATTTTGTGTTACTTTTCAGTGTGAGTAGCTGCTTGGCCTGGGTAGATGTGGTTGCACTGGGTACTCTCAGGATGATGTTTTTGTTGCTTCTCCAAGGACCTAATTTTTTTTTTGGTGGCTTCTTCATAGAACTTGTTTCCCCAGTAATGGTGCTCTTACTTCTCTACATAAATTCAAATCTGGATTTTATTTGTTGGTTAATTACCACAGTACTCTCTTTTCCAGTTGACAAATCAGTGGAGCATTCTGTAATTCTTCAGTTTATCCTTTTTTGTGTCGAAAGCCAGCTTACATTTGCTCATGCTTTTCTCACTATTCACTGCCTTTGCTGAAGCACTTTGAAGAACACATATCCTTGTAGGATTGTATTGATAACTTACCCATTGTGAAAAACTTGCTTGCTGCTAATGCTAAATCCTTTTTGTCTGTCTCTTAAAAATTCTTAAAAATTTTTTGGGACTCTTGTTGGATATAAAAGAATATAGAGTACTTCCTTTGTGTACATTATCATTGATTTGTTTGGAATGCTCCAGTATTAAAGTAAGGAATAAGTGTGTATGAAAGGAGGAGGGAGCCTAATTTCATAAGCTATCATTAACATAAAGCTTTTGTTGAATGGTTTGAAAGATGCTTTAGTTATGAGCATAATCATCTGGCCTTTTCCTCCTAGAAATGGTTGAATCAATGAAGAAAGTGGCTGGAATGGATGTGGAGTTGACAGTGGAAGAAAGAAATCTGCTTTCTGTCGCATATAAAAACGTGATTGGAGCCAGAAGAGCTTCCTGGAGAATAATCAGCAGCATTGAACAGAAAGAAGAAAATAAAGGTGGAGAAGATAAATTAAAAATGATTCGGGAATATCGGCAAATGGTAAGAGGGAGTTGGTGTCGTGGCATAATGCCATTCAGTGAAGGGCCAGTTTTGGTACCCTTGCCATAAACTGCACTGATACTCTGGATTGGCTACACCATGGTGACCTCTCATAAGGTTACAGTCTTGAAAGTAAGTCTGGTCCTTGTCTGGAGAATGAATATACTTGGTGAAGAAGAGCTTGAATGTTTCTGTGTAAACACTCTAAAGGGCAGTAGACTCCAAGGAGAAAGGGAGGGCTTTTCCTTCAGAGCATCTCCATCTATATACCTGCTAACCATTTGAATTGTACTGGCACTTTTTCTTCTCTGCTTACTTAAGGAGGCCTTATTAATTTCCCTCCAACCTGACTCACCCCAAGCAACATTTTTACTAAATAAAGCCTGTCAGAGGAGGTGCTTGGCTGTTAAGTTTTACTTCTCATAAAGGTTGCGTTGGATCATACAGAGGCTGACACTCGGTGCATTTGCATCTCTTACAGAGTTCAAAAATTAACACTGTTAGCTTGAATGCCGTTGGGGAAGGATCCTCAGCGTTGTTCTTTGCATGAATATAGGCAGTGTAAAGCCAGATGGCCACTTTCACTCCTTTACCTTGTTCTTTATTACTGTAAGTTGCAGTTTGTATATGTCGGCTCTGTCTTGTTGTTTTTCAACAGCTGAAAACTTGGCAGGAGTTGCTGTAAGCTGTTTAGCAGTTGGGTGGCAGTGAAGAACAGTTGCCTAGTTAGCCGTGCACAGCTGAACTGGCAGAGCACTTTACTAGCTCGAACAGCTCTGCCTGTGTTGAAATGAGTCCTGAGATAATATGGATTTTATGACAACATCTAGTTGTTAATGTAGATTTTTAATTACTTTTTGTTGTTGTTGTCCCTAAGCTAATCAATTACACTAATTGCAGTTAAAGCAATCAATTTGAGATAAAGCACTCAGTGTTCCTGGGGATAGGGCATGCTAAGAGATGTCATGGTCATCTCAGTTGTGAAACTTGCATGTGTAATAACCTCTAGGGCCTTGCTGTTTTCTCTTGTGAGAGAGGGGAAAATTGATCCACATAACTTCTTGCTGACTCTAGTTAGTCTATGCAACTTTACCTAAAATGGAGAACTTGGAGCAAGCTTAGACTTTCATCAGTAAGGGCTAATGAAATCTTCAGCTGTTAGAACAGTGAGTTGTTGTTCCTTCCCTTCCTTAAATGATGGTTTAGCATGGAGCAGGCATGCTCCTGTACTATTTAAATCCCACACACTTCTGCAGAGACTTCATCCCCATTATTTGAGGACAAGTGCCTCCACATGGTTCAGATCTTCACTTCCAGAGAAACAGTGGAGTCTGTTAGATCACCTGGCACTGATTCATACATCATCACTGGAAACGATGTTGGCTTGGAAATCTCTTTCTCAGGAATGGCTCTGGACTGCTTTCTGACTCACAAGACTTTCTGTTACTCCATGGAATTGCTAAATTTGAGTTTCTAATTTTGTGCTGGCATGCTGATGGGGTGAGGCTCTGCCAGTTACATACAGTCCCAAATACCATTTCTAGATGGGAGTCTAAAATGTTTCTAATGGAACATATAAATAAGACAATAGCAATCTGATGATACGCTGTGTGCTTCCAGGATTTCTCTGTTTTTTTCTTTGCACAGTATTTTGTGGGCAGTTACTATCTTCTGCCAAAGATCCTTTAATAGTGAAAAGACTTCTTATTGGTTTTGAAAGGACTGTAAAAAAGGTGTTCTGCATCTCTCCTTGTAAAGAGAGCAAGTACCATGCAAAAGAGACTGGTGTGCAGGAAATAAATGTATGTAGTCTGTGAAGTGTCTGTTGAGAGAGGGGCCACATGAAGTGCAGTGTTACACCAGCAGTCTCTTCAGCCCTTAAATCTTCCAAGGAATAACTGTTATGGTAGTTTGGGGTTGAAGATTGCTGTGGAGAACTGCAGAGCTCTCTGTACTGGAGAAAGATGAGCTGTGTCTGTTCAGCCCTGGCCTGAGTTTTCCAAGAGCCTTCTATGCGTTATCTGTAGCTGAAGACCAGATCCTGTTAGTAGCTATTGGGAGCAGCTTCAGTGTCTCTCTGAAGAGGTAAGGTCCAGTGCAGGCTCTGCAGTTCTGGTTATTATGCTTACTTTGTCATACCCACTCTTGGAGCATTTTTCAGAGTAAGTTCAGTGTTACTGAGAGACCCTTCACAGGCTTGAAAGGCTCTGAAGAAAAAACAAACAAAACCCCCCGAAACCAAACGAAGCAGTCGTCTGGGGACTGACAAGTTTAAAGCACTGGGGAGCTGGAGAGCACCAGCTTCTCTGGACAGACACATCTCATCTACCATCAGAACCAGGCGTGACCTTGCTTAGATGCTTAAGTTGAAATGAAGAGTGTACTTTGTATGAAAGTAATTGTTTGATGCTTTTGGTCTACGTTGGTGTTTATTACAGCTTAGCACATGGCTCTTTAAAGTTTGTTTGAGCTACTAGCCAGTAGGTCTTGGGGCAGAACTCCAGGGGTGATGGTGGTGTTAGAGTATGGCTAGTTTGACTTTGCCTGAGCAATACTCTAGGCAGTATGAGAGATGATGAAAGACGCCAGGCTGTGCCTTTACCCAAACCACTTAGGATGAATGTACCAAAATGTATCTCTAGCCATGGGGCAAAATACTAGTTACTAGCTTCCTCTATAGACAGGCTGCTTTTCTGGGTCCTGTAGCCATTTGGATATACAAAAGTAGAGCCCCTGGCTTTCTCATCTGCCTGTATCTCTGTAGGTGAGAACACACTTGTGTTGAGAGGATGAAGGGTGTATAGCTACACATAAAGCAATTCAGTTTTATGCTGTAAAACCGAACCCCTTCCCTAATGAGCAGAGGACAAGTATTCACCTTCCTTTTACTGATCTGTTTGTGGCATATGAGAATGTGTTTCTAGTGCTCTGACTCACAGCCTGGGCTGTGTTCTGGGCAGCTGCAAGCTTGCTTTTCTCCTTCCCTTCTTAGAAAGATTAGGCTGTGAATTGGCGTAAATGTGGATGATCTGTCTTTTATGTTTTGGCAGGGATGGGAGGGAGGTTGCAGGGTTTAGCAACTGTTTCCTACCCTTCCAGTTTCATATTGCATCTCAGTTGTGAGGTGCAGCTACGTTTGGGGGCTACATACTAAACCAGGTCAAATAACTAGTACAGGCTACCCCTTCCTCTGATCGTTTCTGTTAAGTTCTTTGTTTAAATCACCAGGTAGTTTACAAGCTTTTGTATCTGCTGAGCTAACAATACAGTCTGGACTTAAAGCCAGCACTATCACTGAAATAGAGAGGCAGGGAGGATTGTGGAGGCTTCTACACATCCATTGAGGTGAGCAGTCTTAACTTTCCAGTCAGGACCTGCAGTACCAGATGTCATATTGAACTGGAATGGTGTTAGACCTTAAACCTACCATTTCTGAATGCTCTGAACAGGCTTAGCGTGGGCTCTTGTGCTGGTTTGCTGCTTTGCAGAGCTCGTTGAGCCACACTGGCTAGAACAGATCCTTTCCATAAAAGAGCTTTTTGGGTTTTGTTGTAGGTTTTTTCTTTTGTTCTTAAACAGCTTGATTTGTATTAAATCTTTTTAAACAAAGCTTGGTCAGGACATTTACATTGCCTTGCACAGCAGCTGATTTCTGATAACTTGTGTGACTGATCCTTTAAGCAAAGCTGAAAAAGGCCTGTCTGAGATGGAATAGAATTTGTACATGTGTGGTTATTTAACAAAAGAGGATTAGAAACTGATTTAATTCTTTGCAGTTTGCTGAAGATCTCTCTGCAAAAGAAGTCATTGAAAAAAAGGATCAAGAGGAAAGAAGTTTGCAGGAACTGACTGCTGGCCAAAGGTTTCATAGCTTTTGTAGCCCAAGAATATACGAAGTAGATTCTTTTCAAGTGACCATGTTTTGGCAGCTTCCTTAAGTATTTGTCACATAACTTTAAAAAGTGTAGCATTTAAGTCTTCTTCTGAATGTTAGGGCATTCTGGCATTGTTTGTACAATAAATTTGCTGTAGATTAATTTTTCTGAAGGAACTCCTGCAAATCTGTTAAGTAACTTTGTACAAATGGGTATGTGTATGTATGTGCCAGTTGAACATTTATTTTGCATCTATAATTTTAACAGCTTTTGAGGAGAGACATTGTGGCTATAAACCCTAACAGTTTGGGCACTATTTGGTGATAAAAATATTACATATCAAGAAAAATGCTTAAAGAAGGAAGGAAAGGAAACTATGTGGGTGGGAGGATAGGAAGAGATAGCAGACCAGTGGGGCTGTTCTTGTGATCTGAGAGAGACCAGCTTCTAGTAGTTTCTTGTAACTGATGTTGATGCCTTTGCTTGAAAACCTCTGTAGCACATAAAAGCTTGAGCCAGAGTTGCCTTCACCTGTAGCTATGAAAGTTACTGTGAAATCATGAATGAGCAGCAAGAGGTTACTTACTTGCACTTAACCAGACCCTGCTACTGGGAATGACACGAGAAGATGCTAAAGAGCAAATCTGGTTTTGGTTAGTGTTGATTGTTTCTGTTTTTCTCCAAGTTGCTGCACATTGTCCTTTTTGCCTGCTTCTGAGGTCTTCTGGAGGTTTTCCTCTTGTACCTGACCTTTTTGTTTGTGTGGCATATCTTTACCCTGTTCTGATACTCCATGATTTTGTCTGAAGGCTCTTCTGTTAGAGCTTTGCCTCCCAATTAGTCCCTAGAAACTTATTCTGAAGGTGCTATTTAACTCCAGGGTGGAATGGAGTTTAGCTGATTTGTATTACTTTTAAATTGGCCCCTTCACCATTGCCACTTTTAGGGCAGCCTTCCAGCATCAAAATTGTAAGGAATTAGGACAGTAAGGAATTATATCCTGAGACAGGCTAATGCAACTGTCAAGCAAGATGTCGTTCAGGGAGTTCATAGTTCCATTACTAAATTATGCATTTCATCATACAGAGTCCTCCTCTATTCTGTGTGCTAGCTAATTGTGCAGAACTGTTTTGCTTAATGCACCTGTGGAGCAGCTGAAGTTTTTTCCTTATGTCCTCCTAGTCTTCAGAGTTCTATGATGCTGCCTCTTTGATGTCTGGGTATGTTTGAAATAGCTCTTATTTAGTCTTATGTATTAACCTTACCTCTTCTGAATTGTTTTTATAGGTTGAGACTGAACTGAAGTTAATCTGTTGTGACATTCTGGATGTACTGGACAAACACCTCATTCCAGCAGCTAACACTGGCGAGTCCAAGGTTTTCTATTACAAAATGTAAGTATCTTCCTGTGAGGCAAGGACCTCTTACTGTATCTGAACCATAGACAGAAATAAACTAGCTATACATGTGTTTTCTGCCCTCTCCACCACAAGAACCACTTTTAGGAGGAGGCACTTGGGAAAGACCAACCCCATGTATCAGTATAGGTTGGGGACTGACCTGGTGGAGAGCAGTGAAGGGGAAGGGGACTTTGGGGGTCCTGGGGGATGGAAGGATGACCATGAGCCAGCAGTGTGCTCTTGTGGCCAGGAAGCCCAATGGGATTCTGGGGTGTATTAGAAGTGGTGTGATTAGTAGGTCAGAAGAGGTTCTTCTCCCCCTTTACTCTACCCTGGTGAGGCCTCATCTGGAATATTGTGTCCAGTTCTGGGCCCCTCAGTTGAAGAAGGATAGGGATCTGCTGGAAAGAGTCCAGCGCAGAGCCACAAAGATGATGAAGGGGCTGGAACATCTTCCTTATGAGGAAAGGCTGAGGGAGCTGGGTCTCTAGCTTGGAGAAGAGAAGGCTAAGGGGTGATCTCATTTATGCTTATAAGTTTGTGAAGGGTGTGTGTCGGGAGGATGGGGTCAGGCTCTTCTCAGGGGAGCCAGTGACAGGACAAGGGATAATGGCTGCAGGTTGAAGCATAGGAGGCTCTGTGTAAATAAAAGACAATATTTTCCCAGTTGAGGTGCCAGAGCACTGGCACAGACTGCCCAGACAGGTTGGGGAGTCTCCTTCTCTGGAGAGAGTCAAAACCCCTCTGGACATGTTTCTGTGTGACCTGGTTTAGGGAATGCTGCTGTGGCAGAGGGGTTGGACTAGATGATCTTTTGAGGTCCCTTCCAACCCCTAACATTCTGTGATTCTGTGACACTTCAGTCTTGTCTAACCAAATCCCTTTTTCACTATCTTTGAGGTGTCAGTGTCCTTCCTGATTGTGTGATTTTTGCATAGATAATGTTGCTTGGAATAATGTAATGAGAACTTAACATGAGATGTGCAGCTTTTAAGTGTAAGCAACAGCCATTTTCTTTAATTGAGCTACTGTAGAAGTCACATTCCTGCTTCAGCGTTCTGTTGCACAAGCTGTACACTAATGAAGAGAAGAAAGTAGGTAGATGCATAACTGTAATGTAGTGTCAGCTTCAAAACTGCATTATCAAATGAAACTTGGGACTTGGAGTATGTTGCTGTAGTCACTAGTTAAATGCATGTTTTGTACTTTCTGAAGTGTAGTTTAAATCTTGAAACAATGAGAGTATTTTTCCCCTGTAGCTAAATTATCTCTGTCCTTCAGATCAGAAACCTAGTTCAGATGAGCTGCAGTTGCATAGAGACAGTTTGGCAATGGAGAAGGTAATTCTGTGATGTCATATAGTAGTGTGCTGTTGTCTAGACAGTAATTCAGCAGCAGTGTCCTCTGGATATATATACATCCATTGTGGAACTAAGCTGTTAATTTAGGGGCTGGTGGGGAAATAAGGACTTAACTATTGACTTCATACTGTTTCTGTTTTCAGGAAGGGGGACTACCATAGGTATCTGGCTGAGTTTGCTACAGGAAATGACAGGAAGGAGGCTGCAGAGAATAGCTTGGTGGCTTACAAAGCTGCTAGTGATATTGCAATGACAGAACTCCCACCAACACATCCTATCCGCTTAGGACTTGCGCTCAACTTCTCTGTATTCTACTATGAAATTCTTAATTCTCCTGATCGTGCCTGCAGGTAGGTAGTGACTGGGAAGGTGGGAGAATTTCATGGGAATCCCAAACAAGCCAGAAGTAGTTGCTATTTGGGTAACTGCTTTTCCTCAGCAGGAACACTGCGCTGGCTTTGCTCCTGCTAGTAGTTGACAACTTGCGCTGTTTGAGATCAGTTCACTGAAAAGGTTTTCAACTTTGCCATTTTCTTTTGAGACCAGGCCTGCTTATATGGGAGTAGATCGTGTATGAGAAGCAGAATAGTGATAAGCTTGGATTGATCAACTAGTGGCAGTGTAAGAGCTTGCCATGTTAACTCTCCATGCCATTATCCTGCAAAAAGTGAGGTAATTTAACTTGCCTCTCTTGCTGTTGGCTGCTACACAAAGTCATCATGTTCTGTAAACTGTGAGCATATATAGAATGACAGTAGCTTCTCTGTCTGTAGGGGTTCAGCTCATATGAGCATAAAAGTGATGATTGAAGCAAATACTGTTTGTCTTCTACTCCTGTCATTGCAGATTTAAGCTTTTAGTAGACCTTGATCAGTTGTTCTGGAAGATAGAGAATTTTTTAATAAACCCAATATTTTTGAGTAAAAAAATTCTTCAAAACCAGTCATTTTATGTGCTTAAGATGGGAGATACTTGGATGAACATCTAAACACTGTGAAATAATACCAAAAAAAATGTTACAAAAGCTCTGGATGTCATGTAGCCAAACTAGAAAACAGGTGTCTCAGGCACAGGCCTAACTCCTGGGTGTCTGGATTCTCTTTAGCAGTACAAGTTGAACCTGATCTATTATGTGCTTTATAGGTTGGCAAAAGCAGCTTTCGATGATGCTATTGCAGAACTGGATACACTGAGTGAAGAAAGCTATAAGGACTCTACACTTATCATGCAGTTGTTACGTGATAATCTGACACTATGGACTTCAGACATGCAGGGTGATGGTAAGTCAATGTAGCTTTGAAATGCTGCTGTCCCCTGAGCTCTGTGGAAAGGTAGATTGGTTTGGAGTTCTACTTTTTCTTTCCTAATAACTGAGCCTCCTGAACATCTGTCCTTCCTTAACATCGGGTAAGTTGGTAGGGCTGGCACTAGATTCTTCTCAGAAGTTTTCCTGCTCTCACTTGAGGAAAGGAAGTGTGGAGTTAGTTTGTTTCTGGTTTTTTTTTTCCTCCCCACCTGGCTGTTTAGGCATCTGTGTTTATTTTAAAAGCAGTGACTTCATTTAATTCAGCTTTTCTTTCTTATAGCTTATGTTCTTTCTGTGATTGTTGTTCCAACTAGACATTAATTTCCAGTGCAAGAGGAAGTATTGCAAATGATATAGTTCCCCTTTTTTCCCCTGACTTGGGGGGGGAAGTCAGTCCTGTTTGAAGTATGTTAGGTACTTAAAAATGCACAGAAGCTTTGAAACAAGGTCAGTGCTTAACTTCAGCTAAATAGAAGTCTTAAAGACAATGTAAACTATTACTTGAAGCATGGTGATAGCCATAGAGCATTACTTTGGGAGGGCTTTATTGGTCCATCTGAAAGCAACTGTAGAATCTCTTCAACTGTGTAGTGTTAGATGTTGTTAGGTTTGGTTTAAAGGAGTATTGTTACTCCTTAGCTTCTGGCTCTTTGCATAGACCATGAGTCTAGATGTTCTACCCCTATTTCCCTGAGCTTTTGACAGAACTGGGAGAAATGTAAATGTGCTCTTGGCTCCAAGGTTACCCTGCACCCTAGTGCTTAAGCCTCTTGCAGGGACCCACACCTTGCTTTCTAAGATGTAAGATTCTCTAATGGTGCAAAAGCATATGTTTGTATCCTGGCTGGATCTGTACAGTCTCTGCTCTAACTACCACTCCTTAGATGCTTTCCTTTTCATCATTAGGTATTGGAAAAGGAAACTTGTTCCCAGTTTCCACAATTAAGATACGACCTTTTATTTTATTTCCTTTAACGGAGCCCAATAGCTGCTGCTGTGTGGGAGCTCTGAGGAAGCCATTTCCGTGAAGTAACAAGGCTGGGTTGCTGTTGGGAGATAGCAGCTTTAGAGTAGCTTCCAAAAGCTGTTGCTGTTTGCATGTGAGCTGACAAGCCTTAAGCATCTCATACTGTAGAAGTTCAGCAAGATTATTTACAGAGGCTCTTTATAGGTTTTTATTTCATAATCTGGATTCAAGTTGCTTGTTTCATAATTAGCTCTGCAGCATAGAAAACAGTTATTTTTGTTCTTCCTGGAGTATTTCAGCTTATCCTAGTTAAGTTATGGTGTGTGCCAGAAAGGTGATGATTACAAAATTTGAAATACTGCAGAATGCCTTAAAGTCATGATGCAGTTCTTCAGCTCCACAAGAAGTGTGTGGTGGTTAGGCATAGGTGCAAAGTTAAGTGTTCCCAGTTGCTCATACCGTGCTCACATGCTGACTGAGTGCATTTAACACTGCTCTGTCCAGAACTCGTTTCCAAAATGGGTAGAGCCTCTGAAGACTGGTAGAAGTTAATAGTGGCACCAGTTTCCTGAGGGGTGGGAAGGGCTTGAACAAGGCTTGTTCTTCTGCATTCAGCTTTTGCCCGTTTTGATTTCAGTTGAATAAGTTGTAGGGAAGGACTGTCCTGACTTCCTAAAATCAGGTGCTCCTCAGCTGCTGCATTCTCCATCTCATTTACTTTTAACCATGTCATAGGCAAGCTGTTAGTTGATGTTCACGCTTGTATTGTCATCTTCATATGATTCCTGTTTTCCCCTTCTTTCCTGCTGTGTAGATTCCTAAAGGAAATTCCAACTGTTCATTTCATAAAAACTCTACTTTGTAAGTCTTTGTCACGGCTTCATGAACTTTTCAGTGCCAGTTTTCTCCTGATCACTAATCGTGCTTGCCTTTGTCACTCGTGCTGCTGATAAATGGCTTCTCTTTGACTCCATTCTAGAGCTAAGCAGTGTTCTACCACTTTGTGACCTGTTATCCTGCCCAGGTCCAATATGCTTGACTAAAGTAACAAGTTTGGGGATTGAGCTGCATACCTGGATGGATATTCAGAATATTTGGGCATGAAAAGAACTTTCACAGTCGCCTGTTACAAGAGTATTTGCTGAAGTGCATTGGTTAGAGCATGCTCAGATCTTCTTCTAATCATCTTCCTGGGTTAGGGCCTCTGCTTTCTTCTCTTAAATGATTTGCTTTAACTGTTGAGTGTCAGATGTCTTGTGTTCCTAGGCCACCTCTTCCAGAAGCTACCTTGTGTTGTACCTGGTGATAATTCATGCTCTTGGCAAGCATTCCAGTGATATGCTGAAAGTCATTAGTCTCATGTGATTGGATCTTATTGCAGATTTTTTGAATGGGTAGTTTTTATTTATTTATGACCCTTAAGAGTGTACCATCTCACACGGGTCAGCATCACTGTAAATAAAACGTGTTTCAGTTTCTCTTACCAGCTAACCTAGTAGTGCACATGTTATGGCAGTAGCTGAAGTAAGTTAAACATTTTCTTGTTGTCCTGGAAATTGGGCAGAGCCACGCAGAAGGCATGACATCTCCCAGGGGCAGCTGGAGTAGAACCAGACACTTAGTACCAGATTCTCTATGGGCAGGCTTCTGTCTCACTGTGGTCACAGCCTGGCTGAGTAGGTCCAAACTGGCTGCTGTTTCACGAGAAGTGAATTTCCACAAAATATTTTCCTCTAATAACCTCAAGCCTAGAGTTTCTTGTCATGTTGGACTTGGAAGTAGGGATGGTTTTTGATGTGTTTGGGTACCTTTAGTAATCCATGTTCTCAGTCTTTTATAACACTGACTGCAGTACTTTGCTATTGAGACTTGAGTGAACTTGGGCAGAAGGATTTAATTTGTAAGAGCTGTTTTGGTCACATCTCGTCAGTGGCTGCAGAAATGTCCTTAGTGCTCTCTGGAGAAGAGATGAAGTTTTTTGGGAAAGTATTTTCTGATTTCAGGATGTTGATCAGCAGCCACTCTGACTTTTGACTATTCATTTGATCAACAGGAGTGATCAGATGGTGCAGTCTCAGTTTTCAGAACTGCTGGTTTGTTGTTGCTCTGTATGACAGTGTGTCTGCTAATAGCCTGTGCTACAGTTCTGTACAGAGTGGGATGAGGTGATTAGAAAGCTTAATTTCCATGGAAACGCTTCCCTCCGGAACTGGCTCTTTTGTCTGTGTGTGTGTGATTTATGCAAGCGTGTGAGGGAGTGTGTGCCCTTGCATGAAACTATTAATCTTTAGATGCTTGTTAAGCCATTCTACAGGTCTTGCTTTAAAAGTTAATGTCTTCCTTGCTTTTGAACACTTTATAGGCGAAGAACAGAATAAAGAAGCGCTGCAGGATGTGGAAGATGAAAACCAGTGAGACACAAAGGCCAACAAGAGAACCCATCTCTGACCACCCTCCCCTTCCCCACAAAAACCCTCAGTGTCACTCTGAGAACCACCAAATCTGACTTTTACATTGGGTCTCAGAATTTAGGTTCCTGCCCTGTTGGGTTTCTTTTATTTTTATTTTTTTTTTACACAGTTTAAAAGTTCTTAAAGGCAAGAGTGAATTTCTGTGGATTTTACTGGTGCCAGCTTATAGGTTCTTTAAAGACACTAACAGGAGTGCGTAAAGGCTCTTTCAGCATTACTGTATTGTCTCCTGCCAGCTGTGGCCAGGTTGCCATTAGAAGTGGATGTTCCACCTGAAGGCCCTTAGACTTGTAGGGGAGAGGTTTGTCACGGCCAGGTAGTGCGCATGTGGTGGCATTTTTCTTTTTTTTATAACTGTTTAAACTGAATTTTATACCAATGTTTAAACTTAGTTGGGTGTTTAGCTTGAAGTTACAGGTTGCATTGGGGCATATATTGTAGTGGTTTTACTGTATAAAAAAAAGTTTCCAAACTGCTGAAATGTTGCTGAAAATCATGGTGCTGGTAACAGTTCAACAATCCGTGGCTGCTCATTCTTGCCTATTCTTTACTTTTCCTCCAAGCAGGTTAGCATTGAAGGTGGCATTGATAAGCCTGCATGCGTGTTCAATATTTTTTCTTTCTCCCTCCCCTTTCCCCATCTCCCTTCGCTCGCTCAACCTCTTTTGTTCAGTATGTGTAACTTGAAGCTAATTTGTACTACTGGATATCTGACTGGAGCCACAGATACAGAATCTGTATTGTTCTTACTGAAACACAGCATGGAATTAACATTAAACTTAAATAAAACAAACCTAAATTAAAAATGCCAAATACTACTATGACTTTCTTTTATATTTTAGCTGTTTTGGCAAGAATAACTTCCCTTTGTTGCTTGTAATAGGAAGACCTGGAGGGGGAAAAGTAACCATTGCTCTTCAGAGGTGAGAAAGTAAGATCGCAGTTGTGTAAGTAGTGTAGCTGAGGGCAGCCTCCTGGAGGTGGAGGCGGAAGCTCTTCCACACCATTTGTTCAGTCTTTCCCTGCCCAAATGCAAAACAACCTGTGAATGTGGTTCTTGCATTCCTCTCACTTGCTCTTCCAGCACTCCTCATCCAGTCGAGTTACATGGAAACACTTTCTACCCTGCTTAGGTGATGTCCTAGGAATCTCCTGGGGATTATGTGCTGCTCCCTGGAGCAGAGCTGCCCTCTGGGCAGACAGCTTGGACCCCACAAACAAAGAGACTCAGAGGGCTATGAGACAAGTGAAGGAAAGAAAAGAAAAAGAAAAACCCCCCTTTCTGTTCAGCAAATAAAGCAGTGTGATGAAATAGTTGGAACAGCAAAGACAAGGTGTGGGCTTTTTTGTAAAAATTTATTGAGCGTAGTCTGGAAGAGGTTAGAGAGCAGCGTACACGGCAGTGCACACCGCAGCCCATGGGCCATACACTCCAGCATATACCACGGGGTGTGTATGTACTACAGTGTATACAGCGTTCCAGGCTGGGGGCAGTGCTTGGTAACTGCACAATGTCAGAAATCAAGAGGAGGAGCTGGAGCTGGTCATAGGTGAGTGGCAACATGTTTGGTTATATTTTTATTCAGGGCTTACCACAACTGCTGTTGCTACATCAGGATAGAGGTGGCAAGTGAAGGATTTGTAAGGCGAGGAGAGTGCAGAATGCACTGTTTGATGTCTAGAAGGTGGAACTGGGATTGCAGTCAGCAGGTATTGGACATGTAGTTGTTGACCCTGTAGCCCTTTGGGTTCTTTGTTGAATGAAGGTGCTTAGTATGAACCTATGTGAGGCAGTCTGAGAGCAGTTAGCTTTCAGAACGCGTATCCCTTTCAGCTGTGGGTGAGAGTGATGCAGCTTGCTGAGGAAGATGCTTCCATGCAGAGGAGCTGGCAGCACCTTGTCAGTCACGCTGGCAGTGCTGAATTAGCCAGTGCTTCCTCTTTAAGGCAGTACTGAGGCAGTTAGGTAAACTGGGGAGCTTCACTGTAGGAACTCATAATTTGCATGTAGGAACTTCCAGTTATGGCTGAAAAGAGGAAAAGCACTTTTTTTTTTCTGCTGGTGCTGCTCTGAGCCTGATGAGCCATGTAGGGGAAGGGGCAGTTGCAACTCCCAGACAGGTATAAGGTGGGAGGGAAAGCTCATGTGCACATCCTTTGGCCAAGGACTGCAGGTTTCATTTTCAGCCTAGAGCAGCACTGAGAAGTGGCAACCTCTGCAGTTTGTATTACATCTTGTTTGGATGTGTGGATATGAAAAAGCTCCTATGGTATAAACACATCACTGGAGAGCAAGAAATGGGACAAGTGACTTCAGAAAAGTCAGTCTCTGGATCCAGATTACATGCTGGGTTTCTCAGGTTAATACCTTATATTCATAAACTAAAACCAACAAAAATTCCAAATCCAAAACAAGTTTCCACATAACTCCATTTCTTGTAGTGCATCTCATACTATAAAGTATTTACAGGGTTTTAACTCATTTACACAATATGGCTTTAATATATTGTAACACAAAGCATTAAAATGTCTTGGAGCAAAGTTCTTCATAAAACATTCTTTCTGAATATAAAGTTTGGCATGTCATGATTTGGCTGACAAAGCAGCAGAATTACTTCTTTTCTGATTGTGCTTTTTGATGATGACAAGCACAAAGTTTGGTCATTTCCATCAGGATTTAAACTCTTAAATAGAGTCAGATCTACCTCTCCCTCAAAGCCCAGCTGAATATATTTCATGAGCCACAGTCTGACAGACACTGCCTTGGACCCATGTGGTGCCACTAAGGTAAGGAAGAGAAGGCCTTTCTGTTTGGAACTTCTGTGTTAAGACAAGAAAGCAAGATGCAGTTTGTGGTTGGTTTGTTTTTTTCTGAAAGTGCAGGTCTTTGGTAACAATAAACAAAATGAGCAAAGCAAGGAAGGAGGGGGGAGTTTGCTGGGAATGATGTCCAGCCAGTTTTATAAGGTACAGTCAGATGATGGAGGGAAAGGTCCTGTTGTGGCAGAATGTTTTATCATCGAGAATTCAAACGAGGAGCAACCTGCAGAAGGAGGACAAGGGAGAAAGTGTGTTGAAAAAAAGATGCTACACCACCTAGCTCCTCAATATCTTTCAAACACATCATCAAGGACTGGCTTTAGAATTCAGCTGCTGGGCCACAGGACATGAAGTTTGTTCTGTTGTGAAGTGCTGACACTGGAGCCTCAGCAGGAACCAACAGCAGATACTGGCAGGTAGGTAAGTCTGAGGAGGTGACAGCACTTTTGCACCTCAGTGCCTGTGGTTATACCAACAGCCTCTCCCTAGGCCAGAGTAGAAGATCTTTTCCAAGCTGGGAGGGGGACAGAACTGGAAGGTTTGAAAAACCTGGGGAAAAAATCCTGGGATGTAGTTCCTGATGGTCCAAGAGGTTACTCGGTGTGCCTGAGGGGAAATAAAGCAGCCCCTGGAGCACGCTTTTAGGCACATTGAACTTCTTTTCCTATGTCCAGGCAATGCAAGGCAATCCTGTGGCAATGCTGCACTGGTGGCTTTTAGAGGATGGAGAGCAGGGTGAAAATGTGTTGGTCAGCCTGCAGCAGGACAGAGGAGCTCACTGGAGGGGCAGAGAGTGTAGCCTGTTTCTTAACCTAGTCTGATGATATGTGACATCAGTCCTGGGACTGTACTTGGTGTGCAGGAAGAATACAAACAAACTGAGAAGGGAAAAAAAGGGGTTGGGTTTTCTTGTTTCCTTTTTTTAAATGTCTTTTTAAAATTTGATTTGTAATTGAGTATAGCTTTAAAGCCTGAATCTTTGGGAGGAAAAAGACAGTGAGTGGTAGGACAGTCACTTGATGAGTTTGAGTAAGCCTCTGCAGGAAGAGAAGTAGAATGCACAACTCCAGCTGGGGAAAAAGCTAGTAGAACAGGGCAGTGTCTTCAGCAGGAAGGACACGTGGCATGTGGCCATCTGCTGCAAATACAGTTTAATGCCAACCCTTGGGTTTGGAGCCAATGTCAGTGACCTCAGCCTGTACTCACCACTGTTAGATGGCCGTTCTTGGCTTTGGCTATAAGCAGTTCTGATCCCGATACAAAGTCGATGATGCCTTCTTTGCCTTGCCCAACTGTGAATTTTATGCTGCAAAGAGAAAGGTGAGAACATATTTGATGAGTATTTGTGATCTCTCCACTAGCTTAGTTTTATCCTTCTGTGTAAGTGCTGTTTTATTTGGATGCTTAGCTGCAATAGATCTGCTTGTTCAAGGCAGTGGAGCTTTAGCTCAGGTGTATTAGGTACATTTTGACGTCATAAATGTGTGTTTCTGTAGCCCCTGAGTGCTGAAGCAGATCTGTCTTCAGAACCACAAGAACATGAAGGCAGTTCCTGAGAGGGGCTTGGCTTCACTCACCTGCCCTGGTTGATGTTGACATTGTTGATTTTATCTGCCTGCATGGCTGTTTTGGTTAGTGTCTCAATCACGTGGTCACTTTGAAGTACAACATCTCCCTGGAAGGAGAGACAAACAGTGCTTTACACTGGCAGTATCCCAAATGATTCTGCTGTAATTAACAGGGCCAGAACGATCTCCATAGGTTAGCATGGAAAATACTTCTCCAAGCACACTAGGCTTGGTGGGGATTTCTGGGGCCTATCTTGTGGGTCACACTGCACCTCTGGCAGTTAGTATTTACAAGGTATCAGTAATGGGGACAAGGGACAGCGCCAGTCCTGTTGGTAAACAGGCCACTGGTGAGCTCCATCTGTCAGCACAAGTAAATGTAAGTGAAATGCTACTTAGAGCTGGCACAAAGTTAGTGACCTACAGGTCACCATGTGGCCTCTCTCCAGTTGGATCTTCTGCTATTTGTGCCTTTAAAACTTCTTCTAGAGGTGATTGGAGAAATGGTGGAAGAGTCCCACTACCTTCTGTTTGTTGTCCTCACAGTGCACATGCAGCACAAACAGGCTATCGCTCAGGCTGCTGACAGAGATGCCTGCAACAGAGAATGGCCAGTTGACACCCAACAAAACACTCCCCAGAGTCCTGTATGTGTTTCAGAACCTCTCCCAGGAACACAGCAACTGTTGTTCCCACACCAAGAAACCCAACAGCTGAACCCACACCAGCTTCCTGGTGCATTATTCCTTGCAGATCCAGTCTTGAGCTGCTGCAGTCTCATTATGCTGCACTGTGACTATCTCAGGCTCAGAACACAGCATTCCTGCTGCTTGAGGCCCCAGTGCTCTCTAACCACCCTGTAAGCAAAAGGCTTAGCCTCTGCCATCAGCTGCTCATGTTTGCTAAATGAAAAACTTTAGGTGGGTAGGGATTAGTTGAGGAGCACTGTGCTGTGTCTCAGGAGCATCTGGTTCCTCATAGATTGGGTTTTGGGCTTTGTTTAGTATGTTGGCACTAGGTACAAACTGGATTAGCTATTTCAGCTGAGCTAGCCCAGCAGTGCTGCCAGACATGAACATACACTGTGTTCTCATGGCAGCCCCAGAACCCTAAATCAGTGTTGCCCCTGGAAACCACTCAAATGGTGACAGTTACAAATGCAGTAGATAGTTGCATCAGGCTAACACTGAAATGAAAATTGGCTGTAAAGAGGAACTGGAGCTGAGGCTGTGAAGTGAGAGGTTTCAGGCAAAGCCAAGTAATGCCTGGAGCGCACCAGACACTCAGCAGTCCTCTCTCTCTGCCCAAGCTCCCCCTCTAAAAGTACCAAGTCAGCCAAATATTCAGAAGGCTGAAAGCTGTTGAAGAGTCCCAAGCAGCTGCTGTGTAACAATGGGGCAAGTCCCCTGTGGCAGAGATCTGTAATTGGGAGATGACTTAGGAGGGAGCCTGGGGGAGATGAACTGAGCAATTTGTGACTGTTTATTGGTTTCATTATAAAAAAGCTATTTCAAGATATTACAGATTTAAACTGCTCATCAGTAGCCAGTATCCATTCTTGTCCAGGACAAGGACAAATCGGTTATACTATTACTACTAATTTAACTGTAGCCAAGGTGAAGACTGACTTCAGTCAAGGGAGCCAAACCCCCTGGATGTTAGCAGCCTTACCTGTCAGATTGGCATAGTCGATTCGCTGCTTGATTTTGGAGTCTTCGACTATGACAGCTGCGTTTTGGGTGAGCAGCAGCTGCCGCGCTCTGGCCTTGTAGCCCTTGCGGTCATACTTGATGACAGGAACTGCATACTGAAATAAGTGTTAACAGAGCTAAACAGGCAGTTTGTTGAATTGGCAGCTGCCTTCCACAGTCTAGGGAGGTTTCTCCTTTCCAGCTGCAACTCTTTCAGTTCTGAACTGACACCAGGAAACTTACCCAAATCTCCCAATTCTATTTCTGAGCCATCAGCTCTTCCCATAGGCTACCTTCTAAGGTTTTACAAGCTTAATACAATGTAAGATTCTTGCTATACTTTCTTCAGAAATCTAATCTTCTGCTACTCTGAATCAAACTCCAGAAGCTTGACAAAAGTATTAGGACACGTATCTCACCTTAATTGCTTCATTTTCTAGAGCCTGGAGGATTTTGCTGTTTATCTCTTCATTCCCTGTATCAAAACCAAAGAGGTGGGGGTCAGAAAGAAATTTCTAGCAGGTTTCTTCCTGTCCTTTTCATCTACTTTTTTGTAGCTTAATCCCCTCCTCCCCCCATTAAACTTCGCAGCAGCTACTCACCAAGTCGAGTGTTGATGAAGAGCCTAGGAACACTCTGAGGGTAATTGTCTTTTTTACCCTTAAAAATCTCACTGGCAATTACTTTCTGTTCCAACTGCAAGGACAAAAGATGTATTCTTGTTTAGTATAAATCCTCCTCTTTATAAAAAGAGATACATTTGTCATAAAAAGGGATGCTCCCATTTTGTGTTTTTAGCAATCACCATCTAGTTCTGACCTCCCAAATCATACAAATCACAAAGCTACCCAAAATCTTCCATTCATCCCTTAGATTTTCAACAGCTACCCTAGCTTCAGGGTAGACAAATTCCTTTAATCTCTAAAGTATGGCTCATATTTCTTTTTTAGTCTGGACATAGCAGCTAGTTGCTGGGTTCTGATAATGCCCATGTTTAAAAAAGTCTCAGAATTCTCCCACTGCAGCAGTTTTTCTTCAGGAGGAGGAGGTTAAGCTTGTATGGCTTTTTTTATGTTTCAGAGTGATTGTTTTTCCCTCCTGAAGCCTTTCAGCTGGTCAACATCTTTACTTGAAGTACTGACAGAAGAAGTCATGTCCTTATTAGCAGTGTGTGACACATTGATTCCAGCTCTCTGATCTACTCAATATTCTCTGCCTGATCCTCTGACAAACAGTACAATTCAGTTAGCTGCTGGACTGCCCTGAGAGTTCCTGTTGAGACAATTGGTCACCATGAACCTCTGGTCCCTTTCACAGCAGCAGCATTCCAGGATACAGTCAGCCCACACTGTAGACATGACCTGTGCTCTTGGCTCCTAACTTGTGCTTCTTTGGAGTGAGAACAAAACCAGTGACTGAGGAAACAGGACAGCCCCTGAGCTTTATTAAGGGCAATGTTAGGGTGCTATTGCAAGCTGTAAAGTATCTGAGGTGACTAACAGCTTAAAATGTGGATAAAAGATTCTCATTATTGGTGAGTCTGGTTTGCTGGGGAAAAAAGTGTTCTGCTGAGCTTCCACCTCCAGCTCAGTCATGGCTGGTCCCTAGTTACAGGTTCAGCCACAAACTCATCTACAGCATTTCAATATATGTGCTTAATGCTTTGCAGGCCTTCAGAAGCAGTATGATAAACTGCAATAAAGAAAAGCTTAAGGGCAACTGTCACTATCATCTAACAGTTACATCTCCATTGTTTAATGTAATCATTTCCTATTATGTCTCTTTACTGAGCCTTTTTTAATTAGAAAATAAGTTTCCTCCCCTTACCTTTCCATGACTAAAATCAATCAAATCTCAGTATCATTTTTATTCTTGTTAGCTAGAACAGCAGCTGTGACTGTTCATGGAACATCTGTTTGAAAAGACTAGTTCTGTGGCTGCAGAATTCTTACTCTACTTGATATGGTACAACCAGAACAATGCAGCTGCTTATATTTTTACCTTCCTTGGGAAGAATAAGAGGGGATTGTATATACAACACTGTGTAACTAGTATGGATTGAAATATGTATAGAATGGGTTTTATTTTATGCACATTCTAGTAGTTTGAGGTTTTGTCTCATAGTGTTCTTGTGGAACTGTTAAGGAACCACCAAAGAACTTTTATATAAGAGCTCCTCCACCTCACCTCTGCATCTGTGCCTCCCTCTCTAGCAGTACCCTTATCCCACCCATCCAGCTCCTCCCCTCCTTCATTTCTAACAGTAACTCATGCTGAGAGCCTTCTCCCATTCTCGGGAAAGTCACCTTGGTTTGTGAAAGCAGGGGAAGTTGTCTCCTACCTGCTGCTTCCACTCGGGGCTGATTCTCTTGCAGTAGGTCCAGACCATGTTCTGCATGCAGAGCTGCCGCAGGAGCTGCGATGCCTGAAGAAGAAATCTCAGGGTAAATGAAAATGGCTCAGAATGACTGACAAACCAAACAGTGAGGACAGATGAGAAGCAACTGCAGAACTTACCTTGCTGAATTAAAATACTGTTTCATTACTGAGAGGCACTTTTAAAATGCACTAATAGGAAGTTTATTTTCCACCCTTCTAAGAGAGTTTGCCCCACAACATTCTCCAACTGCTTTAGAATGGAGAATGAACACCAGGAGAACTCCACCCTACACTGCTTTGCCCTTCCCTTCTCCCAGCTGTACCTGCAACCAAACACATGAGGACCTTTGGATAACTAAGACTTTCTGTAACATTGTTTTGATCAGATTGAAAACCAATGCTGCCAGATGCAGAATAACAATGGCACTAGAGGAAGTTCAATATATTCTTCACAGGTGACCACACTGTCACTGCAGCCAGTTTAACTGACCAGAAGGAACTTAACTTGTTCAGAGAAAAAGGGAAGAAAATTTCAGAAAACTAGTAGAAAATGGCACTGCAAGAACATGCCACTGAAGAAATTTCACTACTCTAGCTCTGATAATTGTGTTTGCATTAATTCTGCTAGTAGAGACACTAATGCAACGTGGCAGTTGAGCGAGACCTTGGTTCGTTCTCTGATAGCAGGAAGCCTTTGGTGGCCTGTGGTCTTCAGTCCTGCCACAGGAATCATGCATCTGCTCCTGGTGCACTTGTGCTTACCTCACAGAGGGATGGAGGAGGAGTTGGCCATGACTTGTCCAAAACATTTTTTGGTAAATTCCTCTTGAGGTTCATCAGGAAAGAGTAACGAATGTGATCAAGGAAGTACTCATTCTCTGGGCAGCGAGGGTGGTTCCGGTAAATGAAACCTTTAATGAACCTGAGGAAGAAGAAAACTATATTAGAAAAGTGATCAAAATTGGTGAGAGAGTGATTACTTGTAGTTAGCCACTGGCACAGGCTGCCCAGGGAAGTGGTGGAGTCACCATCCCTGGAGATGTTCAAAAAACATGTAGATGTGGCACTTCACAACCCAGCTTATGTCGTGGTTTATGTCACGACATGGCATGGAAGTGTTGGGTCAATGGTTGGACTTGACTATCTTAGAGGTCTTTTCCAGCCTTAATGATTCTATATTTAGGGGTCTTTTCCACTCCAACCATTTTCTGGGCTTTATTTACTAGTTGTAATTCATTTGAAAAACCTGATACTGTAGTGACCAAGTTATTTCTTAATAAGATGAGAAGAATAAAGTCCCTGTTTGGGTTCTTCTTTACATACCTTCTGATAGTCTCTACTGCCCACTTCTTCTTGGCAGCTTTTCGGCGCCCCAAGGTTCCCCGCCACCAGGACTGGATTGCTATGGCTAAAAAGAATACAAGACGCTGCACTAAGTGAGGTCCTTCACACCAACATTGACTCCTACCAAAGTGGCAACAAAGAGTCCTCAACAACAATGCATATGGGAAAGAAGCTAATTTAAATTCTTAGCAATATGATACAAGGGATAAATGTCAATAAAAAGCACAGGCAGATGGGAACTGCTGTGTGAACAGGAGTTAAACCTGTGGCGCTTGACTGGGTCCCACACCAACATCTTCCATGCTACTTCCAGCAAGGCTCTGGGAATGTTCCTTCTTGTACATCATACTCAAGTCATGTCTGACACCAACAGCCACTTCTAACCCATGCAGTTACCCAGCACTGCAGTTTCTTCTCTCTCTCTCATACCTGAGTGTTTCATGTGCAGGAATTTCTTTCGACGGTAGAAACCTCTCCATGTGGCCTGCATTTTTGTTGCTGAAATGGCAAGAAAAACAGTGGTGAAATGGTGACCAAGCAGATTTTGGTAGAAAAAGGCTTAACTACTTCAACCAAAATCCCTCCCTGAACAAACAGCTAAAGAAATAATCAGAAAAACAGAGAGCTGGCTGCCCATGAATCTACTTCAGTGTAGGTGACTCACCCAGACTCTGCTTCCTCACTTCCAGAGCATCTTCTGTTGCAAACAAGGTCTTGGGAAAGCGGATAAAAATCTTTGTTCTAGAAACAGAAATGCAGAATTAGGTTTAGCATGCCAGAGAAGTTTGCTTCCTGCCCTTAGGATCCCCTTTGGGATGTCTAATCTTTTCCTCACCCATTAGACAGAGAAGCCTTATTTAAAGGCAATGACATGGATGGCCAATGATTCACAATCTCCAATGAAAAGAACTAACCGTCCCATTTTGTATTCTTCCTGTTTGTAGCCAAGATGCTTCACCAGCACAGCCACCCCATCGTAGGGCCGTCCATCCCAGGTAGGCCATGTTTCTGGACAAAGGGATTTGTACCTGTAAAGAGACACCAGAGGAAATCTTACAGAGAGCAGTCCAGTCGACACAGGGCAATGGGAAGGGCTACGCTTCTTGCTCCCTCAAAAAAAAAAAGTGTTTCAGGTGTAAGGGCTGCCTCTGCTGTTCAGAGCAGCTGCCTAACCCTCAACATCTCTGGGAACAAGAGCAGGGGGAAAGAAGTCCAAAGTCATCCTACCTCTGCAGGAAAACTTCATATTTTCTTCGATATGCAAAGCCAGCTCTGCGCACTCTGAGGTTCTCCATCAGCCCCAGGTATTTCACCTGATGTCGGATTATAACTTCATCAAATCGATCTGGAGAGAGCAGGAGACACAAGAAACATGCTCAGGGTGTGGCTGCCTCCTCGTGTGGAGAAGGCTCAGGTCCTGGTTATACCTTACAGAGTTATCTTTAAGCTCTAGCCCCTCCTCGCAGTGCAAGTTCCGCACAACTTATACTTTGCGTCTCCTGTCTCCCTCCCCCTTTAATACACATTTATGTTTAGTTCTATAAAGTTGTTCTCCTTTAGGATGTTCCATGCATAGGTAAGAATAAATGAGGGAGAATAAAGGTCATTAAAAGGATGTTACATAGGTTAGTTATTCTTCACTTCAAACATGACCCTACTCCACCCAAGACCAGTCCTCCCATTCCAATTCCTGGCTGCTCCTACTGCCACCACCTCCCTGCAAGAAGCTTTGGCACAGACCCCAAATGAAAATGTCTTGCAGGACTTCTTCATTTAGGCTCCTTTCTGTGCTTCACTGACTGGAATCTAGTGATCTATATATAGCTGCCATAGGAAAAAAAAAAGTGGAAGAGTCACCAGGGTCATACCAGCCTGTTTAGCATCATTAGGTTTAATGCAACGAATGTAGGAGGGTTCTTTGGACATCAGGATTTCCATGAGTTTGGAGAGACTGTTTTTAAACTGAGTTGCTGCCTAGGAGAAAAGAAAGAAAACTGTCTAAGAAGCAATGACTGACAGCTGGTACTTGTGAGTGCAGAAGAAACCTGTCTCCCAGATTTACATGTAAGAGGCTTGTGTTCAGATTACCACATAAGACAGGACATGTCTTTTGAAAACAGGAAATAACCCACTGCCCTCCAGCTCTGCTGTTCTTACCGTTTCAGGTCTCTTTTTGTCTGTCAGCTCTGTCCTGTCAAAACACTGATTTATGATAGGGTTCTCAGAGTTGCACATGGTCTGCAGAGAGAGACATTTTCAGAGATGAAGTATACAGTATTCATCAGAAAACTATCAAAGAAACATGAGACAAAACTGTTTATTGGGACTTCTGTTTTCTTTTGCTTTTTAGTAACATAATGAACTTTGGCCACCTCAGTTTGTTTTTAACAGTGCAGCCCCATGGACACCCATTCTCCAGGTGGAGTCTAGAATCTTTTCCCTCAGGTGCCACCCCATTTTAAACCTGGCTCCTTATTCTGCTGAGTATTGGAAACACTCTCTATCCACACTCACCTCCTTCAGGTTCCGAAAGAGAAGGTCATTGTTTTTATCTAGAAAACCTGGAAGACAAAGAAACCACTCAGGCTGCCACTGCTGTTCCAGAGAACCCTCACAGCAAGGCAGGGATTCGACGTGGGACATTAATCTGGTTAATCAAATGATGTGTGGACACGTTCTATGCCTGGATTTTTCTTCACTACGTAGTGAAGCTGTTTTAATTCAAGGGGCAGAGGATGGGAAGAGGAGAAAAGAGTGAGAAGCAGTGGAGGTGATGCACACACCTGCAACATTGTAGGTGACGTCCCCAGCGTAGTGCAAAAGCCGAAACTCCTCCCGCCCCAGGGACTTGCGAGTCTTCTGGTCAGCGAGCTTGTGCCTGCACAAAGTGAAGCAGCTTCATCACAAATAAACATTTGTTTCAAGGGAGGGTTCCCTTCACAAAGCACTGGGGTGTGTGATCCCACAGTGGGACTATGTGAACACAGAAGCAGGGTGGGGAATAAATTTGACTTGATGATTGTCAAGACTAAAAGTAAATAAAAAGTTATCAAGCAACATAAAAATGTCTTAAAGTGTATTTCTGTTTATTTCAAATGGATGAACTTCCAGCTTCCTGCTGAGGTTGCAGAGTGGTTCTGTGTGCACATGACATTAAGAGTACAGGCAGCTAGCTGGCTGGCGTACTCGTGAGATTCTGCATAGATCTGAGCATGAGCTGAACGTTCAGCAAGAGTAAAAAGACATTCAGAGCTCCAAAACTGAAGTAAACAATCTGAAGGGCAAAACAAGTACTGCAGTGGTGGTTGCCAAAGTCAGAGGAGGGTATTGATATCCTCTGGGAAGCAGACAGGCACAATCTGCAATATAAACCTCTCCATTTCAAAAGCACAGACACTGCTTAGATAATTCTAATGGATATACACCTCTAACACTATTTTTACCAGTAAAATTCTGCTCCATGTTCTAGTTGTTCCTAGGCTGACTTGAATCAACAGCCATCTTTCCTCTAGGAATGATCTGCCCTAACATTCCAAACCAGAGAGTTTGTCACACCTGAAGTATTGGGCCAGATCTTGGAAGAGCCAAGAAGCTTCAAGCCTGCAAATGCCTTGGACATATTAGCAGCAAGATGCCAGGATCAGATATCCTTGCTTATTCTGTATGCTCTTAACTCATGTTCTAATATCTTAGCAAAAGCAAACACAATCATCTTTTCAGGGGTCCCCAGTATACCTAGGGTGCTACTCACAATGACTTACAAGGTTATCTAGCAATAATTAAAGCTCAAGGCTCTATCACATACTTGGATCCTACCAGTGTACCTGCTCTCAACTATGTGAGCACTCACGTGACAAAATGAGGGTGGTTCTTCACGGTTTCCTCCAGCTTCTCCAAGAATGTTGTATCTGTGGCATCCCCGGGTCTCAGACACTCTTCATCCTACAAACACACACATCCCAGTACTGATTTCTTGCTGTGCTTGTCAGCCCATCTCACTGAAACACTGCCCCAGCCTGACCCTTTGGCCTTCAAACAGGTAGGGAAGCTTTTAGTTCAAAGGAAGAACTGTTGAGCTGAAAAGGAAAACATTTTCCAGCCTGCCAGGACTGGAAGCTCCTTTCCTGAGAGCAGACAGAGGCAACACAATCTGACTTTCAACAGTGCCACTCTGCAGTGTATTGTAGCTCCTCCCACTTGCTCAAATAATCCAAGTGTATAAGCTTGGACATTTTGTTTCCTGTGTCCCTCCCCAGGTTTTCCATTAGATTGCCTCAATTTTTTTCATTGAAAAAGGTGTTGTCAACTCACCAGAATAGAAATGATGCCTTTGAATTTCTCTTCCACCAAATCACAGATTATTTTGTTATTGAAATACTGAACTGGCTCCCACTACAAAGACAAGAAATCACACGTGGGTGAAAACAATTCTAGACTGGAAAAACCATGAACATTTCCAATCAGACAGTGCCTTACTTAAATAATCATTCTGTCAAATTTGAAACCAAGGTTTTTCACTCATCAAATTTGTTTTCCTAACATTCCCTTTAAAAAGTACTTTTTTTAAAGCAGAGTAAAGGACTGGAATGGCATGACTTTGGTAAAGCTGTATCACAGAGAGCTTGATACAAAGTGTTTCAAAGAGACAAGAAAAAGGGAAGCTCTTCAGTTCCTTTACTCAGGAGGTGCTACAAGGGAGACAGAGGAGGTGATGACAGTGGCTCTTACCGCTATGCCTTCTGACTCGTATTCCTCTTGCTCTGACTTTAGTGTGAGCTCGATGAAGAGCTGCTGCAATTTTTCATTACAATAATTAATACAAAATTGCTCAAAGCTGCAAACAAAAATCAGAAAAATAATCACTCACACTGTACCACAAGTGAAAGAATTGTTATCAGTGGGCAGCAGCATGAATAGATCTCTTGTAAATCAAGAGAAACAGAAGAGATTTGTGACATGTTTATTTACTGAGTGTGTAAATTTACTAAGTCTGTTATTTAGTGAATCTCACAAAAGAGTTCCAGGGAGGGAAAACAGACATGAAGGGTGGAACACAGAGGAGTTTTTACTCTTAAGGGCCAAATAACACTACACATTTAAGAGTCTCATTGCTATCTGCCAGAGTCAGGTTCCAGACTCTGACACAGTTGGAGTCATATAGCTGTGTTTTCCCATTCACACCACCATGGAAAAATGCCACAACAGCCACCACCACGCCAGAGAGCTGCACAAAGGCACAGTTCAATCTATCATGTGAATATGCCCCAAAAAGACAACAGCCTCTTTAAGATACTAGGAACACTAACAGCTGCAAATGCTAAATATTAGCTGGATGCCCCAAGCCTTAGTAGCCCTGTCATTATCAGTTATTATTTCCTAAAGTTGGAACATCACCTCTTTCTCTCTTACTAAGAGAACCAGAGATGAAATAATGACTTATTTCACAATGGAGAAAAAAACACTGTAATGAATCAAGTCATGCAGAGTTTACTCCCAACTCAAAGGCACCGATTGAAACAAACCTGTTGTGCTGGAAAACTTCAAATCCATAGATATCAAGCAATCCTAGAACTGTTGTACTTCTCCAGCCTGGAAACTCTCCTTCCTGCAATAGGACAAAATATAACTGTTGCTAGAGATACATACCCACAGCTATGATCCATCACCAGATCTTACCCACTGAGTTAGGACATTTACTCCTTACCCTCTTCTTAATGGAAAACAGTTTAATTTGGAAATCACTGTACAGCATGGAGCTTAGTGGATCTCATGATATCACTTCTCTGCTTTGCAGCTAAAAGATTTGATACTGCCTTTCCCACAACAAACAAAAGGTTCATTTACCTTGTAAGCAAGAGACTTGTTAACCTTGTTCACCAGCCAGGAGAAAGTGCGACCATAGATCGCCTTAGCAAGTGCATCCCTGGCGTAGGCTGCCTGCTCCAGGTTCAGAGGACTGATGAGCTGTGTGAAGAAGGAGAGAAAAGCCATTCAACAGCCATTCCATTAAGGGATTAAGTTTCCCCAGTTCATTGTTCATAAAGAGCTGCTCAATGACATCCTGTCTGGGCTCAGCTCACATCACTGTTTCCCAGAGGCTGCGAGTTGCCATTGGGGTGTGGGATTCCTGCACTGACAACCTCCTCTGACAAGTGAGAAGTGAAGTGTCTAGTTCTGGTAAGAGAGCTGATAGTGTATTGCTAGCTTGATGTAATTCCATCTACCTCCAGATCCCCAGTTCACGTTCTTACCTCCTCCCCTTTTGCTATGATCTTCTTGTGGATCAATGCATCTCGAAGAGCAGAGCCCTCAACTGCCAAAAGCTGCAAAGCAACAGAAGACCCAATTAATTTATGAAGCAGTACATTCAATTTATTAGTAACAGCTTTAAGACATAAGAAGGGCTAGTTCCTAAAATCACAGTCCAGTGAAACAACCCTTTATTTCCCATTCACACTGCAGGACTTCTGCAGCACCAGTCCTTCCCTTTCCTCCTGCACAGCATCTCCCTTCTGGCAGTGACAACCCAACAAACAAACTGGCTGGATTGTTGTGACACCATAAAGTGACTAAGCAAAGACATAAGGGTTCTTCTTTCCTTAAAACTCTTCTCCAGAGTGGATCTATTCCTATCCCACTGTGAGGTGAAAACCTTAAGTCAATGGTGGATCAGGAGGTAAATAGAGAAGTTGACAATCAAAGGGGTTTCATGTTAATATTTGCATTTTATTTAGGTCAAATAAAGTAAATTTATGAAAACTTCTAAATTCTCCTCTGAAATACAATGATATCAAGTCCAAAATAAGGAAACCTCCCTAATTCATCTTTAATGTAAAATATGCTTAACTGATGACACTCACCCTAGCCAGGTATTTAATTTGATTCTCTGTAGTGACCTGAGCATTTCCTTGCTCATCAGCAGCAAACTGCACGTTGCCCAGATGCAGAACACTAGCCACAATGCTCAGCAAATCCTAGGATGGAAACATTTTATGAGAACTTTTGTGCTTCTCCCTCCAGCCCCCCAGGATTTTTGCAGAAAATACATTCACTCTGCCTTTGGCCAGAGACAACAAATCAAAACAGAAAAATTCCTGAAGAGTGGGGAAATCAGCTGTGCTGTCAAACACATCTTACCTCCACCTCATTCTCATTGAAGCCTATAATGGACAGAGCTCTTCGCACAATCTTCCAATCATTTTTGTCATTTATGGAACTGACCCTTGCACAGTGACCCTGAAAAGAGACAGTTTGATATAAATCAGTAAATAACTGTCAAAGATCTATTACTCATGCTCAAAACACTTCTGCCACATGGTTTTTTTCCATAGCAGCCATCTCAGTGTTATTTTTGAAGTGAGTCAAGGAAACTACAAAGTCAACTGAGAGTATCTCAGTCCTATAATACAATAGTATTATAGCAGTTACTAGGCAATGCACACCTTTACTAAATAGTGATACTGTTGTGGGCTCTTCTCGAGGCCCAGCCTTCTCAGCAAGTCCTCTTCACCTCCTTCTAGCAGCTGGTAAAAAATGTGGAAGTTCCTCTCTCCATGATTCTGGTGCACAACTCGGGATTTCTCCAGGAGGTAGTTCAAGATGTGGCCCCCGACAGGAGCCCCCTAAATCAAAGCAGATACATTGAAATAGGTCATCAACACAGAGGAAAATATTTCTGCTTCTTAGTGGTGTGTTCAAAGACAAAGAGGATACAAAATGATAGCCTACAAAAAGACATAAAATTATCTGGCAATCTGTATTACAATCTCTATTTCAGCTAAGTGGCAATTTGGGTTCTGAAGCACACGCAAAATGAGCTATCAAGTGCTAATAACATGCCATTATACACATCATGGCTACAGCACACACTGAATGGGATCCTGACTTGTGTAAAATTCCTTCTCAAAAGGAAATCAACACAAGGAAAAGCAATAAAACTGTTGAGTGTGGAGGGATTACACACTGAGATGTTTAAACCACTGCAGTACTCTGAGCTATTCAGTTCTTGCACTATGTTCATCACAGTATAGGGCAATCTGGATCAGAATCAAAACAAACACTCTGCAAAAGGACAGATACTATCCTTAAATCACAGGTGGCTTATGGGGATTTTGTTTGGGAGCATCCATTTGCATAGTGCATATACACTCTAGAAATAAAAGGATTTAATCTCACTGTCTCCTTCTAGAGAGAAATGGGGGAGGAAGGAAAGGGAAGTGTGTACCAGAAAATCCTCTGGAACGAAGCTTTGTTACCACAGAATCTTACACTGTTGTCAAGAGAATGCAAAGCAATCACTCCACGAACACACAGGTACAAGAAAGCACAGGCAGCAGAGACCTGCTGTGACTGGCACCAGTTCTGAAGCGCAAACCAGAGGTTAAGTTACCCTGTAATCAAACTGTACATCCATGTATTTCCCAAATCGGCTGGAGTTGTCGTTCCGAAGGGTTTTTGCGTTTCCAAAGGCCTGAAATTAAAACCATTAGAGAAAACTAAGTAAGTATCAAATAAGATTATTTATAAACACTTTGGTGAAGGTGCCAGTTGTGCATTTACAGCCATCAAAGCCTGTGTTTGTCCTTTTTGCAAGGGAAACCATGAAGGAAACAGGTTGCTACCCAAATTCTAATGCTGAACTTTACACCCAGTGCCAGCACTGCAGAAGGAGCATGCCTCTGAAAACATTTCCATCCCCCCAGCAAGCTTATGTTAATGCTAGTTCACTGCTGACAACATATGTCATGTCTGACAGGCTTTCCAAAGCTTCCTCTTTCATCACAGCTATTTGCTTACAGTCACCCCGAGCTCTGCTCACAGCAGGCATTATCCTAAGCCTGCCAGCCTTTCCCCTCCCATGGCCAGCACACCTTTCCCGTGCATACTTGAGTACAGAACAGAAACATCAAAGGGGACAACAAAGAAAGCTCAGGACTGGACACTAGAGGACACCACAGCACTAGTAAATGCACCCACAAACACATTAATCAGAGGGCAATGCAGCGGATGTGTCTGGCTTTGCAAACTTATGCAGTGCCCCAGAACTCTTCCCACGCCCAAAGCCTCTCTCTCTCTCTCTGCAGCCTGGCTGCTCCAGAATTGCTCCTGGTGGACTGCAAAGGGCCAAGTGAGTTCAGCAGCAGAGAGCCATTTCTTTGGCTTGGAAGCAAACTGGGATTCCCCTGTGTGCAGCACAAACCATCTGCCCGTGTGCTGTGAACCACTGATCCCAGAATACACTATCTCTCTGCCCAGTGGGGTGCAGCTGCCCCCACAGCCTCAGCTGGAAAATGTGAGTGCTGCTGGTATGACTCAATGTCAAGTTTCCGTGCTGCAGGCTCTAGAGTTACCTCCAGGACAGGATTGGATTGTAACAGTCGGTCCTTCACCGTTTCGACCTGCTGGCTGGCTGGGCAGGTCATGGCATAGTACTGCAGGATCTTCTTGGTGGCCTCTGTTTTGCCAGCCCCACTCTCCCCAGAGATCAGAATACACTGATCCTTCCTCTCCATGCGCAGGGAGCGGTAGGAATTGTCTGCAATAGCATAGCTAAGGGACAAGGAGAACCAGGCATTAGTTTGTTTCCACATGGGCAGAGACTCCTCAACTAAGACCATCCCACAGTGTGATACTCAGAGCAGAGACACCTCAAAAAGCAGTGTATTGTCCATGGGCTGGGTAAGAACATATTGCTTCTGCATGCTGGTGATGACACAGGAGATTGCTGACACCTTTATAGACATCTTAACCACTGAGCAATGTTTCTGCACAATGATAGCACAAATCTATCAAATTCCTTTAAAAACTGTTCTCTCTTCACTCTCTCTGATGAGAAGAGTTCCTGTAGAAGACAACTGAATGCTGCAGATAAACTTACTTTTCTAAGTGTATGTGATCTCACAACTTCAGGCCCACAAGAAAAGAAAGCTTCATACTGAGGAAACTGGATCTTTCTTTGGTCTAGGTTTTCTTTTAAGTGACGACACAGTCAGGTGGTCACAACTGCACTTGGCTATCTGGGTGGCTCCAGAACAACCAACCTCTCACAGCTCCTCTTGGATGGTAGAAAGAATTAGATAAGCCAGCACACGCTAAGAAGCATCCTGCAGGCTACTTAAGTGTTCATCCAGCTTAGGCCAAAAGCTACCCAAAATCCAAGACAGTTCCTTCCACCTACAGCCAGGGTTTAGTGCTGCTGCCCCTGGAGATTTGCTTCTTCCTTTGCTGCTTCTTCTTTCTCTTTTCCTCCCAGTGATAGACCAGACAGGATCTTATACCAAGAATGACACATATTTTCCCAACACCAAAGAGCTGGAGGACGAGCCTGACATGGTTAGACAGAGGCTTACAGAGGGAAAGAAGGACCAGAGAAATGCAATGGCAGAGGTTAAAAGAGGAGCATTAGCCCTTCACAGTGCAGTCCTGTAAGAAGACCTCCAAAACAACATTTTCAGCTGTCTTACATGTGGTGATCCAGCAGATACCCTGTCTTCACACACTTGACAACCTTTTAGTAGCTTGGCCCTTTTTAGTTTTTAAACTCCCATGCTGTGAAATCAATTAGAAATAACCACACCAAAACAGCAGCCGTGGCCTTCTCAAGTCTATTAATACTTGGTGCTAAGGCAACATCAATAAGCTACCTAGCAACACAACCACAGATGTACCCCCCTGAAGTCCTCAAGTCCTTCTCTCCCCATCCAAATTCTGTCTCTGGAGTATTTTGAAAATAGTTTAATTAAATGTAAATTTAATATAAATTTCAGTAACTGTTTCTAGACTGCCTTATGCTTTTATTGTGTGATTTTCATGGTACTGTAAGTCCACTCAGAAAGCACACCATGACATGCATACCAAATAGGTACAGAATCACTTTACTTAATGTTTAAGAGTTCCATTTGTAGCTTCCATCTCTGTGAACAGGACAGGATCTGACAGATCACTCTGGGAAGTGTTTCAAGTCCATAGAGATACCTTTCCTCCTTCAAATGACTACACACAACCCAGAGAACCTAGCACTCAGGTCTATCTTTAAACTATTTTGACACTGGAATAGCAATCCTGAAATATTTTGGCTTTCTAGAATCAGTTTAGAATAAGAGAAAGAGGAAAAAGGTTCTGAACTGAAATACTGTAAAAGGAGAAGCACAGAGTAACACACTACAGAGCACTTCAGTGCTCCTGGGAGTATTTTAAATGCATAAGTAATCAGAACATATAATGGGACAATAAAAATGTAATAAAAACTACTGTTCTCCCAGTTGAAGCAGCACCAGTACTTGATACCACAGTTATCAAGGGTTTAGTTATGAGTTGAACGTCTAAGTCCCCTAAGAAACTGTAAAAACAAGAAGAGAGAACAGGCTAAGAAATAATCAGCCACTTTGTGATTTAATTCACTTTATGCAGCATGTAGAGAAATTAAAGGATATCTGCTAGCACTCCATGTTACACATTAGCATTGCCATCATGCTCAGTCCTGTACCTACTGCACACAAACAAAAAGGCAGCCACAGTCTCAACAATTTTCCAGAGTCACAAAAATTCTCACTTAAGGACAAAGAAGCCCTTAAGAGTGCCCTCATCACAGGGGAAAGTGACTGCCCCTAGGCCAGACGTCTGCCTGGTAAGGCAAGACAGAAGGTAACCTATGCAGCAACAAGGAACTGACAGCAGAGTTAAAGCTGGGGTGAGGCTGGCTAGCCTGTGGCTGGAGCTGATGCCTCTGCACCCTCCTGGGTGCTCCACCAGGAACTAGCAGATGATAATCTAAGGCACTGCTGGTTACTTCCTTGGGCCAGATCTCTTAGGTGGAACACCTGGCATTATAGACACAATGTATTGACACATCTGGACCAAGGGGAGACTTAGCAGGTTTGAATGCAGGTTTTTTTCAGGCTTAATCATCCCCCATAGAGGTCCACACAAAAAGCCTGAAATACTACAAAAATCACTTTTTAATCATAACAAATACAACATCAACTGTTCAGACTTTCCCAAGTAATGGTGTTTCTCTCCCTCTCTGTGCCTGCAGCACATTCTGTTTTGCTTACTCTCCTGGGCTATGTGCCAGTAATAAGAAACAATCCAAATAGTTCACTTAAAAATAATATCATTTACTCTTCCAAGACCTCTTTTACTGAAAAAAACCCCCAACACTAACAAAAAAAACCAACCAAAAAACCCCCCCCAAAACCTCCAAGAGGTGCTCAGAATTCAGCCCTTGGTCATGAAAGAAAACTTTTTGCAGCCAAATGTCCTCAGCTCTCAGTCATCTTTCAATCTGACATAAAAACTGCTTTCAAAAATAACTTCAAACCTCAAACTTTTTTTTTTAACTGGGAAATTGGGAATGCTCACCAGGCCAGACCATGTAAATAAATACATTCCTTGTTCCAACAGGCTGACTGTATCTTAGTAACGAGGGAAATACCAGATAAATATTGGTCAGGCAGAGGTAGGAAAGAAACCACCACACATACAGCCACACTCTTTCCCTCAATTAGCTCTATGCTGAATGAGTGAGGTAGCAGCAGGGGAAACTCACAGCCCGGACATGCAGACCCCAAGTAACCCTGGAACAATGAACTCCTGTCCTGCCAGGGCTGGGTAAGCAGCTCTGTTCCTCCAGCCAGGAAGGAACCAACTCCCTTTCCAAATACTGCTCTTGCAAAGGCAACTCATCCTCTTTGGAGAGAGGAACAGGAATAGAAAGAGCTGTACACCACACCCTCTGAGGGATCCTTTATATCCCTATGGTTTCTGGTGCTGCATCTGGGACAAAGCAAAGTCTTCTTTGCTTGTTTTCACATGTCATTATTGCACATGCCAGCGTGGGAATGGCACAAATTGCACTGTTTACCCACAGGCCACTCACAGGTGAGGAGAAACTTCATAGAAGCTGACACCACGGTATCGCTCCATGTTCTGTTTGCTGTAGATTTCCAGTTCCTTGTATGGATTAACAGACACCAGAACTGAGCCAATGTATGTCTGAAAAAAAGAACACAAAGCAGAGGTTACAGAAGGTCTGGCAGTGGATCCTTTGAAAGCCCAGACTGCTCTGAAGGCTGTATGTTGTTGGTAAGGGCTGCCTGCCCCGGTGTACTGGGGATGCTGTTGAGGGCTTCCAAAGAGGTCAAGGGTGCTGAAGGAGTGACCTCTTAGCAGTGAGAAAGACATTGCAGGAATTAAACTAGACACGTTATCTTGCTGAAAAAACAGCACCTACAAACAGTTTTAACTGGCAAGAACACTGGACTATTTCTGATAGACCATTTGGGATCAAATTCAAGCCTGGTGTTGCTGAAAGCTGCCCTCAAAGTGAATTCATGAAATGGAAGGATGTGGTGTGAGTTGGATTTTCAGTGCCAGGGAGACCTGAAAATGCCAGCAGACCTCAACTGCAGCACTGCAATGAGTCCCCACATCTGCTAAGATGACACCACCCCAGACTCGTTCTGAAACAAGCAACCACGGTCTGTTAAAGTCGATACCACCAACTCTAACTCCAACTGCAGAGCAAGGCTGTGGTACATCTCCAGCAAACACCCAAATTTGGGTCCCTGATGAACACTGCTGTTTGTCCCTCTGCTACTCACATAGATCAAGTTCTCCTTGAAGCGCTTGCGCAGGTTTTCCATGAATGCTGCTTCGCTAGTGAAGTTCTCCAGCAGGACAAAGTCCTGCACCCCCACTCGGTCACGGGCTGTCAGAGCACTCTCCATGGTTAGCCGAATGCCGTTAGTCCCTGCTCCCTGCAACCAAAAGCAGAGGAAAGTTGGGATCTCTCTGGCTCTGCCCACAAGAGTCATTAACCACAATTACCTATGGATAACCTCTAAACAGGAGAGGGTATCAGAATAACCTCACTACTACTGTTGAAAATATACTCACACTTTATCAGCTGGTTTGTTCTAATTGCTTCGATGGAAGACAAGGCAGCATTAGGGGAAAGTTACTTCTAAATTTCCAATAACTTATATCAATCAACCAAACAAGCACTTCATAAAGAGAATAAAACTTGGATTTCCTTTCCCAGGCACCCTTTAGCAGGAGTGAGACTGAAGTATGTTCTCTCTACTTTTCTCTCACTTCATCATGGGAAGTCATTTTGAGCTACGGAATCTTTTATGACTAATGATGATTCATCTCATGAGCAAACAGCTTCATGCTGCTGACCAGTTTCAAAGCTTTAGCAAGACACTCAACAGGAAAATTCTGGGAAAATTCAGAACTAATCAGATGTAAGGCACCTCTGCATCCCACAGCACTGAATTTAGACTGGGACAATGACTCCTATCCCATGCATCAAGAAACTTCTATTCCCTAAGACTCTTCTAAAGGTAACATTTTCAACATGACGTGCTTCAACATGATGTGTGACAAAAACCATCTCTGGAAAACACAGGTCTGCTGATTTCTTACTTCATATACTAAACCTCATGTACTAAAATAGGGAGAGGAAATGTGAACCAAGTGACTCAGTTGCTACTTGTAGGGGAAAATTCTACACAAGGGAGAGATGATGTATGAGACAAAAATGAGGAAAGACCCTGCAGAAATCAGACAAGAGATACAATGTATTAAACTATTTGCCTCACATTTCCTTATCATATTCTTAATGCCTTCTTACTTTGTAAGCTCCCCACAGCAAGCATCCTTCTTCTAAATAATTTCCCTAAAGCAATAGTGCATTTCAGAGAAATGGGATGTTGCCATCATTGGTCCCCAAAGGGGCTCACATACCAACAGCCATACCCAGGCACCCTCTCTCTTAGCAGTGTTACAAACAGGGAATGCCAGACTCCTGCTGCATCACTGCTGTCCAGCCCCAAAACCCTGCACAGTGATGTAGTTTTGCTGACTCATGTCGTAAGGTAGTTCCTTTCTGCTCCTTCTAAAGATGTAACAGTGGTCAGAGGACAGGCACTGATGTTGTACAGGGAAAAAAACCAAACCAAACAGCCTTAGTCAGAAGAAAATTACCTTAAGTTTACTTAAGTAGTAATAAAGGCAAGACCAATCACTGAAGTATAAATTTGGGCCCAAATGGGTGCAAATTCCCTAGGTCTGCTGTTGTTTAGACTCATAAATCATTTACAAATGCAGTTTTGCCTATTTCTGGAAGTTATAATGGGCTTCCTTTCTGAAAGCTGGCTGGGTGTAACTGACTGCATGAAACTTGCAGCTTTCAGTAAGAAGAATTAGTTCCTCCTGGAAATTTACAATCCAGATCCACTCTAATGGCTCAAACACCATACAGAAACATTCTTCATTTCCCTTTTTATTTCCTTCAATTAGTCTCATGGTCTGGAAGGCCTCATTTCTAAGCTTGGAAAGATTCAGTTTGGGAGGAATTCTGCAGATACTGCCCAAAACTTTCCAAGCCTACTCCTTCACACCTTCAGTGAAGAGCTTTGTTGTCATTTTCTACTGTCCTTGCCCAGGTGAACAGGAAAGGGATAAGCACTGGAGAAGAATGGTGGTGAAATACAGGACAGCACTGGCAAACGAAATCCAGATAAATCACACACAAATAAAGTCTGCCTAGAAATTAGAATGCTTTTATTGGAGCAATGAAATCCTGGAGCAGGTTTTGGATTAGGTAATGGGTACAAAAGCAAAACCAAAAGAAAATAACTACTTCTCAAGTGGGTAAGTTTATTAATATAGTTTTAAAACACAGATGCCTCAAAACTGACTGAGGTGAAACTTCCACCCTCACACAGTTAATCCAAGTTTATATAATCCTAAAGACTTTCACAGAAAACATTACTTAGCCTTTTCAGCAGCTCTTTCACCAGCCACTCCCCCCAGCTTAGAACAAACTGATCCCAGCTGTACACATCCAGCCTAAGGAAGAACCAATCTATCCTACTCATAACGCAGAAAACTGCACTTTGGCCACCTCCTCTGGTACAGGCATTTATGGCTAAGCAGCTTCCAGTTTCCTCCAGGCTGTTTTATTCTCACCCAACTTCAACCTTGCTCTGGGAGAACAAAATAACTACCTGAAATGTTCAGTCAGTTGAAAAAAACCCAAACAAACAAACAACACTCCAAACAAAAAGCCCAAGCTAAATGCAACTTTTCAGCAATAAACGGGACCAGGTTACTTAGTGTGATGCAGTCAGATTCTCCAGAATATAAACTTTAATCACAGTGTTGTATCCTCCCAAGCTCAAGTTCAATGCAAATATAAACATCAGTCATAAGCCACAGCTGAGCAATACACACTTCTCTCTTCCAGCATTTGCTCATTTGCTTTATTGCTTATGTCCAAGTCTACCACCAACTGAAAAATGTCAACGTTAACTATTTGACTGCCAATAACTTCAAGAGACACAATGTAAGAGGTGGTGAAAACAAATCCTTTTTGCAAAATGGAAATAGAACAGTAATGCAGAAAGAAGAAAGTGGGGAAAGAATCATAGATTTATTAAGGTTGGAAAAGACTTCCAAGATTGAGTGCAACCACTAACCTAACACTGCCGGGTCACCACTAAACCACGTCCCTCAGCACCACATATCCACACATCTTCCTAATCCCTCCAGGGCTGGTGACTCCACACCACTGCCCTGGGCAGCCTGCCCCAGGGCTTGACAACCATTTCATGGAAGATATTTTCCCAAATATCCAACCTAAACCTCCTCTGGTGCAACTTGAGGCCATTTCCTCTTGTTCTATCACTTGGACGTGGGAGGAGAGACCAAAACCTACCTCACTCCAACCTCCTTTCAGTGAGTTGTAGAGAGCAAGAAGGTCTCCCCTGAGCCTCCTTTTCCCCTTGGTGTAGTGAGGGCCCCAGAAGATATTAGTTAGAAAAGAATAATCCCAATGTTGACCATATGTTCCTACTGAGCAATGAATGTGACAGTAAGACACTGAATTAACTAAAACAAGGAAAAAGTTAGTTCTTTCGAATTAGCAGGCAGACACCAGATCTGGTGGCTGTAAATTAATGCTAGGAAACCCAATCTAGGGGGTTAAATATGTTAGACTGCAGCTAATTAACCACTAAAGTGGTTTGCCTAGGGACAGGACTGGCTGCTTTAGTGTCTTTGCAGTGGATAGGATTGCTCTCTGCCAAACCGCCTCCGGCTGACGTACAGTTCATTTACAACATCCTCTGCTCGGCACTAGGCAAGAGATCAGCTCAGACAACCCTGAGAGGCTTGTGGCAGGGAGCACGTATTCCAGATAATGAGGGGAATACAGGCTGTGAGGGGCTGATTAGGCCTTTCCTTGGGAAAACCAGCTTTTCTTGAAGCTGCTAAGAGAGGAGAGGGGTAGATGAACACATTCTGACAGGGAGAACACAAGCAGAAGGACTGTCCCATCTGCCCCCTGTGCAGCTGCACCCTTTGGCTCTTGCACTGGCTCTAGTACTTGTGCAATAAGCTAGGCTGGAAATAAAAGCAAGATTTTTTTATAAAATCATTTTAATCTGGTTCATTTTCCCACACTGGTTTCACATGTAATCACTTACAGTGGCACAAGATTGGGAAGCATAGTGGAGGCAGACAGAAGCTGGCATCTCAGCAGCAAGACCAATCCCTACTAGTTTTAAGTGCTTGTGAAACTACCACCCAAAAGGCAACTAGGTGCAGTCTAAGGGCTCACCACCACCAAATCAAACACATCTCCTCCTCTGGACTTTGCCTCCCTGGCACATGTTAACACAAGCAATTACCAGTCTCTAGGCCAAATCAATGCAACTCACTAAGCCAGAAAAAGAATGACCAGGAAAAAAGAAGCTGGTATTCTTCTGTCAACACAATGAGCTGAATCACCTCACCATGGGACTGGGTGGGTGATGGGTGACAGATGCAGGGCAAGGAGGACTGGGAGCATGGGTGCCCTTCTGACAGTAGCAAGTAGTTAGGTTAGCTCAGCCATGTGCAACTTCACCCTGCCTACAGGAATCAAAAGGAGGACCAGGCTAAGGATCCTACCATGGATGTACCACGCTAATGCCACACCCAGCACAGTCCACAAACAGAATTACAAAAATCTGAGCAACCTCTATCTGATCTTGGTGCCTGTGAGCATAGGAGTGCCTGTGCCTTTTCTCTCAAACTCACCTTTTACCCCATACTAAAATCCATGTCCTGATGCTCACTCCTGCTTGAGACAGCACAAGATAGCTTTTGTCAGTCTGTTTCTCAAACCCACCCCGAGGTACAGTTTCCAAGGGACTTATTCCCACACTATTTTAACCCACTCCTTGCTTTTAATCTCTTCTGCAGAGCTGCCAGCACAACAGTGGCTCACTGCCAGGAAAGGAAAGCCGTCACTCCTGAATGGTGGGGACCTGGCCAGTGCAGTTACCAAAGCAGTACTACTTCCACATGCCTTTTCTTCCATGGGATTACATTTTGGGAAAGACTGGTGTAAACTGGTGCTGCTGAAGGCAGCCTGCAGAGCCAGGTTTACTTTGGCTGTGGTTCCAGCCTTCCTTTGTATTCATACAAGAGTCAACAACACCAGAAAATACCCTTCACAAATTGCTCCTGGGAGTATAAAAGCACTCAAGACTATACCAAAGAGTTTCCTAAACTGAACTAAGTCTAAGTCTCTGACATGTTATTGTGAAGGTGTAAACAAGTATTTTTCTTTCAAACGATGCTAAATGCCAAAGTATGACAAAGACTTTCCTCTGCTTAAGACTTGGAGATCTAGCACACCTCAGAAATGAAAATCAAGATCTTTTGGTCTGCCCAACTAAAGCCAAAGTCAGTCAGTCTGAGCACAGGGGGGACCTTTTTTCGTGACAGAATGTGGAGGGCAACTCTGCCACAAGCACAGGAGGTTCAGGGCTGATGTGAATGAGCAAGAAACTCGTGCCACTGCTTTATCCATCAGCTGCTCTATGGCTACACAACATCCAGCAGACCAACATGTGTGTAGGAAGGAGTCTTTCACATCAAAATTTCCCAGCCTTGATTTTCCCAGAGGGAGGGTACCCATGTGGTCAGTGTTGGCCCAGCAATTCCAAACACACAAATGCTGACTGCTGAGAGAACAGGGAGCACCTGGCAGCTCTGGCAACCCACTCCTTCCTGGAGCTTCCATGAGTGTTGCATCTACATGAAGGTACCTGGAGATCCCAGAGTGGATGGGCTTGTATGGTGCAGGGGAGCTTCATAATCAGCTGATTTAGAAAGAAAGTCACACAGAGTGAAGAAGGGAAAGAAGATTTCTACATCTAGAATGTAGGTTTTCCTATTTGCATCTGAGAAAGCATTTTGACAAACAGCACCATAGTACCCATTAGACCAGGAGGCTGCAGGAAGTGGTTGCTGTATGGAAAGAGGCAGGCACCTTTATCTCGGGATCAAGTGAAAGATGATTGATCTGTGGGTTCCAGAAATAGTTACAAAGATGGGAACGGAAGAACAGGCAAGAACCAAATATGAGTGGGAAGGGAAATTCAGATTAGATTCTGGAAGACAATAAGAAGTCTGAACCAAGAACAAACTTCTCGTGGGGCGGTGGCAGTTAAAACACATTTGTCTCCTGGGTAGCATGTCATTCTCCACTGCCATGCCAAAGCTGCAAGAAGGAAAAAAAGCCTGATTTCTACTTCACTCTACAGCCTGGGAAAGGGTTTGAACATGGCATGGGCTAGACAGCAGAGCTACCAAAGAAGAACTGTTTTATCCAGGGCCTCAATTCCTAAGGTGCAGAATGGGATAGCTCTGCTTTTAAGAAAGCAATAATGAGAACAACCGAGTTGGAGCTGGACCAAGGGATCTTAGTCAAGCACTTGCTGCCTTGCCAGTGAATCCCTGACAGATTCAACTGCAGCCACTCAGGATCCTCCTCCCTTTTGCCACACAAAGTTAGCTGCACATTTCAGACACAGAAAACTCAGTCAACAGCTGGGTTGAAAGAGGGTTCCCTTAGAGGCAGCTCCATGTCTCATGTAAAAATCCTCTACAACCAACCACGTGGATTTAGCTGAGCTTTCTGAAGCCATCTGAGCTCAGACAATAATTTATATGCCCCAAATCTCAAGTATTGGATGACTTCAATGAAAAAATGTCATAAAATTACATGGTTTAGTTTGCTTTTACCTATGTAAGCCCAATGATGAATGCAGTATTTCCTGGTAAGCTGTTCTGTGCAGGCAACTTGAGAAAAATGAGAATTGTCAGATCACACAGGATCAAAACAGACACAGACTCTGATGACAGACTAGGAGAGTTAAAGGGAACAACTTCAACTTGCAAAAAAGTTACCATGTCAGCAGCTGCCACTCAAAGACCATTTATAGTAGAACAGGGTTTTAGTCTTGCTGCTTTTAGAGCAATACATTGCCAACAAAGGAATGTCTGGAGTCAGGGAGCACTTGCCCATGCAACTTAGTTCTCCCTCCTGACCCTAAGCCACATGTTGAGTGGATTTCACTATAGAATACACTATTAAACAGATTATACTAAGGAGAGTTATTTGCCACTTTCTTAACTAATTTCTGTAAACAATTTATTCTGGCATCTTCCATATTTTAAGTAGAGACAAACTGGAATACAGTAAAACAAACTAATCAGCAATATAGGATAATAAACAAGCTTATTCTGCTCCCACAAAGATTTGCTATGTCTCCATTAGCAAATTGCCTAGAAGTTAAAGTTCTGCCTCCCTCACTTTCTAAGCTCCCACCCTAAAATGCAAAGCAGGATGGGAAATGTGAGCAATGGGTCACACTGTGTGCATTATTTTAAGTACCTATTAATGCATGTAGGCTGTAGAGACACAGAAGTGTGAAAGCAAAATTTCTATCTTTTGAAAAGCAATAATGTAGGGTGTGGATGTGGCTGCAATTAATTATGGCTTAACATATCAATCAATGACATTTGCAACATTTAGAATAGAAAGAATCTATATCTCAGGAGCCCAAATGTGAGTTAGAAATGCAAATTATGATGCACCAGAAACCAAAGGAAGCCATGGGGGTTTGCATGGCAAGCAGAGAATAACTTGTTCAATGTTTAGAACATAATTTATATTTTCTAAACTTTTACTTTTTTGGAGGGGGTAGGAAGTTGGGAAAACAGACAAGAAATTAGTAGTGAAAAGAGAACAGTAGTTATAAAAACATATTTGAAAGAGAAGAAAAATGTTTAGTCCTAAGAGGGGATGCTGATATTTCAACCAACAAGCTAAATATAAAATAGCAATAAGAAAAATGAACTAGGCAAACCAGAAAGATTACCAAGGCTGGAAAAGTAAATACACTGAATTTCTATATTTAGGGAGCTGACATTTTTGCTCCTGAGCAGATGTCACAAGCTCTTGCTAGTTAAAAGCTGTTGTTCACAGTATACATAGCAGCACTACCTGAGACCCCAGGGCCCAGGCCTGTGCATCCCACAGTCCTTCAGAAGACAAACAGATGGCATAAAAAGCAAAAACTCAGATCACTGCCCTTCAAAGTTTTGCCACTAACTTCCAGATCACAATGAGCAGGTGAGAAGGGTGCAGAAACTCCAGCACAGGCCTACTGATAAGAATCACAGAATGCACTTGCTCCTCTGCCTCCCCTCTTGCAGCAATGGGATGCTGACCCTGTGCCCTTATTCCCCTCTCTGATAACTGCTGTGGTGTTCCCCTCCAAATGCTTCCATCCTTTCCTCTCTTACACCAATACTGCAGGTCTTGCACTGCTACCCTTGCAGCACTCTGCCCTTCCCCACGCCAGATGTTCCCACCTTCTCCCCAGGATTCCACACACCCCACACATGCATTTCAGACCATTATGTCTTTCAAAGATAGTAAAACTTTCCAAACAGCAGAAGCACTCCAGTGCATTCCCAGGGCACATGAAGGGCACTTCCACACCCACATGTCCTCTCACAGAATACCAAGCACCACCCTAGACAACATCACTGCTTATCACGCTCACATCTATCGTATCTAAAGCCCTTTCTTTAGATCCACTACTCTACAGAGGTTTTCTGCCTTCTAGGCTCCTCCATGCCTACAGAAATACAAGCACAAGCCTCTCAGGAACTATCCACTCCACCTCTGAACGTGCTGCCACAGGGAGGGACTAGGTAGGTCCTCCAGAAGCTCTGTGCTTCCCTCCATCACTAAGACCCTTTCTCACACAGCAGTAAACACCAGACTGTTGAGGAACACGTGCAAGGACACCAGACTGAGCAGGATACTCCAGGTCCAAGCTAACTCCTCTTCAACAGCCAGAGAATTGCTCAAGCCTGCAGACAGGATTTCACTCCTTATTTCCTAAATCTGGTAAATTTACCAATTAAAGCCTTGAACATTTGTACTGAGGCAAAAGGCCACATATATTTTATAATGTTCCCTCATTCTTGACCTCAACATCTTCCAGAGTCAGTGAATTCTGCGGCCCAACTAAGCACTGTATGAAAACAATATCTGCATCTCTTTGGCAAATTTTAGCTTAACTGAATGCCCCCCATCCTACATTACAACATGGAAAAACAGAGCTCAAGATCTGCTTTCTCTGTGGCACTACTGTAAACATTTCCCCCCCCCCTCCTCTTTTACTAATCTCTTTTTCCAGGTAACAATCCTAGTCTTCTCAATATTTTGCCACATACTCTTTTTCCTAACCTCCTAGTGGTTGTCCTGCAATGCAATCACACAGACTCAGGCTTTCTGGTTGCTACCAAAACACAAAGTTTTGCTGCAGTAAATACACCCTGGAGGAACCGAGTGGCAATGAGTCCTCAAGCAGGTATTTCCTGCTCTTCCTCAACGTGGTAATTCCACAGAAAGAAGCCCTTGTCTCTGGCAAGGACACAAGCAGAGCCCAGCATCAGTATGGTACATTCCTCCTCAAGCCCCCTCTAAGCCAAGCAAAAGCTCCACCCTTTCTTCTCCCCTCATGCAGAGCATGGCTTTCCCCTTCTTTTCCCACTTTCTCAACTCCCACCTTGGTTTCCTCCTCAAAACATGTATGTCCTGGGGTTTTTATCCTATTTTAACACCTTTCCTCTTACATTCCAGGGAAGGGGTCTTTTGCAAAGCAGGCTGAAGTATTTCACTTTCCTGCTGGAACCCTGAAAAGGTATCTCCCTTCTTCTCAGCCTAGATACACAGCTGAAAGCTGCAAAAGCACCGAAACAGCTGAACAAATCTTACCGCGCCTCTGAACTTCATTTCTGCCTCCTGCCAGCTCCTTCAGTACTTGCAGAGACTTAGTTTACGCTGCTGTAAAAAGCAGGAATCTAGGGACAAGTTCTCTCTTCTGTCAGTTGTATCGTGGTTTGTTTTTTTTTTTTCCAGGACATTTTCGGTGCTGTCAGAACTCCCTCCCTCCCACCAGTTCCTACTGGAGCCTACTGGAGAGGGCGTTTTCCAGGGAGAGGGAGAGGAACACTCCTCCCCCTCCCAAAGAGGAGAGACCTACATGCCCTGATCATGAGAGACAGTCCAAGAGAAAAGAAGTCAGCTGTCCTCTGCCTGCTGCCTGCCTGAGGAGTCCTCGCTGCCCAGTGACAGGGAAACACGGAAAGAAAAGTCATTACAGGCACTGGCAAACCTGGTGCAGAGCCCAACACACAAACCCAGCAAACAGGACAGGAAGTGCTTTGCTCCATTACCACAAGTTTTTTGCACTGAAACAGCAGCAGCACCAGCAAGAGGAATCCCCAAGCCCACCCCAATTCATCCCAACCACAGCAAAATCTTCTGGGCTTACAATTACACTTGTAATCACTCTCTCAGCAAATCAAAGGACTACAGAGAGGCCAGGGGTAAGACATTGCTTGCCTTGTCTGCCCTTGCAAGGACTTGGCATATTGGCTCAACAGTGTTTTATTCCAGAAACATTTTGAGACATCCACCCTCAAAACACCCACCCACTCTCTATGGAGGTCCCTGAGGTCCTCAGAAACACAGAAACATCATCACAGTTGGAAAGGACCTTCAAGATCATCAAGTCCAACCAATAGCCCTGCACTACTGTTATCCCTAAACCATCTCCCTAAGTGCCACATGTACCTGGTTTTTGAAAACCTCCAGGGATGGTGACTCCACCACTTCCCTGAGCAGCCTATTCCAATATCTCACCACTCCTTTGGTGAAGAAATGTTTCCTAATATCTAATCTAACCCTGCCCTGGCACAACTTGGACCCCTAGTCCTATTGCTAGTCACAAGAGACACAAAGCAACCTAAATGATGAAGAACCTTCCTAGTAGGATGCAGTCAAGCCCCTGTTGCCCTTAGTCTCCAGCCCTTGCACACAGAAGTAGCATGTTTCAGCTGTCTCTGAGGCTGTTTGGTCTCACACACAGAAATTAATGGCCATTAGCTACACCATGAGTGTGAAAATCCACCACCACCCACAGATAAGGGCATCAGGTGAAAAGTGAAAGGATCAGAGGCAATAGACACAAGCTGGAAGAGGGAAATTCCAATTTCACCACCAGTGCTGTCAAATACTGGAACAGGGGCCCCAAGAAGTTGTGAAACTCCAACCTTTGAGTTATTCCAGATTCAACCAGAGACTGCCTGAGGAACCTAATCTAAAATCACCCTGCTTGGAAGTGGAGTTGGACCAGAGATTTCCACAGGTCCTTTCTAACCTAAAATTATTCTGTGGTTCATTCTATTAAGTATTTTGCTTCTTGATGGTCTAAGCTTTGTGTCCATCCTAAACTGAATTACAGGTATAGCAAATAAAGCTACAGATAGCACACTGCCCTGACCCCTGAAGGAGATGAGTTCTGCCCTGAGCCTGAGGATCTTCTATTTCCAAGCACCAGTGACTATTAGTCAGCCATTTGATCTGACTCATAGCAGCTAACAAAATGATGGCTCTGTCTTTGCAAGCCTCCCAACACAGACAATCCCAACCTGCATAAAGCACATTGCCATCCAGTTCTCCTTTATACACCATCCTAAAGGATCCCTCTCCCAGGGAGCTGTCATAGGGGATTCCACAATGAGCCTAGAGCATGGCAGATGGCTGCAAACCAGGTTTATCCACAGCATCCAAGACCCTGCCACATGAACAAGGCAAAACATCTAACTTGCACCTGCAGTTAGGAGGTCACAAACTTAGTCTAACACTATGAACTCATCAGCTGAATTTTCAGAAGTCATTTGCTCTAAATGCATGAGACCACATCTGCACTGAGCAAACATCAGCCTGATCCAAGCAACACCTAATTTTCCACCAGAACCTTACCAATTTAATTATTAATGGGAACATAATCTTTCCTGCTGTGCATCATCTTCTGGAAAGAGACTACTGCAGACTCTCTCTTGCATCTGTTCAAATACTACTGAAATTTAGGCATCACACTGAGGTCACTATTGCACTGAATGTCAGCCATCATCACCAGTTCACCACCATATGCAGGTGAACAGAGGTGGCAGACTGAGTAATGCCCTTCTGCCATCACAAAACTCTTTTGGAGGATATTATTTCTCATTTCTGAAGTGGGGCAGTCTTTTCTCCTGATCACAGGATAACTAAAGACTGGAAATAAACCTTTCTTTCTCTAAGGGCCAAGGAACTTTTTTAGGTGTATTAGTCTCAGATCAGACTGCAGGTCCCCAGGCAGCATGCAGCACTACAGAATAAGCCCTACTCCACACATCTGCCCAGAAACAACATTTACATGCAGACCTGTTGCTGGAATCCTTTTCAAGAGGTCCCTCATGGCAGTCACCACCCATGTTTTGCAGCACAAAAAGGCAGGTTCTCTAACCATTGAGCACGCAGAGCCATGAAACCATTCCCAAGCTCCACTGCTGATATTTCATGGCTTTCTGGGGTTAGCTCTGCTTAGAGAGAGTTAATTTTACATTATTAAATGCATGCTTTTCTAATTCTATTACAGAAAGGGTCAAGCCAAGCTTTAAAGTAAAAAGATTTAAATCCAAAAGCGACTTGCTTTACTTTGAAGCTTTCTGAAGTAAAATAAGGCCATGCATGGCCACTGCTCAGACAGGAGGCTATTTAAAACCCAAGAAACATAGCAAATGTTGTTCAGTGCAGCACTCCTCTCTACTTAGCTCTGACCCAGAGATCCTACACTGTGGTAGATGTCATTCGTCACAGGAAGAAGGTGCCAGCAGTTACAAGGATTTGTGATGATGCTTGGATGAGGCTTCTGAAGAGAGCTGTGGTGCCACCAGCTCTTCTGCCCTCATTAGATTCCATTTTGAAAAATTACTCACAGTACCTCTCACTTCTTGCACAACTACTTTGGCATGATTTTTATTCACTTCTTATCATCAACCAACTGAGGAGTTAGGTGAATTATTGACAGTCACCCTCGGGACACATTTCAGAGGGGGGTTTAGCATTGGGCTGTGTCAGAGCATTGAAAGAAACAGAAAATACTCCAAAGCCCTATCAGTGCAGAAGCACAGGCAAGATCAAAGGTAATCTAAGCTACATTTCCCAAACTGAGCCACATTAGCCATTACTGAATCACAACAGTAAGCCCTGAGCCAGGAGTTTTCCAAGTATAATTACAGCTGTAGCCTGGTGGCTCTACTTCTTCAGGGGGAGGATGTCAGTTCTCCATCACAATTTCTCAAATCAGTCTAGTTGAAACAAAGAACAGAGTTACAAATTTAAGATATGTATTAGCACAGAGTTACCTTCACATTAACAACTTCACCTTTCCCCTCATTTACACCTCCTAACACTTCTAGGAACAGACCTCAAAACTGAAAGTGCCACCTACAAGAAGAATATAAAAAAGCCTAGTATTCATAGGAACTTTTTTTTTTCTTTTAACATTTCCTTTGGCCTTTTTTTATTCACAAGAATCCTTTTATTTACCTAGTCACTCAGGAGACCTTTACTCAAAACACTGTTTTTGTAGTCAAACTACCGCCCAGGTCTTGCTGATGAGGAAAATACTCCTGTGTGTAGGATAGCCTCAATTGGGAAGGGGAAAAAAATGGGAAAGACAAGATAACCAACATAATTGGGATTTAAAAGATCTCAGTTCTGGATTATTAAGGTGATATAACCAGGCTCTTCCTTTCCAGCAACAGAGCCCAGCCCTTGTCTGTGATTTCTGCTGAGGATAGCTGTCTAGGTCTGCATTACAGGCAACTACAGGCAGAGGTATGAATCAAGTTTTCCAGGCCTCACCAGTTAGAAGTGACTCATATAAATCCTGGATTAGAGCACTGGGATTGCTCTGCTCGTTGCTGATAAGCAGCTGATTCCCTGGGTACAATTTCACATTCAAAGCAAGGGGACTGGAAACCTTTCCTGTCAGCCCTGCTCCAGCAGGCTCCCAGAGCAGTATGTGACTTGCTAAGCTGCACCCCCAAGCACTGGCCCTACTGAAGAAAAAAACATAGACAAAGAGTGTGGCCCCACGAAACCAGCATCAGCAACAGGCTGCTCTCTCCTCTGCTGTGCAGAATCCACTGCATAAGGTAAATCTGGAGGTAAGAGATGCTGGCTTGGGTTTATGCTATTCAAAGATCAACGTAGATCACACCTATGTTACTCCAAAAGCAAAAGATATCAAGTTCATCTATCAATGCCTATTTTTTCTGGATTTTTATAATATTCATTATTTCTGCCTTGCAAAAGAACTACAGAATAACACACATTCCATAATTAGAAAGTACTTGGCAAAGATACCATGGGAAACAAACCACCCTAAATAGGCCAGGAATTTGAGAGCCCTTCCTCTTGCAGGTCAGAGGAACATCTTAAAAAATAGAAGCTTCTTTAACCTATCAGATGTGTCCTGCTCTCCAGACTACACTGAATCTAAAACTGATTCAAATGCCTCACATTCCTAAGACATCCTATAGTAGAAACTGGAGGTTTTGAAGGACATTTGGCCCATTGCTTAGGAAAAAAGCCCTGTTCCAGCAAAGGATGAACATTTGCCTGCACAATAACTGCATAAATCAGTGCCCTGTCAAAGAACCGACACTCAATATTGTAACAGGCTCGATGACAAAGGCACAGCCTCTGCCCCATACCATTAGCTCTGCAGAGAATTGTCTGTTTTCCACCCTCTTTTTGCATCTCCTCTTTCCCCATGCTGAGGAGTCAAGCTGTCCCCAAACAAGTAGTTAGGAACAGAAACCTGGAGGTAGGACATCGGTCCCCAGAGACACAACATTCCTAGTCAGTTATGAAACTGCAGACCTGCAGGAGCTTAAATCAAAAGCCCATTATACTCACTCCAAAGATGTTTCAAGATGGTAAAGATCCTTAATTTTACCACAAACTTCATGACATCACAAGTTCTCTGAATTCTCCAATTCTGTGTGATTGTTTGCACAATTACAGACAGAAGCTTAAAAATGCTGGGTGTGGCCAAGAGGGTTCAAACACCAGAAGACAAAGGATATTTACATTATTATTTTGAATTCTAATTTATGCTTTGTAATGCCTAAAACTGTCAATACTGGTTTTGTCTGTTTGAAGAAAGCTTTAACAGTGAGAACTCGAAACTTTTTTTCTTCCCAAGCTCAGTCTTTCAAAAACAAGAATATTACCCAAAAATGGATCACAAAAAATGAAGATGGAGATGCACACCCCTCCCCACACACTTTCTCTGTAAGTGCATTTCACTGTTTGGATACCTCTGCTAGATGCATTTGAGAAAGAACAGATGAAAAAGCACACATGCAGAACTCTTATTTAGTTATGGCTCCTGCACACACACAATAATTCTGGGCCTGTGACGTGAGTGAAAAGGCAAAACTGGGTTAACCTAACAAATTAAGAGAAATTTTCCTTGTTGCTCTCTGCTGAACCAGTGAAACAGAAAGGGATGACTGGCTCTGACAGTGACCATCAGAACAAAGTCCTTCTTCATAATTACCAGATGCCCTTAATATGATGCCAGTTTGTCTCATGCATGTGGCTGCTCTTCCTCTGTCCTGCTCACACGCTGCCCTGTGCCACTGAGAGGGAGTCACCTCTTCAGCTGATTTTACAAACACACTCTTCCCATTCTGAATCCAACAGTAACTGCTGAACTAACTTCAACAGCAAAGAGCTTAAAAACAAGTTAATTCCGTTGGATTGCTTTGCCCTTACTTTGATAACAGTCACTTTAAGCAGGTCCCCTGCAGAGCCCGTGGCAAGAACAAGAGGAGCCCTTTTGAGAGGGAGCTGTTAATATAAACAGCTTGACTCAGCTCAGCTGATGTGCATTCCTCCCAACTGACTTTCTAAACAGTCCCTCCCAGTGGCAGGACCTACATCTTCCTTTTAAGGGGAAAAAATGTTTTCACAGGAAAAATTAAGTGTTCAAGCCTGTGCATATCTCTGTGCTTTCAGTGACCAATCTCCCCTTTAAAAACACATTCTCGTTGCATGCAAAACAAAACCTTCTATCTGCTTAATATCAACTTGTTCCTCTTCTTTAACACAGCATTGGCTTTCTGTCCATACCATGGCAGACTCAGGTGACACACCCTATCATGCTACTTTTCACATGAGACAACATGAAAAAGAGAATTGCCTTTCCAAAGTATTAGGACAACTAAATCTGAAAGAGAAAAACACGGCTGAGAAAGAATAGACAGAGCTTGCAGGCTGTAGACAGTGCTTTACAGCTCACATGGGTGGCTGCAAGTTCTTACTCCTTCACATTTTTCCTGCACTTCTGTTTTCAGAGGCTTAGGGTTAGAAAGGGATCAAGACTGGAAAGCATATAATAACAAAATCTTCTAGTTCTATCCACTAGATAAGGAAAGAGTGAACATTGGGGCTTTGCCTGCATGTTAGATGAAGGAAACAGGATTTCCCTCTGCTACTCCCTGAGCAAGATCCCAAGGAAATGTTTCTAATAATAGGAAATTACTATATAAGGCCAGATCAGCACTAAACTGTTTGCAGTCTGGAAAAGAAGAACATATAAGAGTACGGAGGAGGGACACAACTGGCAGGAGCAGGGCTCTTCACACATCAGTATTGTCCAGGCAGGCAGCATGCAGTACCCTAAGGTTCCACTCCACAGAGATGTGACTTTTCTCTCTTGAGCAGCCCAGAGTAGTAAACTAAAGGTACAAATTGGAGCTGCTGTATCATTTTTCTATCATGCCCTTGCTTTTCTTCATGGGAGGAAAAAGACAGACAGAATAGACTTTTAGATCTACACAATAGCTCCTGCAAAGCAAGGCTGAGCATGTCTTTGAATTGAAAGGGCAGGAAAAGACATAGTCACAGCCACCTCCGAAGACGTGGCCAGTGCTGGTGCAGAAGGAAGGCTGACAGCTCCCCTACCTGCCTCCTGGGCAGCAGATCCACACCAGAGCACAACGGTTTGTGTAGGTTTCAGCAAAACTGTCAGCCTGACTTCTGTCTGGAGCTGCAATCATAGGCCAAACACACACTTTTTACTTCAGCAGAGACAAAACCTGCAAGCCCAGTTAAAGACAGATTTTCCTCCTCCTTACAGAAATGAAAGGGAGTTCCTGCAACAATGCTGACACAGACCTCATTTGGATAAAGAGCTAGAACTGGAACACTTCCCTGTGATCCCCAGTGAGGGGCATCTTTCCATCTCTGTTTTGTCTTTGGATAAGGCCAGAAGCTTTCAGCTCCCAGAGCAGAGGAGCTTGCTGAGCAAACACAGTCTGACACAGTCCCATAGCTGCCACAGAAATGCATACAATATAAATTCCTAGACAAGCTTATCACCCAGACCTTTTCTCCTAACAGCAATAGATGTTTGTGACAAAATGTACTGATAACTTTGTATCTGTAGCCTGCTCTGTGCTCTCTGTCTTCCGTCTACAAATGCAGCCCCTGCAGAGCTGCACAGCTTCTAGAGGAACTTGAAGTCAAATTCCACCCAAGACTTTCAACTTGTTAGCTGGGAAGACATCTTGTTGCTGACACAGTCAGTTTGCCACAGCAAAGTTAGGCTGAGAGCCTTAAAAAAAGAAAGCCAGGCTACCCTTATGAAAGAATCATTAATGAGACAGTAAGACAGTTTTGGCAGCAGAGACACACAGCATCAGGAGCTTCAGAGACCTGATGAGAACATGGCTGAGATTTACAGCTCCCTATACTGTTCCAGAAGATGGCTCCAGGGTAACCAGGCTCTCAGGTATGTTCTTCACCAGTTGCTCATGCCTTGCCCTTGTGCCTATACTACCTGGCCAGAAAAGGGTGTGCACTCCAGGATGTGTTCAGCTTCCCAGGGGATGCAGCAGTTCCATCCCAAGAGGATGCTTCATTTTTGACATTTGACTTATCTTGAGGGACATCTTGATTTCTGAAGATGTTTAATCTGACCTTTAATTTTTGTCCAGTTAAATACATCACATTCTGGCCTGCAGAGTGAGGGGGGAAACAAGTGCAGGCAACAGGCAGGTTTTTTTCAGAAGCAGTTAACATTAGTGGTTATGACTCTTCAAGAAAACCAGCGACAAGAAAGCATTTATATTAAATACTCTTCTGTCTCTTCTCATGTAATTATTGTTCCATAATAATTACAAAGCAATTCAGAAAGATGGTCTCTGCTGCTATTGCTTGTGGTCAGTGGCATCTGAAAGTGAATTAATTTTGGAGAAAACAAGAGTCTGGAAACTATCTCCCCATGCATTTAAGTCAGTACCAAGTCTCAGCTTGAAGCCTGGACCCTAACACTGTTGTCCCCTCTACTTATTTTTCATGGCAAGTCAAAGGATGCAGCCAGTAAGCTGTTTGTTCATTTTTAAGAAGTCTGCTCCAGGAGAAGCAAGATATTTGTCTTGGCTCTAAAAAGTGAGAGGACTCACAGGTATGAGACTAGGAGTCTGGAAGGAGAAATCCACCATCCCTACTAGTGTTATGCTGATAGGATCCCAAGTTTCCTCCATGCCACCAGTGATAATCATTAAATTCTTCTCTAAATATAGGAATTGTCTTTGTATGTCAACACATTCATCTTAGAGAAACCCAAATAAGAGATTTATCTACTGTATCAGACTGCTTTATAAGAAACAACTAAACTTGACTGACTTGTCCTATGCTGTCCTTTTTCCTTTTAACTGACAACTTTCATCAATGCAGTTTTGCATTAAAACAAACCACACCCAAACCCAGACCATTTGATACTGTGACAAAATAGTTTAAAAAGGAAATACCTCTCTCCAAAATAGCCAAATGAAATTGTTTCTTTTAGTTAATGTGAAGCTTCTCCTTTTTATAAAGTCTGAATATAGCTATTGTTGAACTCCTAGTTTGCTGTCAAAACCATGAACTTCTCTGCTATGTGTAGTCTGGAGCACTGGCAATATCTAGATTATATTGGTAAATTCAAACTTCCAGAGTTAGAAATATAAAGACCAAATGGCTTCAACTTTCCTGAAAAGCACAGGAGAGAGGATCACATATGGAATGTATTTCCTGAAATACTGGAGTTTCTTATTAAATAGCTTTGTTGTACAGGAGTGATGCCCCAACAACTACTACTCCTACTCCCTGATTAGTATAACGAAATCCTTTGTATGGAAAGTTCAGAGCAGCATAAAGATTTATATATGAGTCTAATTTGTACCCCAAATTTAGAGAAACATTACTATAAGAAACATTTTGTATTGGTACAATGGCATCTGTATAGGTTCCTCAAGGAAAAAGTCCACAACACAGCAGTCTGCAAGTACTCTTGAGGCATTTCGTTCTAACCCAGGAGTGGGTGACACCTGGGAGAAAGGAGTTCTTATTTTCCTTCTGGGTGTGACACTTTTTTAATGCAAACTTCACAATGCTGCAAGCAAACTACAAACTACCAAGTGAAGCCAATTTCTGTGAGCCCAGAAAAAAGGGCACATTCAATGCTTTAGACATTCAAACAAGTGGAGTCGTTTTTAAGTTGACGATTTATAAGTGTAGAGTTTACAGGCACAACTCGTACTTCCACCACTTTCTTTTTCCTCTGTTCTCTCTGACTTGGTTAGCCTAAGGCAGGCAGTTATTTTGGGACAGTGAAAAGTTATAAATAAGTTCTAATAAAACCATTAGGAACACATATGGTACTGAACTTCTTTCAAACCCTTCTTTGTAAGGGAACAAAGAGCACTTTACATTTACTGTGATGGCATAAGTCCCCTATGAAAAGTTTAAGGAGTTTCAACAACAGTCTGGAGTGAAACTAGATCATGAACCCAAAAATAAGAATATCTAATGATGTGCAGAAATGCCAGATTATGCTAAAAGAAATGGCCTAAGTAGCTTCCAAAAGCAGACAAAAGAGAAGTAGACACAGAGTGCAGACTGGCTATCTGGCAGCGTGTCAGACTTGAGGCCTGGCAACCAACAGGAGCACGTGGGCAGATGATATTGCAGCTGGCTTATGTCTGTACAGCTTCCCTTTACCCTGCCTCTTTGGTTGCTTCTGAAAAGGAGGGTAAAAGCCACCAGATGAAGGGTATTGACTGAGGTAATCTCCTTCTGACCAGCCTGACAGTACCCCAAAGTTCCTACAGCAAAGGTTTTGTGAATCGTACAGATTTTTACTTTAAAGTAGATCTATCCTCAGTTAGCAGTCCACAGGGAATGAGGAGTTGCCATGTGCTGCCAAAAGCATTCCAGGATGCCTGGAAAATACAGACATCACCTCAGCAGGACATCCCACATCCATCAGCATCAGCTTGCACTCATCAAATGAGCCACAGTAGTTTTCCCAATATTTTAAGAACTGATACTCCCACTGAATCAAGACTACATTAAATCAAGGTTTTTTAAAAGTAAAAGTAGTAATCACATTGATGTAAAAAAAAAAACCAAACAACAAGAAACAAACCAGTAAATGAAAAACTGACTTGGAATTTTGTAAGGACCCTTTGAAGTATAAGAAATATCTCTAAGGAATATCTCATCTCCAAGATGTGGTTTCAACTCCCTGCTCATCCAGGAGAACTAGGCTATCCTGCTCACAGCATTTGCAAGATTTTCTGCCTTATCAGGGACATATAATTCATAAACAATAAAGACAAAATACACACTAAAGGATAACTAAGGAGCCTATTCCTTTGTGGTTCTCCAGAATGCATGTTCCACATCTGGATAAGCATGGGCCTATGCAGTGAATGGAAACATTTGCTCCACAGCTGTGTCTAGGTCCAAATCCTTCCTTTCTCTCTCTGGTTTACTTATAATAATACATCAAGCAGCTAAAAAAAGCTGCATAAATGCTGCTGAAGCAGACAAAATAGGTAGTCACAGGCAGGCCAAGCAATCTTCCTGTTGACCCTTTATATCTACCACACAAACAAAAACAACTTCTGGGTTGTGATCTCCAAATCAAATAAGGGATCCTGGGGGGAATACCTGGAGCTCCTGTTATTTGGGTATAATCAGCTGGTTGTTACAGTTGTGACATTAACAGAAATATCAACTGACCCAAAACATTTCATTCTCCATCAGAAGATGAGGACCAACACCCCTAAGAGAGAGAGAGAGAGACAGGGAAAGGAAAGCATCCACTTGTGCTGATACAGATAATGAGCACATCCTCAAAAAAGTGAAAAGGATCCTTCTGTCTTGAGGCCACCAGTGCCTGGGTGGGAGCCCTTCCACATAAGGCCACATCCTGCTAGAAATACACAGATTTGGAGATCTTGTGGAACTTGGACATCTTTTGGTCTTTTGTTCCAATGTTGTCTGAGCAAACCCTACTGTCCATGGCAGCCAGCATGATGACAAAAATAAATTACATCCTCCCCACAGTCCTCCACTTCTTTCCTGTATTTTAAGTACATGGGCCAGATGTGTCCATCAAAGAGACCCACAGTCTCATCCCATTGGGAAGTAAACACTCTTTCCCCTGCTTTGACAGGTCTTCTTGGGGAAACTAAGATATCCAGGTCCATAAGAGAATCTGAGCTCTTCCCTGAAAGAAGGGCCTGAGAGCCTCCAAAATAGGTACCTTTCACAGACAATCAATACATGTTATCACAGACTGCAATGTAAGAAATACATACAAAATGCAGGCAGCAGCTTGGCTTCCTTTGCTTATATTTTCTGCTCTAACAGCTCTCAGATACTGCCAGGCCAGCAGCATCATTTGCTACTGTAGAAACAACATGAGCTCAGCCTTAGCCACTCTACAATAATGAGAGGAGACTGCAAAAAGATGAGAGCTGTTACAGTGTTTGTGGCAAGCCCTACATTAACTGTGCTTCACTAAGGTCAGTGGGAGCTCTGCCATCAGCTTCAGCTGTGCTGGAGTACACCTGTGGCTAGCAAAAATGTTAAGCTCTTTTAAATCACCTAAATAAAAAGAAAAGCAGCAAAATTGAGGATTTGTTTCAGGAGCTATTGTTTGTATGGCTGAACTAGAAAACCAGAGGGAGACAGGGAAGTTCGTCACTGTAAATTATTGATTCACTGCTTTCTAGACATTGAAACTGGTAATTAAACAAATGGTAAAAAGATACTTCATCAATTATAGAGGTGTCACTTTAAATTACACTTGCTCCAGGATGAATAAACCACAGAGGTTAAATGCTATGGATACTTCATGCTGGCTTCTTGTTGAAAATCCTCACTACAACACTGATTCTAATTCTCTTATAGCACTGCTTCAGAGCTGCATGCTCTTTGCACATATTAAGCTACTTAAGGCAAAATAAGAGGTTTTGTTCTACCAATCTTTTTCACACCATGTCCAAAATAACCCAGTCCTGTGGTCAGGAGAGATTTGGAACTGAGACTAGTGGGATCCCTTTGCTCCTCAACAGGATTAGTTGAGCCATAAGTCAAGGCCACAGCTGCTGTGAAAATAGCCCTCTCTCAAAAATCAGCCCCCCCCCCCAAAAAAAGTTTGATCTACTAACAGTTATGAAATCACTGAAGTACTGGGCAGACATTTGGTACTGGCTGGTCTTATGGCTTTTAGGAAATATATACAGGTACACACCCTACAACAACCTGAAGTGACACTGCAAACTGCTTGTGAAGCAATATGGTTATGACATCAAAGATACCCTTTTAAGCAGAAATCATGTCACAACCATGATTACTCAGATCTGATTTATGATAAATTTGTGTATCAGGGTGCATGCCTTACTGCATCAAGCTTAAAGTTATCTCAATTCCACATGTTAAATATTCTATGAATGGAAAAATATATTTTATCTAATATCCATTTTGAAACAAACAAACAAAAAACCCCAACATCAAAAGCAAGGCCATCTTGCAATTACTGGCACAGATGCTCTCTAGAAACATTATTACATCTCTCAAATATAGGCTTCACTCCAGGAAAACATTTATTGAAGGCTGAGTTCATCAATTGATTGAGATAGGTCAGGAAGTATAAATACTCTAAGTGAAAGACTGCATATGCAGCACAAGCAGACAGCTTAAAAGGACGTGCAAAAAACCCGTAACAGGTGGACACAGCTGGCATCCTTCACTGAGCTGAAGCAGAAGTGAAATAATAATGCCAGGAGGCAAGATCAGAGAAATAGAAGTTGCTGCTGGAGCCAGAACGAACCTAGAAGTCAAATAACTTGTGCTTGCTGTGGGAAAGAAGTGATGGCATACCCAGGTGGGAGCTCAGTTCAGAGAGGAAAGAGAGGGGCCAAGGAATATGCTTTGGAAGCTGGAGATGAATGGAATAGTCAAAGTGGGAGACCAAGGCTGGCCAGTAGAAGTTCTGTGAGGAAAGAACACCAGCTCTTGGTGTGGGGACACACACACAAAGGTATGAAAAGGCTGAGCTGACTCTCCCTACTGCTCCCCAAATAATGAGGCTGAAGCACAAGGAGAACAAGCTCTCCTGTGGGCCTGATGCCAGTTGCTCTACAAAGTTTTCCTTGCCTGCTCTAAGGAGAGTTACACAACAGAAGGCTTTATGAATAAGTGCCTGATGGCATCCTGGGGATACAACAGCTCCTACCAGCAGAGCAGTATTTGTGGGAAATGTTAGGAAGAGTGTCTGAGAGAGATAAAGCCTCTGAGTTGCAGACGAAGCTGCCAGCCCTCATTTCCAGCTTGTCAGAGCAAGTCCTTCTTGAAGTCAGCAGCCTGGAATGAAGAGAATCTGGCATTTGTGCATGTATGTATGGTTCAGGCAGCCAGGGCGGAGCGGTTGGCTTTAATCATACTTTCCACAACGGGGGGGAGGGGAGTGGGGAAGTGGCAGAGTACAGCAACTGATGGACATTATCTGCTCTATAGTCACAAATTCCTCCTCTTTGACTTTGTATTTCAAGCCTGACCTCCTTTCCTGCTTCCATCAGCCCCTAAATGAGGAGGGGAAGGGCAAGCACATGGAACTGGAATTTGAGAGTCCTTCACATTCTCGGGATTCCTGGTGTATGTGACAGGCAGCTGTCTGGAGCAGCTACCTGCAGGTACTACCCTTCCCTGCAAAGCAAATTCCACTATTCCAAAATTCACTAGCACAAGTGCTAACCCATTACTGCCTCTGCTGCTCCAGCTCATGGGCTGGGTGATAACCTCTGTGTTTAGTATACACATTTTGAAGTTGTTTCTTTACATTGTCTTTTGTGAGAACACCTCTTTCCTGGGGAGAAAAAAAAATGAAAACATCAATAGTGCATCTAAAACTATGGGCTTGCATGAGCAACTGCCAAGCTTTTTTAGCTTGTTATGAAGCCTCTTTAACATGAGTGCTAGTATGGTATCAAAAAGGAGTGAAGCTCCAAAATACTTTAATCCAGCTGCCTACCACAGTGTTAGCAACAATACTCTAAAGAATTCCAGTTCGAACCACTTTTGGTTGTCTTTTACCCTCACAATGAGGCCACACAGTCCACTAAATCACATGGAGCTTCAATTCCATCTAGAAATAGCCTCTTGAAGTTTCTACTGCAGGATGTCATTCCAAAATTTTGTTTACTGGGGTGCCACTGCTGGTGGCAACAGCAACAGCAGCTACAAATTGCAGGAACCTGCATGTATGACCAGAAAGGGCACACGTCCAGATCCAGCCTCTTGCACGAAAGGTTTTGGCAGCAAGATGAATTCCTTCTCCCTTAGCCTTTCTGCCTGCATCGATCACAGTGTCACGTTCAGATACCACAACACAGTAACCTTGTCCTACTTCCCCACACTTATACCTGGCTAAAAGAGTCCCACAGGGCCCAAAAGTTCTGTTGAAAAGCAGTGCCAAAGTGGGCATTCCTGCATCCCGAGCTAGGCAGGGTGTCCTCCCTCCAGGTTCCTATTGAATTTGCTCTCCCAACCTCGGTCCACAAACAGCAATGCTCTGGGAAGCAGGAGAAGTGTATCTGCTGCAGAGAGAGTAAGCCACATGGATATCATGGCCCAAGTGGACCTCTCTGACTTTGGCTGTGCTCCCCACTTTGAACCCTGGCCACTCTGTGTGCTGGTTAGGCAAGAAGGAGAACCGACACCAGCTTCTTTTGGCTCACTCTCTAAGCATGTTTACCCTAGCTGGCTGCACCAGGGTTTATCAGTGCCTCTCTATTCCTGCCCTGATAGTATGTTAATGAGCAACAGCAATGCAGGCACTGTATGGGCAGATGGTCACTGCACTCCTTAGGAGCTATCCTAAGCATTATAGCTTGGGAATCCCTATTATAAGGAGTGGAGTAGAGACGGTGTATTCTATTAAATCTTCATAAAGCCAACACTTAGAAGACAACTAATTACCATCTATATTCCAAACAGCTGGTCTAGCTCTACGTCCACAGGCTGAGATGTTTTAGTGCCAATCAGTCCACACCCCACAGCACTGAAGTCCCCCAGTATGACTGCAGAATCTTCTAGCAAACTCAGAAGTCTCTTCACTGACTTCAAGGATCAAAAAACAGTAGCCTAAGAAGAGAACAGCTACACAAGCCATCATTCTCACAGCATTACATTGCAGACACTTCTCCAAGGTGAAAGGAGCAGAGAAAGTGTCCACCAAGGTGCAAGAGTGCAATCTCAGGCTGCTGTTAAGATGACCTGACAAGAGCTACTGTGATGCAGCCCATCCACTGTCCAGCTGTGCTCGTGCCGACCCTCGCCCTCCTCTGTACTGGGACTGAGATCTGTTCAGCTCTGTGACAAGATACTTGAAGGAACTAAGCAAACAACCAACTTTTTTTTTTCCTTCATCTTTGTTCTCCAAACTTTGTTTCAGTTGATTCACTGAAGCGTCAACTGGATACTAGTGCAGGTACAAGGAAGGGAGTAGAGAATGACAGCGAAACCAGTTTAAATAATACCTCAGACACTGGAGGACTACATCCTCCTGGCAGCCAAGTAAAGATAGGGCACTTCATTGAGTGTGATGTGGATGAAACACTAGGCCTCTCCAGCTGCTTGCTTTGTCCCCTACCCTTTACACATATACATGCCTACAAACAATTAAAACCTTGAGAAGTGTTGCATGAATATTATCACCACCAGCAGCCTCCAGGACAAGCCTAGGAATGACACCAGAGGCTACAGACTGTCGGCTGTAGTGTTCCACGATCAGGAATAAGCAATATAAATTACCTAACCTGACACATGTGCATGTCACACCAGATTTGCAGCAAAAACATGCCTAGCTAACAGTCTGCTACTAAACGAGATTTTGAACAACTGATGCTTTTTGGCAAGTGCCTTAGAAATAAGGACTGATAATGCTGGACTCTGATTGCAAGCACGCAGGAGGGGGGAAGGTCACTGCACACACTCATCACTGTGTCAGTTACTGACCCAAATGAACCTTCTTCCCATTCCCTATCAATCCACAAATCTCAATCCAGCCCACACTAAACCCCAATTGATTTTCTACTCTAACAAGCATTGTGTCACATTTGTGTTGACTAACCATCAGTTCAGATAAGTGGTTTGCAATTAAGATAATTTGGTTTGAGGGCAGTGAAAGGATGACCTGAAAAGCACTTCTGAGAGTTCAGCACAGAGCTAGAGAGATTAACTAGAGAAACTCACAGCTTAAAACAGAAGGCCAGGGACCAAGTTGACAGCTACTTTTAGTTCTTTATGTCAGAATTTACCTTTCCAACCAATTCAAATAAAAAGCAAGAATTGTCACAATAAAGTTCTTCCTTGGAAAGTAAAAGCTTGCTTGTACCACAGAATCATAGAATTGTCAGAGTTGGAAGGGACCTTAAAGATCATCTAGTTCCAAACCCCCTGCCTGGCAGGGACACCATCCACTAGATCAGGCTGCCCTGGGCCCCATCCAGACTTGTCTTAAAAGCTTCCAGGGATGGGGCTTCCACAACCTCTCTGGGCAACCTATTCCACTGTCTAACCACCCTCATAACGAAAAACTTCCTCCTAATGTCTAATCTAAATCTACCCTCCTCTAGCTTACATCCATTTCCCCTGGTTCTGTCACTATCTGACCTCCTAAAAAGTCCCTGGAAGAGATGTTTTTCTGGACCCATGCACTCAACCTGCAGCAACACTGATGTTCTTCCACTCCCCACTCCCACTCAGAGGGCAATGTGGTCCTTTCACAGATGTTTATCCACTTCTGATGGCAGACAAACAGTATTTCAGCAAAAGTGCATTCAATGATTAAGAGCCAACTCACCTGAAACCACTGGAAAAAAACAGAAAGGTTACCCAAGCAGCTTTTGAGTTCCATGGACTTCAGCCTGGACATAATTCACATTCTTATCCTACGCAGAGCCCTTGCGCAGAATTTCCCCCCCCCCCATTGCAAGCTGAACTAAGAAAGGGGTTGGACAGCAGGGATTGCCAGGGTTGGAAGGAGCTCCTTTGTGACAACACCTAGACACGGAATCATCAGAGCAGAAACAGACACTTGGCAACCAGCCAGGTTTTAGTTTGAAGAGAAACATCAAACACCCCCTGTTGCTCTGCCAAGTTTGGGGTTTTTTTTTTTTTGCATACAAGACTCCACATCTCTTGCAACATTTCCTCTTCATATGGTGCCCTCATGACCAAGCTGCTACAGCAGCACAGATCACTCCCAACCTCACTACCTGCCAAGGCTCTGAGCTCCAGACATCCCCTGCTCTGCTAGTTCTCACCAATGCAGTCCAGCAAGCTTTCAAGATGGCCAATGTCTACAGTATTCTTCAGGAAAGGCAGCTCGTCTTTGGCTCTATTTTTCCTTTTGCTCTCCTTTCCTTTATACTTCTAGTACCAGGACACAATTAAACTAGATTAGTTTATACTTGAGACAAATAATGTTTGAAAGCTTTATACAGATATATAAATGGCCCATAATTATCAGCTCATGTATTCTCTAATTATATAAAGAAAAAATAAAATATATTCTGCTCATTATGTCATCACATGTTTTCTTAAATGTTCTAGGGACCCTAACACACCTGCTTTAGAAACACCTCATGAAGTTACACAAATCATCCCTTCTATTATCCCAAATTGCTCTTAGCTTTCTCCAGTCCCTGCATAAACAAGTCATGAGAGCTGTGTTTCTTCTGTGAATCCAGGAGATATCTTTTTGGTAATCTTAATGGACAGTGTTCTAAGGTAGCTGACACCTGACTGACAAGTAGTGCTAATGCTCACCTGTACTTCTGTAACAAGAAGATTTCAAACAATTTAAATAAATGCTTTCTGCTAGAAACCATTTTTTTTAATACTGAAACTAAGCACCAAGTGAAATGAGAGCCAGGATAATAGGCATCTGTCCCTAAGTTACTTCACAAAGCTGAGCTTTCATTTTGTTCAGCTAAATAGTCTGTGGATCCACTACTTCAGGAGGATACAGAAACATTTTGCAGCACAAAATAAGACTGGTTGGACCTATGATACAGGCTTATTTTGGCCTCACAACCTTTTTATCCTTCCATGCCTTTCTCTCTCCCCTCAAACTTCCTCAGCCTCCCCTTCTTCTTGGCCTCTCATTCTCTTGCTAACCTCCTACACCATTTTGGCCTCCCACTCCTTTTCAGACTCTGCTTTTCTTATTGGTCTCCCACCACTTTTCAACCTCCACTTTTCTTTCTGGCTTCCCACATGTTTTCAGCCTCTAGTTTTCTTTCAGACTCCCACTCTTTCAGCCAGCACAAGATATTCAAATCCTTTTAAGGCTACAAATGGGTAAGTTCCCTATCCATTCAACAGTGTCTCACCTTGACATGTGCATCTGGACTGAGACTTCTCCTTCTATACCCTACCTGACCAGAAACAAGCTAGACTCAAGCCAGACATCCTACAGTCATAGCAGCATGATTTCATGTCCAAGGAAACATGCTGGAGCTCTTAGGAACTCCAAATCCTCCTAGGACTCTCATAGCACTGCACAGTTAATGGTGTTAATGGAGATGCAAAAGTAAAACACAAGAAATTCTGAGGTACTAAAATCAGAGTCTCAGAGCAACACTTTCATGAAGTTGAGGAGTGATATAAACCTCTACCATGTTTGTTCAAACAAATACTAAACATTCTAGCTCTGCAAACAGCTCCATAAGCTGCCATTGCCAGTTCCTAGCCACCAGTCTTCCAGACAGAAGAACAGCAAGATCAAAGTTAGAAATCATCTGCATCCCCACAGAGTGCTAGGATCAGGCACACAAAAACACACTTGGTACTTCTCTGCAGAGCTTGCTTTTGACTCCCTTCCCCACCCTTAAGAGCAACAAATCCATGCACAAATAAACCAGGCATTTTGGAAGTCATATATTTTGTATTTGTCCTCATTTTTCACAAGACCTTCTGTTTTCCTTCCTATTTTCAAACAAATCTGTGGCCAAAAAAATTGACTTTAGGAGAATCAAAAATATACATTTTAAATACACTAGTCAAAACACAATGTTTGGTTTACTTGAAAAATGTGATAGGTACTTTTTATTTGTTTGCTGGTTTTGGAAATGTGCAACAGATATAAAAGCAGTTCTTCAGTACACACTCCTGAGCTCTTTCAGTAATCATATTGCTCTGAATCTTCTCTGCCAAGCTGTGGTACTTTAATTACGTGGTACTTAGGAGCTCTGAAGGAAAAGGAAAGAACTGGTCACAAAATTCAGACATGCATAAATTCAAGAGGAAGATTTGCAATGCCTTCAAAAGTTACATTTTAACAGTCCACTCTTCCCACACTCCCTTCACAGGCCAGTCAGAAACGCTAAGCTGCCCCCACTCCATTCCCACGTGAACAAACCAACAGAGAAACATTATTACATTTCACTGTGTGCACTTGGCCTTTGTTCAGTACACCAAAAAAAAATCCCATATACAAACCCTGGCTGTTGTTATAATCTCAACTGAGGTACTGGGTGGGTAGGAAAGCTACCTGTAACATCAGTGAGGAAATAACATACTAACACAAACCAGCAGATAAACAGTGAAGGCAGAAAACTGCTCAAAACTGAGCTTCAGTGCTCACATAAAACAAGGCAAAAGAAACATCTGCTTTGCTGTCTAAATCCCAATTCTGTCAGAGAGAATTCCTGGCTTCCTGGTGCAAAGGTGTGGCTTTCCCTCCCAAGATGCAAAAGAGGCAGTTCTGAACAGACTGCAAAAATCCTCAGAGTGTAAGACAACCTGTTATTTAAAACAAGACGACATGTGGACAGAGAACAAGACTTTCTGGTCTCTAATTTGGAAGATTCAATAAAACTCTAGGAAAAAACCCAACAATAACTGTGTGCAATAATCTTCCCTCTTCTCAAAACTGCACCACTGGACCCATTAGCCTTTGCTGCAGATCAAAACCTAAATTACAGAAAAAAACCTACTTACAAAGCAACCTTGTATGGGGTTCCAAGTATGTATCAATTTTTGCTTTGAAAAAATGTTGATTACATAGTGTGCTGCCTTGTAACATGTGGAACTGCATATTTTAGTTATTAAAGTTAGCAAACAAGTCTGGCTGTTGAAAGTCATTTCCCTGAGTAAACAATGACTCAGTGTAGACTGTATAATGTAGAAGTTATTAGTTACTGTTAGCAAGTTGAAAAAACCTAACTCACAACACCATACAAAGACATACTTCAGAATGGAAAATAGTTTTCCTCCTACTTCTATGGTTCCACTTACACTGTTTCAGTGGAATTTAATTTTCTAAAAAGCTAAATAGATCACTATCTCTTTATTATGTAAGTGGACATTGACTTAACTGGACCCTTCAGCCCCAAACAATAAGCATAGTGAGAGAGCCGAGTTCACCCTCCTTTCTGTTCTCAGTTTGTCATTGTAACTGAAGCAAAAATCCTTCTTTTTTGGACAGGAATAGCCCATCTAGACCAGGCAGCAGGTGGTAATGATAACAGACATAAAGACAATCATAACAACCATAAAATATTGGTAATGAAGAAAAAAAAAAAAAGGAATTGCAAGCTCACCAAAATCCTCTGACAAACTGTGGTCTCCAGTTGAATTACAGCTCCTTCAATAATCCTCCTCTTCATTAGTAAAATGGCCAACTACACCTGGTGACTGTCAGCTGGCATAAGGCACCACAGATCACTCTAACTAATGAAATGCAACCTCAGCTGCTGGGACACAAAGGTCTCCCTGAAGCCTTAAAACCACTACAAAGGCTGTTCTCCAGCTATGAGTGGGTGCTGTCTCAAAGAGTAGGACCACATCTCTGTATTACCTTTTGAAAGGGTGAAATCTCTCTCAGATACAAGAACACTACCAGGAAACAGAGTCAAAACATCCATGGTAAACTTTTACTAGAAAAGTGACTCCAAAAGAAATTACCAACATAAATGTAAAGGTACTTTAAATGTAAAGGCCCTTTAAAGCAGCTGTAGCTTTATAAGGTCCAGTCTGCAACCAACCAGCAAGCTGAATGCCATCATAGCTGTGGGTTTGTGTATATGTATTTTTTTTACTTAGCAGTGATTTTAGAAAGTGATTTATGCAGAAAGAAAAAACCCAATCTGTTTAGGACAGTGTGGATGGAGGATTTTTTATTTTATTATTACTATTATTGCTGTCATTCATAGACTATCCATTTCCTGGCAAAAAACAGGACACATTTTGACATAACTTTTTGCCACCAATGACAACATTGCCCAGCTGGTAACAAAATTTTCCAATTCCTGCAGGCTGCTCCATCTTCCAGCTCCAGGACCTTACCACCTAGAAAACAAACACCTAACACTCCAAAGGTACTGCCAAATGCTAAACATCTATGTCCATTTATTATCAGCTGCTGAACTGAATTACAGGAAGGGTGGTGGCCAAGTTGGACCAAGGTCAATGTACTGGTTAAAGGGTTGCAAATGTCCCAGTGAAGAAGCTGGTCATTCACATGTGACCAAGTGCTTTCCTAAAGCAAAAAGCTGCAGGGAGAGCTACCCATGCATATATGAATGTCACAGAAATTCTAAATGCTAACGTTTATCAGCTTCCAGTATAGGAATTTAATATAGGAGAGACTACACTGAAGAAAAACAGAAAAAGTACTGGTCCTGCTGCTCCTTAATGTATTGAAGAGTATTTAAATAATGCAGGGCAGGGCTTAAAAGGATACTAGACCTTCCACCTCCATAGAACATGACTCAGTTGCAACGAATTACTTGAGGTTTCTCCACTCAGAATCTTCTGGTAGCCTTTCACATTTACTTATACTGCTGCCTTATGTCTTTATTAATGCTTTCTGGGAAGAGCTGGCCACCTACTCCACTAATGCATTAACAAGGAGTAAAGCATGCAGAGGAGGGCACAAAAAACATAGCAGATATTTTCCAGCAGAGAGATCATTCAATTCAGACAAGAGGCACAGTGAAACCAGATCCCTCTGGGCAGAAAAATAACTGTATTAGAATCTCACAGAGAGACAACCCATGCAAACCTCATCCACTAGAGAAGATGACAGAAGGTTAGATGTATGGTTTCTGTTGAAGTCAGGGATAGTAATTCCTAGTCAAAGCCAACCACATCACTCACAAGTTGGTTATAAAGCAGTATGTAACACAGTAAAACTTGTGACAGAAGACAAACACATGCTGTAATTGCAATCACTTTACACCAGTACAAAGCCTTCTGCTCCCAACAGAGCAGTCCCCACCCGATCCCGTACACTTCTTTCTGTGCCATCTTGTTCCTTCTGCAGGATGAAGTTTTCACATGCTCACACAATGAGCTGTGAATCTGCTTCAGATTAATTAGCTATTTGTTTTGCCTACCCAGTTTCAGCCAGGATCAGTTCTGAAAAGTTAACCATATTTGACTCATTGCCCCAGGTAAGCTGAAGTACAACACAAATGGTTTTCCCCACAGCAACATTTTATAAACATACAAATATGCTCTTGTAAATGGTTCTTCAGCTTGTAGGAAAGGACCAGTGACAGAGTTACATTTTTATCACTTACAAAAAGGCAGTAGGACACATCATCCTTAGGAAAATCTGCCCTGCTTAAGATCTCTCCCTTTTCTGCAGCATCAGGAACACATTGCACTTTCCCCACATACAAATTTGCTCTACAGAAGGCATTAGCTACTTGAAAGCACCCTGTGAACAGTCCTCACCTGTTACTCCTTCAAACTGGAAAACAAGATGCTTTAGCTCAGTGATCCTCAACATTCTGCATGCTGCAACTATTCTGAACTGCCAGGTAAGAGCAGTCAGCCAAGGGAGAGGGGCAATGGCCTGAAACACACAGGAGCTATGGTTTCTGCACTGCTCTATGACTGTGGCCAGCTGCTGCAGTTCGGTTCTCCTACATTTGGTGCAAACTGTCCCTTTTGGGAAGGGTAGAGGAACTGGTAAAGTTCCTAGAAAGCATGTGGTTCCCCATACAGATAGCTTGGGTCATAGAATCATTAAGGCTGGAAAAGACCTCCAAGATCATCAAGTCCAACCATCTACCCAACACCCCCATGCCACCAAACCACATCCCTAAGTGCCACGACTATTTTTTTTTTAACCCCTTGAGGGATGGTGACTCCACGACTGCCCTGGGCAGCCTGTGCTAATGCCTAACAACTTTTTCAGTTAAGATATTTTTCCTAATATCCAACCTGAATCTCCCCTGGCACAACTTGAGGCCATTTCCTCTTGTCCTATCGCTAGCCACCTGGGAGCAGACACCAGCCCCCAGCCCAGCTCCAACCTCCTTTTGGGGAGTTGTAGGGAGTGAGAAGGTCTCCCTGAGCCTCCTCTTCTCCAGACTAAACAACCCCAGTTCCCTCAGCCGTTCCTCACACGACCTGTGCTCTAGACCCTTCACCAGTTTTGCTGCCCTTCTTTGGACATGTTCCAGCAACTCTGTGTCTTTCTTTTCGTGAAGTCCTACAGGAACATGGTACTGCAACCAACAGAAAAATCCCAAATCTCTGAATACTACCAGAACAAGACTAAGACTATCTTACCTTTGCATAAAGGCAGAGTTTGAGCTTATTTGTAGAAAGAAACCCTGTATTTAATCTGTTACTAAGCATTCTTGGCCCCCAGCTTGAATAATTTTGTCATATCTATAACAGAAATTATGTAGATCCTTATACATTCTGAAGACATACCATTGATCACAAGTTTCTTTGCCATTAGTTATGCAGAAGAGAACAGAAATTGCACACACTGCATCCTGAGTCACATGGGATTTCTCACTCCTTTAGTTTATTATGATTCAGACTCTTATTTTTTTTCTGTTAGAAAAAAGATCTATCCTTTGTCATGACAAATTAGGATTGCACATGTACAGTCCAACACTCCACTGGTCCCAAGCAGGCAGAATAAAAGACAAGATTTATATTTACACAGCCCCTCCCTAAAACACAGCATTATACCCAGTATCAAAACTGAAAATCCTTAAGTGTTATGACAGAGGTTGCTGTATCAGGGCCTACCATAAAAATTAAGAACTCATCAGTTCTGTAAGCCTAAGGCAGTTTCTAAGATAGTTCTGAAAAGGTGCTGACAACTAGTAATTGCCTATTGCTCCAAAAGGAGATGAAAGAAAAACACTTTTCCTCCTAGTTACTCTAAGATGTGGTTCCGCCTTCGTGGCCTGTCCCACCAACCAAGCAAATGGTCTCATTTGTCACTTTTGAACACTAGGCAACTGCCACCTACACGTAGTTCTGGAGAAAGTTCCACCTCAAGCAACTATCATAGAAAGAATAAATGCCAGAATAATCTCTGAATTGTATCTCAGAAACAATCTTCTGCTGTAATCCTCCCAAACATGAGGACACAGATCAAGCCAGCTCACATTAAAAATGCAAGAATGAGACATTCAGCACAGAGTCCAATTCCTTCCATAAATCCCTGTCATTCCAGGTATATTAGAAAAGGGGAAAACTAGCATAGAATGTAGCACAACAACAGACAGGCACACCGAGTCTCAGTGGGGATGCAGACCTGCGGTCTAAGCTGCAGAAGTTATAGTGTTTGCCAGCGTCTTCATCTAGAAGACAGGACTAAACATACCGAGCTTTCTTTACAAAGTTCTTTTAGACACCTGCACAAGCACTGGCAAACAAGAATTATTCCAGTATAAATGTGCTATCTACAATAGGATGTATCACCGGTAAGCATACAACAGCACGAGAACGTATACAACAAGTTCTGTATGTACCCAAAGCCATTATTTGGAAGACCAAGGCAGGAGCTCCCTGGCACAGCGGCAGTGACATGGCCACGTCCCAGCTCAGCAGCAGTCTCTCCCTTGCCCCACGTTCAGGCACACCCTTTCTCACTGCTGCCTCGGCAGTATTCACCCCGTCCCAGGTAGGACACCGGCGGGGAGCTCGCTGCACTCGGGATGCAACTCGGGAAGCGTTACCGGAGTGTATTTGGTAACGTTACGGAAGGGGAGGGACGGAGACGTGTCGTGCAGCATACCGGCTGCTCTCAAAGGGTCATTTGTCTCCACCGTGGCAAATTTAAGAGTTTCCGGGAAGGTCGCTGACTCCGGTTGAACGGCCAAGCCGCTGTTGTCTGCCCTCCCCAGGCCGCCGTCAGGTGCCTGCCCCCGAGCCGGCAGCGTGGTCCCGGCAGCCCGCGGCCATGTGGCTCCAGCCCCGGCGCCTTTCGGCGAGCACGGGCAAGGGGACAGATCGCGACTGCGGCCACCCCTCCCTAAGTCTGCGGCCGGCCCTGCCCCGGGCACACCGCTCGACCCCCGCTCCCTGCCCTGCCCTGCTCCGCTCACCTGCGCTCCGCGCCCACCTCGGGACGCGCTGCTGCGGGCCCTGCGGCGGCTCCGTGAGCGCCTCGGTACCGACTGCCCACGGGAGCCCGCGCCGCGCCGTGCCGCTAGTGAGCATGTCCGAGCGCCGGGCATGCGGAGTGCGGGCGGGAGGCCGCGGCCCTGCCTCCGCCCTCACCTGCCGTCAGCTTCGCGGGGCGGGCCGCGGACACCGGCGGCTTATGTCCCAGAACTCCACCACCACTAGCGACACTGGCGACTCATGTCCCCAGCCCCCCCATCATCACTACCGACACCCGCGACTCGTGTCCTCAGCCCCCTCCCCACTACTATCGACACCGGCGATTTGTGTCCCCAACCCCAACGCGGACACCAGCCGCTTGTGTCCCGAACCCCACCACCACCACAACGGATACCAATGATTTGTGCCCAGAACACCCTATCACAACGTCACCAGCGCCTTGTGCACAGAACCCACCCTACCACAACGGACACCGGCGGTGGGGACTGGCGGGTTCCGCAGCACCGTGAGCCTGGCGCGGAGGGTGCAGAGGGCAGGAACCCCCTAGCACTGATTACATTGTCCAGGACAAGAGCATCCTGCCGATAAGCTGCTGTACCGCATCGGTTCGCCCTCCGATTGCTCGGAAGGACAGACACACCTGTCTCCTCCAATAAACCTCGGACACTGATTGTAATTTTACCATCCCCTCCTCGATGATGACTATTTGTGGGAATCATAAAAAGCATTATGTATCAGAGGAGGACACGGGGTGAGGTTCACTCTGGAGTGATTCTCCAAAGCCAGAGTGAATTCTGTCAGCACATCCAGGTAACCATCCCCACCCTGCAGCACCACGCATCTCAGTTCATCTCACCTATGTGCACAATACCACAGGCAGCCGAGCCGGGATCCACTGGGAATTCTGCACATGATTTAATCCTAACGGAATGAAGCATACAGAGCTGAAACAGCAGAGCTCTGTGTTTTCCATTCCTGCAGCAGTTTGAAGCTTCTATTTGTATGACAGTGCATCAGAACTACTCGTCTCTGGCCATTTCTGCAGCACGAACAGTCGTGGAGAAACACTGACTGCTGTTCTCCAAGTAGCAAATTACAGTTTTATGGACTGTTAATGAGTATTTAAAACTTTTGAGAAAGCTGAACTAATAGCTTTTCTCTCTCTGTCTCCCCCAGGATCCTGGCGCATGCTGTTTGGGATAAGGTTTAAAGGAACAATTCCCCCTGGGAAAGACAACTCAGTCCCACCAGTGTCCTCTGCTGTCAATACAAGCAAGTCATTAACATTCCTCTGGACCATTTACTGAAAACCAAAGAACACCAGAATTGCCACTATCTCCTCTTCCAACAAGTCAGAGCTCTCAGAAATAAAATGACTCGAGCAAGCAATTGTGTAATCCTCACAGTAAGTGTCTTAGCTAATTTTCAGATCGAGTTTCAGATTACTTACTAGAAAGACAATGCTAGGAAACTGGAGCAACATGCACAGACGTGTGCTTCAGGACACGACGGCTCTGCCCAGAGCAAGCTGCTACCAGAACCAGAATATCTAATAAATAGTTTGTAAATATCTCTGTCAAAGAGATAAAAATTCAAAATTGCATTTAGGTACATTTAAACATAAGGAGGATTTTAAAAAGGTTTTTTTCACACAGTTCCTTCTCCTTAGCCTCTTCATATACACTAAGTATACAAATCCAGTGCAAAATTACTCTGAAGTAAAACACACTGAATGCCCATTCATTCCAAGTACTGAAAACCGAAATTACTCTTAGAAGAGTACTGTGTCTTAACTATTTACATCTACCATGTTAAACCAGAAGTAATCAGCTCATGGATTTTCCATTTGCTTACACACAAACCCTGAACCCAGGTCAATAAAAGTCACAAGTTAACAAAATACTCAGTTCCTCCAGGTATGAATGTCAGCCCATTAACAGTATCCTCTACTACTGTATTTTTGATGTGTGAACCTTCCTATAACATCCAGGGCATGAATCCAGTGACAACACAGACAACCAATATCTAAGAGGATCAAAATACTCTCTTCAAAGCTCTTTTCCTTCCTTTGTAGTTTGAAAGAGCTTCCAGAACTCTGATCAAATTAATCCAGCCAGGCCAAACACCAACTGCCAATCACGCCAACTGTGGTACACTCAAGTATTTCTACAGGAGACACGCTTTAATAATTCTCTTATTATTCCCAGTCACTTAATATTCACATTCATTGCTACTAACTCATCCTAGTGAGAGAAAACTCTTCACAGCACAGCTACAGTCACACTCCAATCACCAACCACTCTTGCAGAAGCCTCATATTTTTGCACTGGCATTTCTCAGGTCAAAACAACAGTGACTAAGGTGTTTTTTGTGTAACTAACATGACAAGAAGCGAAAAGAGAACAATAAAAACCAGGCTTACAGTCTTGCGTTCTCCACTGTGACTAACCACGCGGATGATTTCTCCAGTAGGAATACGCTCAATCTGCAGCTCCATCTTTCCAAGGGAAGTTAGTAAATCTCTCTCTAGTCCTTATGGATAGTTCCAATTTCAAAGCACAGCAGCAGAATTCCCTGAATAGTCTGGGAGAAGACCTTGACTAACCGCAACCTTTGGTTCAGAGCCCTGTTGTGGGAGGAAGAGATGAACCTCTGTATTTATACTACATGTAGATGTGAGCTGAAAAAACAATTAAGTTCAAGACTAGCTTCCACTAGTTACAATGTGTCAAAACAGTTCCAAGGAGCTAAATTTATGTTTGTGTTTATCGCTGCAAACTTTACTGATGTTCCATTTTAGTCCCAGCAGACTCAGAAAAGTCAAGTCGCTGCAGATGCTGTTTCACAGGTAATTGGCACGAAACAATACTAGCATGAAACAACCACCAAGAGATTTAATGAGGAAAAGAGTTTTCATCCTCACCTTCAAAATACTTGGTTTAGAGACAGAAATTAGAAACATAGAAAATACTGAGTGCTCCTATGGAACTACAGGAAGTTCTTCAAACTGCTGCAGAAGGAAGTCTTTATTAATTGAATACACAAGTAGCTAAATAATCATGGCAAAGGAAACTAACCTGCACATTACTGCACAAAAATTCCTACTATGAATATGAGAAAAATAATCTAGTGAACACTGGTTTAAGTGTAATCACAGAGCTTTACTACAGCCCTGTCATCCATTAATGCAGTACTAGACCCATGATGCCCCCTTACATCCCCCATCAGATGCAGATATACTGCCTGGGACTAGAGAGAAAAAGATCAGTCTATATCTCAGGTATTTTAAGACTTGCTGTTAGGGCACAATTCCTTCAATCTTCTTGGAATAGCCAAATTTGAACTTTTAACTCAACTACAGATGATAACTGCTTGTCAAATAACTATCTGCATGTTAAGATGAACAAGCACTTGGCCATTCAAGAGCAGACAAGGGAACACCATTCTGTTCAATAACTGAAAAGAAACGGCCTGTCATTGTGCTTCATTTCTGGAATTATTTTTATACTCCCTTTAGCTGTTAAATACAAAATTGTTCCAGTTCAACAATTCTTTCCTTGACCACTTACTTCTCAATATAGGGTTCTACTGAAAAAGAGATTTTTATCAGATTAAAAAAAAATGCATCACTGTCACTTCCTCAAACAAAACCATCCTACTCAGTAACACAGAGCAATACCTAGCCTGTCTTATCTACCCTTTCTGCACAGAGAAATTACAGATTAGTAGTCCAGAACACCAGAGCTGTTTAACTGGAAGGATTTCTGTGACGCAGATACCAGAATTATGTGCAAAAACTCTTGGTCTCTGCCAAGACCAAGCAGTACACTTTAAAACCACTGTTACAGTAAAGCTCATATTTGATAAACAATGCTGAAACATTCCCCACCAGGGCTGATATCTGTTTTTGCTAACTGTCAGTTTCAAAGTATAGTTAACAGGTTAAGATGTTTGCTGTTATATTTGTCTTCTTTTTGTGGTGCCAATAAATTCTTTTTTTCTGAATTGTTCCTGCACCTCTGCATTTCCTCTCACCAGCTTGCAGTCCCAGATCTCACACTTGCTCCAACTTCAACTGTTTTCCTCCACTGATTTTTTCAACCTATGCTTGAAATGCTCCCACACAGTTTTCTCTTGCTACTTTCTAGTTTGCACATACAAGATGTTCTTTTAACTGCAGAGACCCTGTAAAGGGAAGATGCCAGTTCCACTGTAATACAGGGAGGTGGGACACACATAGACAGATACATGACTTTTCTCAAGTTGAAGCAATGGAACAGACAAGTTTCAGTATAGGTCCTGAGTAGATCATTTCCCAGAGGAACTCAATGAGTACCGGATGGATTCATCAGGTGGCAACTGACACTGCCTTGGCTGAACAAAGAGTAGCCCACTCTGCACTACTGTGTCCTACACGACTCTCTAATGTTTGAGCTTGTGCCTGGAGACAGTTAAAGATAAAAGCAAGCTGTGCACATAGACCACTGGCCTCGCAACACTTCCAACTATACGCCAAGATCTTTTTCTCCATTTTCATTCAAGATTGGTATGAAGAAAAAACAAGTGTGAGAAAACAAAGACACTGTCTGCCTAATGCATGAGTTACAAGGCTAAATAACATGGGTGTTCATGCAGCAGTGAGTACCAGGAACTTTCTGTGATCCTTGCATCTTGTTATCACAAAAGAAATTGCTCCATTTCAATCACTTTCAGATAGCCAATCCCCACATCCAAAGGCAGATAAGGCCATCGGAAATATTCCTGTTAGTAATGCAGAGTCCTCAAAAAAGGTTTCGCTTCCTCTCTCAAGGAAAACCTAATTCAAGCTTTGTTCAACTGACCTTTCCACTGCAGTATATTAATTAAGACAAGTTCATCTGAGTGTCACTTGGTGTCCAAGAGCAGAGAAGGAAGTAGTGGTAGTAGAAACAATAGTCTTTATCATCACGTATTTTTAGGGTCTAACAAACACGCAAGACATCTTAGAAATATTTCCTGTTTACCCAGAGCTGTACTATCTGTGTGCAATGATACACTGCACATCCTGAGGTTAGCAAGGAATCAGAAACACAAGGAAGTTAAATAAGGCTCTAGTGGACAACATTCCTTGGGAGACATATTTCCTATTTTAAAATAAATTTTCTAACAGCAGGGAATTATGAAAAGTTACCCTTAGATGGAAAGGATTTGATAGCAAATTTATACTAAGACATACAGAATTTAAAGTACAAAGTCTAATGTAGCAGATCTTTCACAAAGACAAAAAAACCATCTTGAATCATTTCAAACTGTGAAAAAGTGAAATTAGAAGATCCTGTTCTCAAAAATGAAGGAAGCCATGTAAGTGACTTGAACATCTTCGCAAAGAAAATATCAAAAACTCCAACAGAAAATCCAAACCAGAAGTAAGTCCATTTAATACTGGATTCATGTAAATAAAGAAGGAAAAAAAAATTAAACTGCTTTGTCTGTAAGAAAAATATTATTTTTCCTTGTCCTTCTTTTGCAGTCCAAAGTCCTACGCTATATGTTATTACTGACATTGTGCATTAAACACAACCAAAGTTTCTTGGAGAAAGGTTACCATGCACAAATTAGTCCTTCCCACCCAAACCAATGTGCTCATTCTCAAATTAAGAGAGGCCATGTAGAACACTTCACTGCCAGGATTTATTTTAGTGGTACATGAAAAGAAAACACACGAGTATAAAAACATTTCCAGTGATTATAACATCCAAATAAAGGTCTTTTAAGAAAGATAAATTTCATCAGAAATTGCATCATTACAGGTCATGGAATAGTTTGAAAAGCTACCATAGGTAACAGGAGTAAACAAAAGTGCCACTGTGTGCATAATACTTAAGAAAGAAGTATACAGTTCTGTGCAGCATCCTACTAACACACGCAGATTCAACCACAGCTGCTGTGGGTATTTTCAGTGAAGTCCTGTGGTTCAAAGGATTGGTTTACAGAATGCAGCTTCTGCGTCCAGTGATTGAGAGGTTTATCAGCTCTCATACAACATTAAGGATCTTCTGGCTGTATGGCTCCCCCTCTGAGCTGCTCATGAACAGCAGATGCACCCTGATTAGAAGAAATTGGATCTTGGTCCACAATAAATTGCCAGCTGTGGTCTGGAATTCAAAGACCACTGTTCTTTGAGCTCTCCACAGAATCTCCTTGCATGGAGTATGGTAATACAGTTACACAAGTAAAATGTGAAACAGAGAACTCAAGAACTGCAAAAGTTCTTTGCAATTCAGAAGGGATTTGTCTGATGCCCTAATTGCCATGAAAAGTCACACATCTGGAAGATCTAGTGCAAGCCAGATTCTTGTAAGACCAGTACAAATGCAAAAACTGTTTCTATTATTGTTCCAAAGTGTAACAGGAATGTACAAACTGTAAACCTCAAGGTAGTTTTAATCCATGCAATAACACAGCATCCTCTGAACCTGCCCTCACTACTTACAACTGGAAACAGTTCCAAACACCAAGCACCAAACTGAGATAAGACTAACTAAAATTTACACAGGCTAAGCATTCTTAAACCCCACGTTGCAACCACCTAACCAGTTGACCTATGTTATATCTTCCATGGTATACAGAGATACCTGGACCGCAGCAGATTTCATACAGTGAATAATCAAGTTATTGCAAAACAAACATCACCCCAAGGTGTCAACCTTCTATCTCAAAAGAACTCTGAAAAAGCTAAGGCTTTGAGAAAAGAGCAAAAAAGGAATCCACTGAGTTCTGAAGCAATATTCCAACAAAAGCACACCAACATCCTTTGCTTTGCTCTTCCACTTGAACCAAATTTTCTCTTTTCCATCCACAACTAGCATGACAATGATTAGTAACTAACATTACTTACCACACACAGTAGATAGCTCAAGGCTATATATCTAGAATATGGGAGACTCACAAGTGCTCTTTTCCAGCACTGCAGTCTAAAATTCTGTGGAATGTTGGTGCCTCTTCTACTCCTTTCCAAAGATCTCCATTTCCTCATCAAAAAACAAAACCATTTCTGAAAGTAACTACCTTTCAGGCTTTTAAAGGTACATGATCTTTCTCATTCCCTCTCCCTCAAGAGGACAGGGTACATTAAGGTCTAGGCATCTCTAGAAAACCAGATATTTTGCAGACTGATTGCTACAAATTCAAGAGATTTACAATGCGGGGAGCATAGATTATGCCATAAGAATCTGTTCTGCTGAAATTCCCCATTTATAATTCCCACCATCTCTGTAGTAAGCATAACAATTAAGTGGCAGGATGGTATCAGGGAAGTACTTAGATATGCCTTTGGAGTTCTAAATTCAGCACGACAACAGAAAATAATTGAGCTTAACACCACAATCATCAGCTCTTTGCCAAGAAGTGCTTTATGAACTATGATCTGCTCACCTATGCTAAAACAACTGCAGCAATTTCTTTCAGAAACTGTGGGATCCTGGTTAACTCTGACCCAGGGACTAGTATAAAAATGGGTTTACTTTACTTTTTTTAAATCAGAAGAAAAGCAATAGGCAAATTGCTAAATTGTTTCATAAAAGAAGAATTAAAAAAATCAGAAGTATTTTGACAAATGTGTCTTAATCTGGAAAAATCAGAAATGGAAAATCCTTCAGAGTTATTAGTAAGGCATGAATAAAAGGGGTCTGCTACTGAAGGAGAATTTACACACTCCTAAGATTTTGTTTTCGTGTGACTTGTTGCCACTTGTGTTTCCTAAAAGATAATTAGCTTACATGTGAAAGTCCAAAAAAATTTGACAAGCTAACTAGCTGTATCTAATAAATAATTTTTTAAATAACTTCATTTAAACTCAAACTGTGGAAATCAAGGATGAAGTGGTTACAGCATAGCAAATATTATCATAAATAAAATATCTTCTACAAAAAAAAGAGCAAAGCTAAAAATCTATTACAAATCATGTTACTTAGGTTAAATCATTGTATTAAAAATGTCTATCATCTGAAACCATACAGCATTCATGAGGTGCTATTTGTATGGTTCTCATCCAGTGCAAGAGGCTTACTCTCTCCATAACAATAAAAATATCTGTTTCCACAATAAATTATCTCCTATGAGCTTACAAAGTTTCTGAACGATCCTACCTGTCTTACTTGCACTGCCTTACTCCATCTTCTAAGAGTAAAAGCATATAATCACTAAGACAAAAAGAATCATCTGACTCCTGCATCAGGACCACTAAATGCCCCTTTCTGCCTTCAGAAGTCAGCATGCGATTCCAGATTGTCAGGTTTCTGCATCCAACTGCTCTCTTCCTGTGCCAGATCCTTTCCTATTAACGTTCTGTTAGGCTGAATCTAGAAGAAAGACAGTAGTTAACAAATTAACACATTCAGAAACATTGTATTGCTCTAGACTGTCAATACACTATTCTGTAAAGATGTCTTACACACTTGCTGGAAACTTGAGAAAATGAAAAGTGATGCATCTATACAGCGGTTATGAAATTTTAAAAAAACCCCAAACCCTAGCTAAAAATCCACTAACCTGATACCAAAATATTAAGTGCCATGCAAACCAGAAAGGCATAAGGTACATTGTATCCATATATAACTTACAAACGTCTCACAGAGTTTGTGGCAGATCTTAAGCTCACAGACAACTGAAATACTGGACTCTGCAATGTTTCTCACCCATACAGAAAGAAAAATATGAACAGTAGTCAGTCCAGTAACTTTCATTACTGCATCCTCTAAAGTAATAGGGTTTAACAGACTTCTAAAACCTCTTCATCCAACAACAATGCAGAACTTCCATTTTAATCACTCCATGACAGCATGGAAAATTATACACAAACGAAATGATGTGGGCAAAAAAATGTTCGTGTAGAAGCAGCAAAGCTCAGTTGCTTCATCTAGTCTGTGCAGGTTAAGTCATCCTTTCAGACATTAAATGAAGCAGCCTGTTAAACAAATAACTTGAGTTCCAGCTGCCCTGTCTCTCCCAAATTCACGTGACTAAATATACAGGAACCACTTCTGTGCAGATCTATCAAAGAATGGAACATGGAGAGTTCACTTAGAACCTGCCAGAAACTTGGCAGCATTTAAGCTGATTTGAGTTCTCATCTTTGCAAAAACTAGGGGACTAACTGACAGAGCCTGAAGTTCCAAAAATGAAAGCTAAGAGAAATAAACCTGTCTTATTTCATTACAACAGCGTGTTGCTATAATAGCTACTCAGAGTCTTTCAGCATATCAGCAAATTCTTTTATGGGATGTTAGCCAGCACATATCCTTTTTGCAATTACTTCTGCTGCCACCTCCCACAAGATTAGGACAGCTGCATACACCTATGTTGAGATGCATATGAAAACAAAAGAAATAAAAATCACAACAATAATAATCAAAGCTTCCAAATATATTACCTGAAAAGGCTGGCTGATACCAACTATTGACTGCAAATTATTACTATAATAACAAAGCAAAAAATCGCCTCCCATATCAGGTATTTCTGCAGCACTCATGTAAACCTGTCAACAAGAGTAAGAACAGGCAATAAGCAACTTCCACAGAGAAAGCAGCTTACAAAAAAGCAATCTCTGCCATTCAAGACACCATAAAAATCAGGATTTAGTATTTATAAGGAAGTTTTTAAATGTAAGCTAAAAAGGATGAGGACATTAACTCATGAAACTGTCTGAAAAATAAGTCAGGGAGGAAAAGTGATTATCCTGCACCTTGTAAGCAAGCTGATGTGGTTCAGCAAGTAGTGCGAAGAAACGCAGAGTCGGGGGAAGGGAAGAGGCAAGGCCACACAAGCAGCAGGAGGGAGATGAACTGCCTCCTGGTGGCAAAACAGCAAAGCAAACCTGCCGCCTTGGGTTTGTACTATCCTAAAGATCCAGGGTTCCTAAACTGCAGCCCATAGTATTCTGCTAAAACAATGTTTATAGTGCTTGGATTTCTAAGCTTCGTGATAGGAAACCACGACATTAAAGAAATTTTGAGATTCAGAACACTGATAGAACATAACTTTCACTGTGTCTCTAAAATTCAAATTGAATTTCTTTTTGTTCAGATAAATACCTCTGGAAACAGATCATTTATATTCAAAATAAGTTTGGGTTGTCTGAAACCACTTCAGGTAATCACTACTAGAAAGCCCAGTAACAGACAGCAGTTTTTAAAGAGGGACCACAACACTCAATAGCCAAAATGAAGAAAAGTCTATGAAACCCTAATCTGTAGCTGTATTAGATATGTGGAACTAACTGTGTTAGTAATACTAGGTACTTAAAATTGTAAGGAAAATCACATAATAAATATTTAGGATACACTGAGAAACCTTGACAATCAGATTAAAAAATGGCCAGTTACTTATTGCAGTGGCAGAAACAGACCAAGATAAAATGACAGTAGTTTTGAATAGTCATTACAGGAATAAATAGACTTTTCATCAATTCCCTTTATGGAACTGATGAATGTTTTTGAGCAATATGATCACACTTGAGAAGGTTTGCTAGACACCCTGAAAATTAACAGGAATTGGGTTAAGGATTTTAAACAATAATATCACTCCCAATTAGCTTTTGCTGGGAAAGATACACAACCTGCAAGAGGAAGTGGGTATGGAACAAACAGACCTTGAATGCTACTCTGTGGGAAACTATACTACAAAGAAATACAACTGGCTTACTTGTTTACTGTCCTTGTTAGAAGACACTTCATCATCTTCTACCCAAGCATAAGTAACATAGTCATTCGCATGCCTGAACGTCACCTGCAGAGAAAGATGCAAACCATCAGCCTTCTGAAGGAAACAAAGCACATACTAATAGCAAACTCAAAGTTGTGAGAGAGATGTTTACTACTTCACTGAAGTAATTAAAACACTTCATTTTTGGATCAAAACATTTTGGGGGCATGCACGAACATTTCGTTTCTGAGAGGATGTGAGTGCTTTTTTCTCTCGCCCTTCCACTTTTTGTTCTTTCTTTGCTGTATAAATCCTTTGAACTGCAGGCATTAGGGGAGCACAGTTTCTATTCACAGCTTCTGCTCCATTTTACTCAATAAATCACCACATTATCTTAGCATAGAGTTTAAACGGTGAGAAAGAGCTCATGCACTGTGATCTAAACTGCCAGCACACAGAAACAGCAATCAAGGATACACAATTATTTCAGAGTTTTACACTGCCAAGAATCACAACGTCCTATGACAGGAAACGACCAACTACCTCTTCCAGTCCTATTCACCATCTTTATTAAAGAGCTGTGATGTGGTAACATTACCTTGAAGAGTCCAATCCAGTCCCAAGCACTGCTTGGGAATTCAGGCACTGCAGAATAGTTGATTAGAACATCGTGTTCTGCACTCCATTCACCCACAGGACTCAGTGTGACCAAAGGATCAGATAGAAGAGGCTTCAGCTAGACAAAAGAACAGAATTTAGTCAGCCAAATCCAGCATTCTTTCAGTTATTCTTTTCAAGTTATTCTCTGCCACACCTGCTGTGGGACTCTTAACTGACTGGAAATAACCTGAAAGTAATTTGCTGCCTTCACTATAATCAGAATGAAACAGAGATCACAAAGTTTAGAAAACAGCTTCTGTAAAGCAAGACTTAGTAAAACAAACTTTTTATTAATGACAAATCTGGGACAGCACCTCAAGCCCAAAAGTTCCTGTAACAGGTTTGTGATCGCTGATGCCATAGCTCATGTGACTGATGTAGTTATTCAAAGTAACAGAAATTGTCTGTTCTTCTTCAGAGAATTCGCCTTCTTTTGATGCATGCTGGCAGAGATTTTTCACTCTCCAGAGAATTCTATCGGTCCACGCTGGCTTTCTTTTCTTCTCACTGTAGAAGTGTGAGATAAAAGTGAAATGAGAAGAAAAACAGTTGCCAAAAACTAAGAATGCTGTGCAAAATCTACTCAAAGTCGAAAGATTGTCAAATGCAGATTAATAAAAGATGGCAATCACATCCAAGCTTCATTTTACAGCTCTGTTCAATATGCTTTACAACCAAGGTTTCCTTAATTTGAACTCAACTCCATTTACCACAAATAAGTTTCATAGGTTTCTGAAAGAGGAGTAAAATGAAGGGAAGAAGGGCAGTTCAATGGGTTAGTTGGCTTCATACAGGAAATGATGCTTTCTCCTAAAACACTCCATAAAAACATGCAGGAACACTGAGATAATACAGCAACTGCCCCAAGCTTCAAATGTTTAATTATTCTGAGGGAAGGGGCATAAAGTCAAGGAAGAGGGAGGAAGAGTCTGAATGATGTTTGAAATTAACCAAAACATTTGAGAACAAATTTAAGAACAAAAAAAAAGAATAAACTTGGATAGCTTATACTAATCACAGGTGACATACAAATGCTTTTATTTAAAGTTCCTCTAATTTGTACTAGCCTGCATTTCAAGTTTGCAAGCTATTGTTGTTCTGTAACACAAGGCTTTCAAAATTCCATAATCAAGAAAGTTGTGCCTGCAACCTGCAATCGTGCTATACATCAAACTGTAATCATAATTCCTTTTATACCATCTCAATAACAACAGAAGACATGAGCCTTTCGTGGTTCCCTCTGTAGCGGAAGGCTTAACAGCACCTCTCTGTATGGATGTATCACTTCAAATTGAAATGGAGAAAAGATCATACCCTATGGAAGAGGAATTAGAATGGACTGGATTGAATTATAAAAGTTAATGAGCAGGATGTCTAAGGAAAACTGTCAGTTTAATAACTTTGAGTATCAAAAACATTATAAACTGGAAATGCCACTTAGTTCAATATTCAACATAATTTTGGTTTAACAAGTCTGACTCACCTTTAATAAGGTGTCAAGATTTTAAATGACTAAGGGGCCATACCCAGTATGGCCCAGTAATTATATAAACCGACAGAAATCTTTGAGTTGCCATATGTCTGCTCTGCTGTGCAAGAAAATACCAAAAGAACAGCTTATGTTAATACTGTTTTAAACAAAATAGCATATTAGATGGACACCAAAACCTCAAAATCCACAATGAGAAAGCATCAAAGGTAACAAAATACTGTGTGCTCCACATAAAGCATTTTCTTCAGTGGTGCTTGCCTTTAGGTCAACACCACCCACCCAACCAAAATATCTCTGCTAGCTTTAACAGCACCAGAGTGCACATTGTATGTGCAAGCACACTTCCTGTTCTTTAAATGAGCCAATACAGACTACCAGGCTATGAATCATTCTTAGAAAGTCTAGGTTTGGATTACTAGAAGTATTTTTTGTGAACTGGATTTACTACTGCTCCCACTATATCTCTTCACACTCAACTCAGGAGTAAAATGTCTTGCGATCCAAATTAAGTGATTCCAATATTAAGTGCACCAGCAGAGTAGATAACACTACAGCTTTCAGACAGGTTTAGAAAATCCCTGTAGAAAATCAGCTGTCATCTGATTTTCAAATATTTCACAAAAATCAAAGCAAAAGCTCGAGGAGGAGCATTGCTTTGATTCTGAAATATTTACAAATCTATGAAATCCAGAAAGTTTTCTTCTTACTTAAACCAAAACAGGGACTTCCGCTCTCTGGAAGTAAAGAAAAAGATCAGTACAAACCCCCTTGTCTGGGCAGAAATTTATCCTTCTGTTGAAACATAAGACTAATGCTTAACAACATATATTAGTGTCAGAGAAGAACTCTGGAAACTTAAGCTACTCCATTTTCAGCTTAATTTATAAAGACATATTTACATTGATTTTCAAATACCAGCAGTATCAAATGAAATGCTTAAACAGAAAAGGGAAAAAAAATGGCAATTACTCTTTTCCTTTTGCTCATTTCTGACAACCAATGGGTACTTTTAGTATTAGAAAACAAAAAAGAAGTGGCTTAAACAAGCACCATTTTATTCTGTTAATCTAGTTTATCCAAAAAGAAAGCTGGGTTCTTTCACTGCTTCCCTCATGTAATCAGCAGACTCAGGCTTCTTCAGCCAGAAATATTCACTTACTCAGATCTGACTACTGAATCAGCCAAACAGAATAGCTCAATAGCCCCAGTTAACCAGTACATTCACAAAATACAGGTTTGCTTACCACAGTGATATTTAGTCAAGCACCACATTCACTCTAATATTCCACATCTAAAGTCATTAGGCTTTTACCTTGTATCATATACATCCGAATACAAGTCAAACTTGTAGGTGGGTTTGAACTGTAGAGGACCCTCTATGAAGTCCTGAAGAAACGCTTCCTTCTTTTTTGCCATATTTAACTGCAGAAATAAAAAGTAACTTTTAAAGTTTATGCTTAAAAATCAGAGCTTAAAAGGCAATTGGGAAAGGAGATGAGAAAGCATTTTCCAAGAAGAATTCAACATCTCAGTCAACAACTTATTTGGGAAGAACAGAGTAAGACAACCTACCTGGTCCTTCTCCCACAGTAGATTGTAACGCTTGTTATTTATCGATTCTCGGACAAAATGTATGCCATAATCTGCTATTCGGAAGTTCAAATCTCCAAACCAGAAGAGAACACTGAAAAAAGAAAACACCCAAGAAACCCCAAACCAAACCAAAAAAACAAGGAAGGTTTATAAGAATCCACTGACACAAGGGAAGAATTCAATAGAATAAAGGTCATTAAGCTAATTAGATGTTCTAATCACTTATACTACTTTAGCTAAACAGTTTAAACAGAAACATTAAGTAGTTACAGGTAAGCTTATATACAGATGACCTGCTGCTAAACAAAACATTTAAAGGAATTGAAATAGTAAAGAAAGCTCCTTACATTCTTGACACTTGCTCATTACTACCTAAGTATTAACTTCTCCCAAATTTCCTAATGACTTACATCTCCCTTTTTCTTTTTTTTTTTTTTGAGACACCCCTAAGAAAAATGTAATTCATATAGCTACAGAAATCACTTTTAAAGGCTGAGATACTCAGCCAGATACAAAAATTACTACAGGAATAAAAATGTTCCAAAACATAACACAAATCTCCTCAAAGAAAGGAAGAAGATAAACATTTAATATTAATCTAAAGGATTTTTGATATAAACAGGATTTAGCTTCTGAAGCTCTCCCACACATAACATGTGCAGTACATATGCTAGCAAATTTAATGTAATTTAAGACTGGAAGAGAACACTCTTGCAAAATAAACCTCCATCTTTCAGGTTACCTTTTTCTCCCAGAATTAAAAAAAGCTAAAAAGACATCTAAAATAAAAATGACGGATGAAAACTTCAAAACCAAAAACCTTTGGTACATGAGTTTACCATGTAACAGATAAACCAAATACAGACAGAACAGGGTCTGAACAACTCACTCATGATCCAAGGTACTTGGAATATTCTCTCCTTCAAACTGCATTTCCAGAATTTTCTCAAAGTCATCCAAACGCTGTTCTGTGTTCTCCATGTGAGCTGGTAAGTGGCAGTTCATGAAACAAATTGTGTGCCCATAGAGGGACATGCGAATGGTGACTCCTCCTTTGTTCCCCTGGTATGGAAGATGAACAGCATTCTCTGAAAATAGTCAGCATCTGCAAACCTAACAATTAACGCCACCTATCAAGTTTTTCATCTTCCTTTTTACATTTAAATGAGCACAATTTCTTCCTACATAAGTTGTTGTACATCAGCTAATAAACTTACGGTCTGTGCTGCTTGCTTGCATATAAAGTTCAAACAAGTGAGTCTTGCTGCTTGTCAGTTAATTTTTAAGTAAACCATATATCCTCTCTCCCAGCACAAAACCATTTAGAGGCACACAGCACCATAAAAATAACTAACCAAGGCAACCAAGCCTAGGGTACTTCCTTACCCAGTATCCATAGAGGCCTGTGCGTGTGTAGTGGGTATGAATGTCCCGTATGAAAGGAAGGTGGGTGTGCTTCACGAAGATCAGAAGCAGTAATCCCTGCATGCGAACGGAGGAGAGCTGGAAGAGACACAGCAGAGGGCATGGTCATTTCCAGCCTGGTATTTGGAATTCCCTGGGTCTACTTCGTAGGAGCTTTTAGGTGAAGAACATGATAACATTTCCCTTGCCAAGCCTGGCCTCAATACTGTGACACAGTAAATGCAAATGCATTTCAGTGCCATAAAGAACATGTTCCTAGAGTAGACTTGCTTATAAACAATTTTGACGGACCTCTCAACCAATCAATGTTAGTTGTAACATCGTATTACAAATTTGAACTTAATCTCAAAATGTGTCTTGGCCCAAACATCTTTAGAGGCCTTTCTTCTGCCCAGATATCTATAGAGACCTTTCTTCTGCCTCACTGGCATCTTGTTTCTATCTTTAAGCAACCTGTTAATGAAGAACCAAATCCTTGATTTTTCACCGATAACCTTAACAGTGCACACCTACAAGTCCTCCAACAGAAGCAAGTTTTTAAAACTGACACATCCTTCACCAGGTAACTAATCATCCTAAATGCCATATAAATACATGTTAATGGTTTCATTATCACAGAATCCAACAAAATACTAAACTGTATATTGAAATGATGGATTGCAGTTACTAGATACGCATAAGTATTTGTATCTGATCAGATATTTGGTGTAACCAGTATTCTCCTTTCCATAATTAAGTTCATGAGACACCAAGATCATAGAATCATCAGGGTTGGAAGTCACCTTAAAGATCACCTAAGTTCCACCCCCCCCTGCCTGGCAGGGACACTTTCCACTAGATTAGGTTCCCAGAGCCCCATCCAGCCTGGCCTTAAAAACTTCCAGAGGCAGGGCTTCCACAACCTCTCTGGGCAACCTGTTCCAGTGTCTCACCACTCTTAACAGTGAAGAACTTCCTCCTAATATGTAATCTAAATCTACCCTCCTCTAGTTTACATCTGGTCCCCCTACTCTTATCACTGCCTGACATCCCAAAGATCTTTCAGTCCCTTTATTAGTTGGTACATTTCATTCTGCTGTGGGCCAATCTTCAGATATTTCTCAAGATCCACATGAAACCTCTTCTTATGGTAGGTCTTGAATATCAAAACACAACAGATCCCTCCTCTGCTGGAACTAGTACTAGTCCCACCAACAGGCAGTGCCAAATCAAGCAAAGACCCTTCACAGAGGGGATGTGATTTTGTTTCTGGTGAAGGAACTGACTGACTCCAACCAACTTAATGTCCTGAAAACAGACCCTGTTATTGAAGGGAGAGAATTCCCCAAGGATAACAACCACTCCTCTACACTCAACCTTGTCACAGGTCAGCAAAGACGGGGTAGCTGTTCCTCTCACCCACAGCCAACCTCCCAGATAAGTCCTAGTATTAGCTTTCTTCACTGCCTGTTTTGATTTTGACCTAGCCTGACAGTCCCCTCTTATTATTAGAGCTAATCAAGCACTGTGGAAAACCATTAGGTGGCAGCATCTATTCATTAGTGTGTCCAAAGTGCCACATTTATAAATCAGAATTCAAAATCAACCATGCATACTGCTAGGAATTCTTATTATCTGTCTGTACACAGGGCCTGAATGTTGAATGTTTACCAGCAATGACTTCCACTAGAATGAACAATGGTTTTGTTTTCCTTCTTATAATTCCCAGTGGGTCATTCGTTCTGTTTAATTGCAGTTAAAAGAATGGCACAACTACTGAGCCTGATTAGCATGCAGATAATACAATCGTCTCAGCAAAATTACGCCTTCAAAAGGCTTTTAATATCTCTATTAGAGGAATTCAGGATATCCTCCTATGTTTATCGTTTGTATTATTAACACAGCTAACACTTCAGCTGATCTTATGTCTCAGAAATTACAAAAGATCTGGTTGGTTAAACTATAACACATTGTTCTAGGTCTTCAATCAAAAATAAAGTCCTCAGAAAGATGTATAAAACAAAATCCTGCATAACATATATGCAATTTACTTTCATCTGCAAAAAGGTTGGGGGAAAAAAAAAAACAACAAAGAAAAAAAAACCTTACCAATCTTAATGCAAATCACTGCCATTGCTTGGGATATTTATAGAGAAAGCAGGTACTTAAGCAGACTACATTAGAAGCATCACAACACATCTCCCCAATATTGCACAGAGCAAAAAACATTTCTACAAACAAGAGAGAAATAGATATTGTGGCCACAAGAAATGCCATTGAGTGTAAATTTACATCACATTTCCCTTTAAATAACCTTCACTGTTTTGTTCCTTGAGAATATATTTTTATAATGACAGCACTACTTTTCTATTCATCACATGGTTCTGCAGCACTCTCACAGGCCATGGCCAGTGGAACAACTTCCTGCTGTTTGTCATCTTAGTTGCAAAAGCATCAAAACTGCCCAAATTATTCCAAATGAGAAATGAAAAAAGCATGTCCAATCTTTATTCGAAAATTATGACATAGTTATTAACAATGAAAAATTAAAATTGCCTTTATCAACAAACCAGGAAAACACAAATGTGATGAAGAATTGCTTCTAACATACATATATGTATGAAAGTGACTGACACCTGCAAAAAGCATCATCAACTGATCTTTTATGGAGAGTTTGAAGAAAAAAAAATCTGAATGAAGCCGGGGAAGACATTTTCATTCACTGCTGTGACACTTCAGAGATGTTAATAATTACCTTGATATATCCCAATGGAGATAATACAGTCATGAAAAAAATGCTCCATGGATCATCAAATGCCAAGTCAGATAGAAAATTTGTGATTCTTGAGTTCACCTCCTGTAAGCTGAAGACATCAAGATTACTGACACTGTATCTCTTGGTTTTGACAGAATTCATGTAACTTTTTCAGAACACAGTGCACAACATCCTAAAAGACCTTTCTCAGCGCAAGTCAGAAATTTCTTGCTGTTTTATTTCTTATTTACAAGCAGGTTAACCCATCTACAGGTCTAAGACATCTAACACTAAGAAAAGCTAAGTTAAAGGAGCTTCTATGCACCTGAAGACAGAGTTTATGACAATGCTAGACCAAAGATATGTTATGACAAATAACCTATTAGGTCTTTAAAATTTCAAGAAAGACTGGAAAACATATGGCAGATAGTGCCTAATAAGCTTGTACTAATTTCTTTAAAACATGCTGAATTTTTGATAACTTTCTTATCAAAATGAATATATCTCTAATTGCCAACAGAGAAAACAGCAGCTGAAAACTTTGTGTGTTTAAAACAAAAATTCTGTATTTTATGACAAAACAACTGCAGAAAGGAGAGAACATTCTCTCAAGATATATATATCTATATCTCTATCACTCCTGTTCTAAGTCACTAAGCCTAGTCTTCAACTTCTGTTTGCAATAATGTTAAACCACCTCTTAGGCAGCAATTCACACTGCACAGTCCTCCCAAAATAGGCAGTAAGCTGTTGAGACCTACCAGTTTTACAATAAACTTCCAAACAAGTTCTTTAATGCATACTTACCCTATAACATACATATCCATAGTTGGGCCCAGTGAATCAAGCTGAAGTAAACTAGTGACATCAGGAGGTGGAGAAGCTGTGCCCACATTCCAGGTAACTAAGTGTAGTCTACAAACAACAAAAAAAAAATCACACAAAACCAATGCTAAAATTGAAATGTGAACAGGTAACTAAGCCTAAGAGCAACTAATCTCCCTACAGAATTTCTATGTAGAGAAATAAAAGATTTTCCAACACTTTCCATCAATCAGAAATCTCTATATTAGCTACCATTAAAAAAACTAAACCAAACTAAACCAAACCTCTACCATAAAACCAATCAACTAGAGGGAACAAAACCTGAATTCATGCCACTTATCCTTCATCTTTTTCCCCCAGATAAGGAAAGCTTCATCTAGAGTACGAGACACTTCTTCATGGATTTCATCATCTGAGCCGATGTCCTCTACACAAGCCATGAGTTGGGCTACTCGCTGACGGAGCTGCAAGCGGCCGCTGGACCCTGTGCTGCTGATGCTCGCTGAGCGGCTGCGGAAGTTGTGCAGGCTTTCTAAATCATTCAGGGAGAGGGCTGCTGAATCTGGAAGTGCATCTTCACCACTGAAGGATGCCATTTCCTCAAAAGACAAGAAGAGCTACACTCTGAAGGACTAGCCCATTGAAATCCTCAGTAAAGGAAAAGATGGCTAAGGGTCTCCCAGATCATGTTTTCACTTGTGTGAAATTCAGCATCGCTTCCAATGCAAAACGACAAGCGTCGCTGAAAAAACCACAGCGTTGCCACCAGACTCAATGGGCTGTTACAAAAGCTGCACTCACATCCTACCTCACACAGTGAATTGTTTTCTTCATAATAGATTTCATGTGGTTAATTCTATAAGCTCAAGTTTTAAAAGCATTTGTTGCTGATTTGAATCAATCACGTGCCTTCATCTGTAGGCTAGCAGAAATATAATCTCCAGTGTCCAAACAGAAATACAGAGTTCTAGCCAAAACCAAGCTAAGCTGCTACTCCTGTTGAGCACTCAGAAAAAACACTCCTGTGTCATAGAACTTGTCTATTGTTCCTTTAGAAGATGGCAATATCAATCTAAGCTTCTAAAAAGGGATTCGCTACACTGTGAGTCTTGCTACATGTCAGATGGATTTCAAAAATAAGAGGCTGTTATTTTTTCATCCATCTTAGAGCTGTATGAGGACCTCACAAACACTGATAATTATAAAGTAAATCCCACCAACACATCCATTACTAGGGCCATATTTTCCTCCCCCAATCAACTGTCTGCTCAAGGTGACACACAATGTATGTGGAAGAGCTGGAAGTGACTTTGCATACCAGACTAAAATGATCCATAATTTCTCTCAGCAATAGTTTCTCTTTGTAAGACTACACTGAAGTCAGCAAAAAGCTATTCTAAAACAAATTTCTAAGGGGGAAAAGAAAGATTACATGTGCTGCAGATTTAATTCTGCCATCAGGGATGTATCACTTGGGAACACTAATTATTAATTTTGCTAGACAATTATCTGATTAAACAAAAATGAAATAATATTGAAGTCATAAGTCATTACTGACAGAAATCAAATTCCTCAAAGTGCTCAGTATCCACACTGCTGATAAGAACACAGGAAGGACTGCTCCACTAGATTTACACTGAAAGCAAAAGTATCTGTAAAAATTTCAGTAACATCCTTAATAATTTGGTTTTACTGTATGTTATGACTGCGCCTGCAGGAAAAATTTAAGTGAGGAATGTACATGCAACTGCAAAGATAATAACTTCCAGCATTATGCAGTTTCAAAGGTCTCCTGATGCTCCTTAGTCCTTCACAAGGCAAAAAGCACTGCTCTCAGTAAGGAGAGGAGACTAGAGCGATGCTTAAAGACAGCCTTTACTAAAGGGAGGATAATACTGCTTCAACTACAGTGGTACTAAAACCTTCCAGAAGAGTAGTCTCAAGCATACTTTCTGCAAACACATTCCTAAATACAAACAAACTACCCAAAGACATTATTTAACATCACTGCCTCCTGAAATATTTCAATAGCAGAGAACTTTTTAGGGTCATAATGTTTATTTACCACACTGAGATGACATTTAAGATCTTTGAGCAAATGTCAGCGTTCATTGGGGTTTTCTTTTTATTTTCTTTTGTGACAGCTACACAAGTATTCCTAAGTAGGTTTCTCCAGTGAACCAAGCCCACAATGAGCAACACTAACTTACCACCACTGAAGACACGAGAGGACACAATGTAAAAACACTGCAAAAGCAGAAGCCGAAAATTTATTCAAGCTCCTTCCTCCTCACGAAAAGTGACAAAATTGAGACACTAGATACATTAATAGTATGCACAGTAGATCTTCTAGAATCATTCTATGATTCCACCTTGACCTCATTAAACATAAGTAGGTCTTTGGAAAGTCCTCAGGACCCCAACAATACTCAGTAAGCCTCCCTGAAAGGGCTCCAGTACCGACGCTTTCAAATCAGAAAATCAGCTTTTCTTCTCTATTTCATATGACTACGTTATACCGCCAATTAGCATAACTCCCTGTCAATAAGCAGAAACACAAGTTTCGCTAATTCAGAGCTAATTACGTAACGACTTAGCTACTTTTCTCCCGCACTCGGAGAAGCTGGCCTCAGACCCACGCCTCATATCAAGGGCCGCCCCCCCCCCCCCCCCCCCCCCCCCCCCCCCCCCCGCTCACCTCATCTCTCGGCGGTGCGCCGGGTCCGCAGGCTCCATCCCTAGAGTTCCCGTCGGGAAGCACTGAGAAGGGGAACTGCAGAAGCAAAAGCCTCGCCCGGCTCGGCTCTGCCCAGCCACGGCCTCCTCACTCCCCTCAGCCGCACCGCGCCCGCTGCGGGGACAGCTCCGTGCCCGTTGGCCCGCGTGACGAGGGCGGGAACAGGGCGGCAGCTGACGCCTCCTAGCGGGCGGGAGGACCACGGCAGCACCACAACGGCTTCTGCCCCCTTGGGGTTGTACCCCAACAGTCCCCCCTCAGCAGCACCCACAAGAAAGAAGAAGGAGGCGTAACGCTCTGTCTAGTATTTTATTAGATTTCGTTTCCAATATGCCCGTATTGGAAGATTTAGGAGACAAAAAAGGCACAAACTCACATTTAAAGAAACAACAAGATAATCTAACCCATTCTACGAAGAGTGTGTTGCCAAAGGAAAGAGCACGATGAACCCATCAGAACGCATTGGGGAGGCCCAGCGGAGATGAACCCAGAGAGATGCAGTGTGAGGGAGGGGGAACACAAGCAGCCCCACCAGCAAACTGGTCTGAGCCAGGCTGTGGTGAGGTACCTGCCTCTGGCCCCCCAAACCCACCCAGCACTGGGTCAGAGAGAGGGGCACAGCACAACCATCACCCTAGAAGAGACAAAGAGCCCAGTGATCACCCTGCCAGGCAGGTTGAGGGGTTCTGGGCAAAGCCGATGGAAGGTAGAGCATGGTACTGCTGCATGATCTTTGCTACGCTCACTAGCAGGGACCAAGCATCAAAGGTCTTCACAGGACTTGTCTATTCCAAGGCTGAGGGATGCTTTCACTTTGGATTAAATAGGGAAGAAAGCAAGCAAGGGGCAGAGAGGGGGGGGGAAACAGTCAGGCTGGAGTTCTTGTGGTTTGTTTTGTGGTTTGGTTCCTCCCCCCACCCCCAAGTTTTTCCACTAATCAGGAAAGCTTTGTGAAAAAGCTCTTACTCTGAAATCAGAGGATCAAAAAAGGATTGCATGGTGGAATGTAACAATCTGCTTCCACAGCGATTAGTGTCATCGGATGGAAAGCCTCTTGGATAACAAACTGAAAGAACAAGTGTGCTATGTGTATTCTCAGGTTGTCCTCAAGTGTAAGAATCCCTCAAAACGTAACCGACAAACATGAACAGAAGTCAGTGCATAAATTCTCAGTTAAAATACTTCAGACTGAAAGAACTATAACTGGGGCCTACACTCCTAGATACTTCTTGAACAGCTATAGAAGATGCCATGAAACATCCTGGTCCCAAATAATACTCACATTAAAATTTAGTTCCTTCATGTATTTTACAATAAATTTATTTTACTTCTGCCTGGTGAGATTGTTAAAAATCCCTCAGACCCCACCCCCACCCTGCAAAACCATCTGAGGTCACTGAGAAGAGCCTGCCAGAGTTACTGGTACAATTCAGAGCTTATTGCACTTAGACATGAGTAAGGCAAAATAAACTAAAAATAAAGGGATAAACTGCCCCCTCCCCAGAAACCAAACACCATCCTCTCCCTCCAGAGCACATCTCATCTTCCCCCCACACTGAAAGCAGTTCAGATTCCAGCACATACTTTTTCAGCATGGCATGAGATCATTTCAGGATCTCAAGCTTGCAGGAATGTGAAGGGCTGAAGGAGTCAGAGTGTATAGAATGCCAAGACGACTCCTCAAAAGTGGTGATACACCCACAACTGTGTTTGGCATTCAGTATTTCACATTAGCACTGCCAAATACAAAAGTGGAAAATAAAGTGATTACTACTACGTAAAAGAAAAGAAGAAAAATCAAACGTTGGGCCTTAGGCATAAGCAAAGAAATTGGGTATTTTTTCATATATATTTAATAAAGCAGCATTTCTTTGATTCTGTTCTGCTTCTTTGATTGTCTAAAGCTGATATCAACATAAGGATTGTTACAGTAAGTATTTGAGTTCATTAAATAACCAGAGCTCTTGGCATTGTTTAACAGTATCCTTTGTGATCTATAACTGACAGATATCCTAGAAAACAACTGGACGTCTTTATAAATTGCTTTTTTTATAGCATGAGAGGAGATATTTTAGTCAATCTTGCAATGGGAAGAATATTATTGCTGAGCAGAACCACTGACCCAGGCACCTGGATGTAATCAGATACCAAGACTTTACTTGTACACCAGCTATTGCTACATCCCAGTTTGTCCAAGGAGAATCACATTATTATTAGTCAAAATAATTTTAGTTTTGTAAGTTATGGGAAGTCTCAGTAAATAAAGAACCAGGAAGTTGCAACATCTGTCAAGCAACTTTCATCATGATTTTTTAAGACTGACACAGACAGCCGAAGAACAACATAGCTACACAGGCCAAAGGGACCAGCTACCACTAAACTGAAACTTGACAGTTACGTGCTGAAGGCCCTAGCATGGGGACACAGAATGCTGCTCCTGTGCAGTCTTTTAATTCATGTAAGCCAAGACAGAACAAAGTAATGCCGTGCAGAAGCCATGTATCACAATTCATCGCAGACCAAGAACTATATCTGGCTACTCCTGATTATGTATTCAGACTACATGCCATTAAATTTCTTACCCTGGGGGCAATGGTCAGAGCATAGCATTTTGTGGAATAGTTTTGCACTCTAAAATACTGAGAGAGTTTCACTCTCCAAATAGACATTCAAAGAATGGTGAAGGGTTGGGCAGGAATAAAGGTGGCAGTTTATCCCATTTGGAAAAAAAAATAAAAAGAAAGGAAAAAAAAAAGAAAAGAAAAAACAAAATCTAAGTCACCACATCACAAGACTATTTTAGCTAAAAATGTCACTTGGAAATCAAACAGGGCCACATAGAAATCGGTCTGAACACAATGAAAAAAGGAGGGAGGAGTTGTAAATACAGCGATCTCTAAGTCTCACGTTTCAAGGAGCTACCTCCTCCGTGTACGTGCTAACATTGGAGTGCTTAGTACCAGACGGTCTATTTGCTCACAATATTAGGGGGCATCTAGAATTAGCTATGGGAGGTTTAAAATTGCCTGCCGTTGGATATAGAAAGGCTTGATCCAGAGATGGTCCGTCAGTCAAGAGTATGGAGTCCCCGGGCCTTCCTGACAACTGTCTTGAAACTGAAATAAAGAAGACAACAGGAAAAACATTTTAGAACCTCTTTGCAAGAGCAGAGTGCCAAAAGAAGTATCAGATTGAGCCTTCAGAAAGCAAATGTGAGCCACACTGTCACCAGTGCAGACAATGGTGACATACCACTGCGTCATCACATTTCAGCACTAACCCAGAGCAGAATTCCCAACATAGCCTAAAAATGAAAATCAGAAATTGCAATTTAAACAATCTAACAAGTCCAGGTGCTACAATACAATTAAGAAGACCACCAACTCTTTTCTCTAAGAACTAGAGTAAATGGACACAAAGAAGAAATTAAAAAGGTTTAAGTTGCATTAAAAAGTTATATCTATCAGAAGACACTCCCAGACACTCTCTCACCTTGCATTCCCCACTTACCACCAACCAACCAGAGGACAGGCAGAGGTAAACAGTCAGTCCTCAATAAGGCTGTGGTTCTGCCCCACTCCATTCTATCCAAGGACAGCTAGGATGGCTTTTTACTGCCCTAGAAAAGTTGTGGCTAGTAACTTGGACTTCTCTACATAAATGGACAATCTCTTTCTCCTTGCCTTCTTACTTCCCTAATACCACATTTTTGTACAGTGTCTAAGAAAAATTCACCAAAACCAAACCTCAAACTGATTATACACAATTTGTAACAGAGTAAGGTTCAATATTTCCAGCACTGTTTACACATTACCTATCATCCAGTGTGCTGTCTACAGTACAGCCTAAGGATTTGGCCAACAAAGGCAAATTTACATATGCTCTCCATTATGATAGTCAAGTTAGCATACTCATAATGACATTGATGAAAAGCAAGTCAAAAGCTTTAAAATTTTCATTGCACTCCTGCAACATGCCACTGTTACTCCAGGCCTTGGCCCATTACTAAATATAGCTAACAAACACTGTGAGAAATGCATTCTGAGCTTATTTGCAAGGAAATTTCAATTTCTGAATGTATTCCAAGTGTCTGCAGGTCCAACTTGTTCTTTGGGGACTGACAAAAGTTTTTCTGCAAGTCATGGAAATTAACACATGCATTACAGAAATAAGAATAGCACTAAAGTCTACAAAATGTTCCAATAAGTTTTTCTTACTCTTTTCATTCAGACATTTCTTTAGAGTAGTTCTGAAACAAGACAGTAAACTCACTCGTCAACCTGTCAGGAAAACAGGTTCACTAAAAAACCAATTCATACCACAAATTTCCCTGCCAGAAGCTATGAATTACCCAAATATATTTTTTTTTCTCCTAAATAGAGCAATACAGAGTTTTGACAAACTCTTTTGATACCTACAGTGCACAAGGAAGAAGTCGCATTAGTCATCTGCTGCAGACATTCCTTTCACTGGGTCTTTTTCTCTCATCTGAAAAAGGAAACACTGTTGAAGTACTGATTCTTACAGGATTTTATCTCAAGATCTATTGATATGGAACATGTTAAACTACCTCCTTTATGTAAGAGACTCGTTATACCTGAGCAGCCCAAATTGGTGTTTGGGAATATGCATATGCAAGCATCATCTTTGGTTAAGCTGCAGATCTGCTAGGGATTTGGAGTTGTTATCCAAAGGGCAAAGCATATATGAAACATTCTGAGGCATGAAGGAAGAGAAGGGTGCAGTGCAGGACACAAATCATGGAACAATGTATTAATTACTACCAACTTCACATTTCTCATAGCAGGAACCCTGTTACATATCCCCCCCCCCAACCATCTGCCTTAAATACTTAAGAGCCAAAAATCCTTTTTATTGAACTGGTTTTGGGAAACTAACAAGGACAAAAATGATCATTCAGCTTCAGGTAAAATTGAAGATGATATTAAAACAGTAAATGATTCATTGCCACTCACAGCCTCATTACCTGTGGTTCAATACATTTATTGGCTCAACAACAAACAGAAGTCCATAATGATTAGCAGGAGATGCCAGCACAACAGTCATAGGCAATCATTCAAATCACAGGCAGCATGACCTAAATAGCAGGAGGACAATACATACTACGCTATGACAATGCTGCAGTCTTTCCTCTCTCTACTGTACTGGATAGAAACAGTTTCTCACACAACCCACACCTGCCCTGCTTTTCCACTGACCTCATCCAGCTGCCTCTTGGTCTCTTCCTCCATCCTACGAATGTCCTCCATGGTCAGATCAACCCACTTATCAAGCCAGCAGAAGAGCTGCCGGTGGAAGTTTGTGAAGAGACGCTTTTCTTGCTGCAAAAAGAGGAGGAATAAAACGTGCAAGTGAGCTTACTCATATGCCAATTAATATGGATCTAACTGGATGATAAAAATCTTCAGAGATGTGTACACTAAGAACCAGCTCCCTCGCCCACCCTTCTATAGAGCTGCCATGATTGGAAACTGGAGCTAGCTAATTTTTTATTCTTTTAACAGACTATGTAAAGTTTTGAATCCTTGAAGAAATGCCTTTTTTTCAAGGCTAGACAGCAGCCTGCACAGTGCATTGAAAGAATTAAGAGAATACTTTAGTAATTTCCTTTGATTTGACAGTATTGATCTGACTGAGTAAAGTGCTCCAGGTTGGGTTTACTTAGAGCATGAGTTGGCCTAAAGCTGCAGAAAAAAAGGAGAAATAGAATAAAAGTGTTTTTAAAATAATCCTTGACTTGCTAAACCCTGAGGTTAGCAAGTGTAAAGGGCTGACATGCACCTATCTTGCTTTTTTCTTTTGCAGTGACCTAAAAAGAGCTTAAACCTGTTTTCCACAACTGAAAACCTTTCAGAGGTAACTAACATGCAAAAGTTAAAAAAGTCAGGAGCAATTTAATTCCCACTTTATAGGGGATAAGCTAGACAAAATCATTGCACTACACAGGGGTATATAATGCCTCTTGGAAAGTTCTCATTAAGGAAGGACACATCAGTTTTACCACTTATGGTTTCACATCTGATAACTTGCTCTCAACAAAAGCAGCTCAGCTAATTTGATGTAAATGCGTAGCTGAAGAGAGACTCAAAGAGAAAGGGATTCAAGACAGTCCTTTGTTCAGGGCTTTTATTACAGATACTTGGAATCCTGCAGCAGCATGGTCATTGGCTCAGAGCTCTCTTTATATGACATCACCAGAGAATTCTTTTGCAGAAGTGCCACTATAGTTTATCAATATTAATCACTGAGAAGTCTCTATGATCTGAAGACACACACATTTTATGAATATAGCACTGCCTGGAAAACTGCACATACCAATTCCCAGGTCTAGCATCCTGCTGCAGTTCATGGGTTATGAACTCTGCCAAAGAAAAAGCTTTTCTCAGGATACCAATTACTCATGTTTTAAGCTAATGATGTTTCCCACCATCTGCTTATTTTTAACACAGGTTTTTCAAGCAGCAGACTAGGAGAGGAAAACATGACTAGAGCTCTAGGACTAGAGCCAGAAAGATCCTCAGCTGATTAGGATCAGATAACTGAAGATGTAGCAATCTCCCCAGAAAAAAAACATGTCTTGCCCCTGACCAAAATAACCCTAGTATACATGCATTATCTCACCATTCACAAATCAACTACCAAATGATCAGTTCTCAGGCTGATCTATTAAACAAAGCAAAACAGAGAGTTTACCTTCATACATTAGAGTGCAAATGGTTCAATAGCCAATTCACAGAACAATCAGCCAGCCCTGCCCTTGGATCAACAGCAAACTGAATACAACTTTAATGGATTGCAGAGGTCTTCACTGTATTGCCTGAGGTGACATGACTAGGTTTTAAGTTAGTATCTCCAGACAGGATACACTATTAGAAGGTGAGGTGCTAAAGCAGATGTGAAGTGATACATGCCTCATTTCCACACCTCTCCCCAAAGAGCTCACTTACCTTCTGTATAAAGTTCTCAACTTTATTTTGCAGGCCCCACCACTTGAACTTGACTGTTACCAGTTTGTAAGCACACATGTATGGACAATCTGTCTGTTTCCCCAGCTCCTTCTGCAAAGGCACAAAGATATTCCTGTCAGGACTCAGTATCTACACTGCAGTCATGCAGGCTGATACAGTTCCTGAATTCATGCAACATGTACCTTCCAATTGGGACCCAGAGGTCCACGTCCAGTCTTGACAGATTTAAATTTTGCTGGATCTTCTTCTGCCTTGTAATCCTATTGGAGACAGACACAAGATTAAACACAAATTATCATACTTAACAGTTGCTCACTGTCACAAAGGACTTATTTTTCTGGTGGGCAAAGACCAACCCCTAACTGCCTTCTCAAGAGCTACTGTTTTCAGACCTCAACATTAGGTGAGGCACTCTTAAAGGAAATGTATTTCTCCTCCCTGTGCTGTGTCCTAGATCTATGTGAAGAAGTGGTAACAAACTGTCATGACCTTTGTAAGGACTCCTTTGGGGTAAGACTGTAAGATCTGTAAACCCTCAGCATACATTTCCTGTAACCACTCATTCTTTGGGAGCTAAAAACTGATGCTGCAGAAAACAGCTATGCCCTCTGGAGCTGTAGTTTCTAGTATTTTTCACAGCACTGTATCAGAATGATGCTTACATACTGCACACTAAGAAGACACGTACAGACAAACTTACAGTACCACCAGAAGAAAGAGGCATTAGTTATGCCTCCTATTGCACAGGAAATCATTTGCAGCATTCCACTCTTGCATCTTGGATTAAGACTGGGGTGTGTACTCTACTCCTACCCCAAATTCAATTAAAATGAAAACAAATTCAGATCATCATCAGTTTAATGCCAAAATGATCATTTGGTAGCAACTTCTTTGGGACTCTTCTGCTCCAGGTGAATTCTTCTTGCTGTCTGAGAGCACTTCATTCAGAACAGTTGTTCTGGTTTAGTACCCAAGGCCAAGTTTGAGAACAGGTAAATGAGCCATATTTGGATGGTAGCAGTGGGGAAACTCAAACCACATTCCATTTTTACATAGTTGGGGGTTTTTTCCAGTACAGTACAGAAACATCCCTTAGTTTCCTACAGAAACTGCAGTGATTCTTAGAACAAAGATTAGCTAGATGATTTCAAGATACCCCAAATCTTCGTTCGCGAAGCCTAGCCATGATGATGATGACATTTGTAAAACCACAGTCAGTTTCAAAAAGGAGGCAGTCAAAAAGATATCCTGTATGGAAAGGGCAGTGCCATTTCTTGCTATTCAAGCATTACAATCAGCTGCAGAGCTACATATATATACTGTTCCATGCACTGTAAGGCTAGGCAACACATTTTACAGACAGTATGAACATAGCTTAAGGAATGCCTTCCCTCCTCTTTCCATCTTTTTGTTTGTCCTATTACCAGTAACCATCCCTGAAAACACAGGTTGTATGTTATCCCTCTTGTAGCACAAGGCCTCCCACACTAGGGAGCTCTTACCCACCTACCATACCTTGGGAAGTACTTGGCTCCGATCAGCAATGTCTATATAAATAGCTTCTACATTCTTCCATACATCTGGCTCCAGTTTATGAACCTGCAGTGAAAGCACAAGACTAATGTAACTGATTCAACCACAGAACACTCCCACTCTAAGATCATAAAGAAGCAGATGGAGAGACAGACAGCCAGTGCTCTCCTTCCACTTAAAGGGCAACACCCTGGTAAACACACAATAGATGTTCTAAAGGAGCAAAGGTGCTCACACAGAACACGTATGCTGAATTCTATAGAATAGAATAGAATTCAGCATATATGAGAAGCCCACAGGAGGAAGTCTCTGCCCTGCTAGTGCACAAGCATTTCAAATCCAGGAACACAGTGAAGAGACAGTTTTATACAGCAACGCTCTAGTCTAGCACAGAAAACAGCAAGATGTCATTAAAGAGATGAATAAACTACACAAGTACTTACATTCTCTTGTGTTCCAAGATCTGATTTATGCCAGGTTTCAATTTTGATCAGGAAGTCATCCTTCATATACTCATTCTGTCATCAAAATAAAGCTGTTTGTTATTCTTTGGACACATAACTTGCCATCTTATTTGCTAGATAAGCATTAGGAAAGTCAACTCCAAGAATTATAACTTGATTGGGATTTAACTTAGGGAACTTCAGAATTATCTGTAAACACACCATTGTTTTCAGCAAAATTGTTTGCTCATTAATATGGAGGATCAAATAAATCACAAATTGTCCACTGAAAAACCTAAGTTCCATTGTTTTAGTGAAACGTTTGCAGTTTATACACAGCTTTTCCTTAAAGGCCAATATCTGCCACTCTATTTAGAGTTTAGAAGGGGTAATAGAAGTTAAGTAGGCAGAAATTGTCTTTTCAAAGATATTATCAATCCAGCACTGCATACACATTTGGATGAAACTCTTCAAAGGAACAACAACATAAAACTGACGTGTTGAGAGGTTTTGACACTGGAAAGGGAAGGGACAAAAAGCACAGTTCTGCCAAGTGAGCAAAATCATCTACATTTCTCATTATTATGATGAGTAGAAAAGGACTTCCAAAGGTAAGCCTATTGTCCCTCAAGGGAGCAGAAACAAAAGCACAAGTCAGTGAAACACCCAGCATGTAAAGAGGAAATATCAAATTCAGAAGACAGATTACTCAGAGGAACATAATGGTATGAGCTAACTTAATCTGTTTTTATGTAGGCAATAGTATAATTCCATTTCTAAAGCAGAGCATTGCTGCAGTACAGAAAGATTTCTGTCCCTGGTTAAAGTGTTTGTGGATATGCTACAGTTGGTACAGGAGTTTAATCTACATGATCTTACACTGACAAAAGCTAAAGTGCCTTTAGCTCAGTCTAAAAAGCTCCTTATACCCAGAATGCTTCCTTTCAGGCATTACACATGCTTCCAAAGATCATCAGTAAAAACAATACTTACTGTAATAACTGGTCCAAGAAATCAACACATGAAAAGAAAGAGATACAGTACTTTAGTGAAAAAGAATGTACAGCAATCATTGCCCTCCTCCCACTATCAGCAAAACAGGGACAACTTCAGTCTCCCTGAGGGGTGCTGATACTACTAAAGAAAAAACCCTAGAAGTCAGTAAAAATCAGCTGACTTCACCCCTTTCTCTGGAAATTCTCAGATGTGGAGAAACCCAGAGGAGCAGCAATTAATTATGTACTGCCACTTCTGTTCTCTGGACTCCAGCCAGCTGGATGAGAAGGTGGAATAAGTATGTTCAGCTGACAGCATTTTACCAATCCTTTCTCATCTTGCAGATAAGAAACCTCTCTGTAGCTCTGAAGCAAATGCATGCTGGATTACAGGCCAGTGCAGACCTCATCACTCTTGCACGCAGTAACCAGACCCTCTGCATCTCCACTGCTCATGGTAACTAAACCCCCTGGATAGTAAGGCTCAATTATTCAACACAGAAAAGCAATCCAAGATACTGTAACAGTCAGCATCTCTTCTACCTGGGCCAGAGTATGTTAGCAATTCCACTCAAGAATAAGGATGTCTGAAGCTAGAGCTGAACTTTGCTGGTTTGTTCTGAAGTTTAACATGAGGGGTTTACTATAAAGTAATTTTGTTTTTAAGGTAGTATTACAATTTTTTGAGTTTCCAGCCCAACATCGTGTAGATAGTGCCATATTACCTATCATCACACACATCCAGCTGCCTTAATTGCCTACTTCTATACTTTGGACTGTTCTAAACCTCTAAGAATTTGAAAATTGCTTTTTACAGCACTTTACAGAGGCTAGTTACTTAGACTGACATGTTGATGTGAAGGGAGAGAACAAGCAAGGAGAGCTGAGACTAATTTTTAAAAGGCTGAACTTGATCTCAAAGAACATGTCATTATTTCTACAAGACAGAAGGTTTTTCCTGCTAGTCCAAGCAAATTACCAAACAAACTAGCAGTAATTATAAACCAGAGCCTTCCTTCCTTCCTATGACTATGTGACAAGACTATGCAGCTGCCCTAAATCAGGTTCCTTCACCTTCCTAATTTCTTCTCTGTGGGCAAGACTTCTCCATTTGTAAACAAATCAAACTCTTTAGAAATGTCCCTTAAAACTTAGATGCTCAGCTTGCAACAAATTGGGACCTGCACTTGAGGTGTTGTTACACCAGCAACTCCTACACATTTCAGCTACAGTTATAACTTCTCAGTCTCTTGACATTTGGCCACAGGCCACGGTGACGCTCAGAAGAGTAGAACACACATCAAATTGCTTTTCTAAAAACATTTAAGCAACATTAAACTCAGACTGCAAAAAACACTGTTCTCCTTGGCACCAGCCCACACTTATAACTACTAGGCAACCCTCACTTCATTTTTATTGTACAAGTTGTAAATGCATACAATGACAATCTCATTTACAGTTCATACTCTCAAAGGAACACAGCAAGATTTCCACTCAAAGTACACAAACCAAACATATTACAGCACAAACAAGCATGCAGAATTGCAAAAAAGTTATAAGCTAGGCATTTAAATTCCCTTAATCTGCAGTACATCTTTGATAATGGTATATAATATGCACACTCAAGTAATAATTGAGCTTTTTAGAGGAGATCCAGGGAAATGCAAGAAGGATGATCTCATACAATCAAAAAACCATCACGAGGCACAACTAACTAAAAGTACAGCTTTACTGAAATTTCAAAGGCTCTGTGGAATTGCTGATGTGCAAGTAAGCAGTGCTTTAGAGAGCAGCACCCTAATATCAACTTGGCATAGGAGGGCATAGGCAGAAATACCACTAGCTCCTACACTGTTAAACCAGGTTTGTTTTTTACTGTGTCTCTTCGATTTCAAACTATAGAGAGAGGGCTGTGGGCCCTACACTTGCTGTGGGCCAGCATGGCATTTTATGTTGCACAAAGATTCACTTGAGGCCATCCAAATCTTTTCACATAAGAGCAAAATACCCAGTTGTATCCCAAAGTAACACAGGAGTGCTGGGGGCACATACATGGGATCTTCCCTCCTGCCCAAGACTAGCATGTGAAGGTTTCAGCAACTCTTCTGAGCTTTTCTTGATTCATGTCAGGCTGCCAGATTCTCCAAACAGATTTGTCAGCCTCCGCAGCAAAACTGCCTTCTGCTCCAACCCCCACAACAAAGCATTTTCCATCTCATATTATTTTGGTGTTTATTACAGTTGGTGATGTTTTTTGTTGTTGTTATCATTTCTAGCATATCAAATCTGAAATTTCTTTGACTGTGCTGGAAAGTCTTGTACTTGAATTCAGTACCACGGTTTTCCGCTTATGGAGAATTGTGTGTAGCTGAAGGATAAGCAGCTAAGAGTGACAAAACAAGCTGACTCCACACCTTTGTTTCAGAAATTGGTGCAGAGTAAAGAGGAAGAGGAGGAGGATACAGCTAGGCATTACATCTGAAAAAAACCTACCAGAGTCAACTTAGATCTGTTCCCACAGCTGAAAGAACTGTTTGTATTCAGTGTACTTAACATGGAAATAAACTAGATATTTACTGGCTAATATAAGTAATATGCAGCAAAACTGCATAAAAATGACAAGGATTAGTTGTAAATAACAGTTTCACACACACTTTTGTTGAATTATGTGACACATTAAGAACTTTTTCTGCAGTTGCTGATGGCAGTATCTGAATTTTGTACTTGAAATATCCATTCCACTAGACTGCTGCATGGAATTTCATGTACTAAAGAAATGTTATCCTCCTCCACTGCAAAGCTCTTTCCTTCTTTTAAAACACTTCATTTAAAAATCCTTTAAGTAAACTGTTGAAATTCTTCCATATTGAGTCTCTAGAACAGTTGGAATTTTTAAGTTTACAGTTCCCATAGCAACCATACCACTACCAGACAGCAAAACTATGTATCCCTCAAAGATACAAACAGCATAAAACTCAGCCAAAAAGGTGACATAAATTTGGAGGCAAAGTCAAATTTGCAGCTCCTACAGCAAGACAACCAGAAAACCAGTAGTGGTTAAACACTGTGGCTGATAACTTCAGTGAGTAAATAAACACTCCTGTAGAAAACAAGTTTGACATTTCACCACTTTGCACAACTTCCAGAGCCTCACCCCAGATTTTACAGATGGATTCACTTTATGCTTGTTGGATGAGATTTGGCTATCTGTGTCAAACCCCCAACCCAGAAGGAACTGTAGCATTCTCTATTCACCCTTCACTAACCTCAGATCCTCCAACCGAGCAAATGGCAATCACCTAACATTTGCTCCCATCAAACTGCACTAAGCAAGAGGCAATCAAGATGTTCTCTGTTCCCCTCTAGCATCTTCCATTGTTTCTCCCACCAGGCTATGCTGTGCTCAAGTACATAAAATCACTCCTCACTATTTGTTTCACTGCTGTCACACATCTATTCCTTCAGTAGGACTAGCAGTCATTTCTTTGCATGTTCCTTTCCACTGTCCTTCATTAGGAGCACATTACACAAGTGCATTTCTTTCAAGCTCCACAGCTCTGTATTTTGCTTTTCCTGACCACAGAAAGGGCTTAGAGAACAGAAATCCAAGATTCAGAGTTGAAACAGCTTCCCTACTGACTGCCTCCTTCCTTTATCCCCTTCTACTCACCCCTCTGGCTCAAGAAAGCCAAGCAATCCTGAGTCCTTCCCCACTCACTCACCAGTTCTGCAGTAGGGATAGGCATTCCATGCTTTTTCATGGATATTCAGAGCTCCTTCAGGGGCCAGCATTCTCACAAATGTTGGCACTTTGCTGCAGAATTTGGAAATAGGAAGAAAGACATTGATAAGAACTGCATGTAATGAGAGTTATGGCCCAGACAACTCTGAGACAGGTAGAACATCACCTGAAACGCAGATACTAAAGGTGCACACAGGTGGAATTGGTGGAGTTCTCCCCACTCCCAGGACAATGATTTCCAGAGACAGCTGAATTGGACAGGTTAATCTAATCCTTCTTTACATAATGAAAGGAAATTAAAAAATAGTAAGAATTAAAGAAAAAAGTAAAAATGGAGGCTGAAAACAGTTTGCAGTCTAGGTGCCACTTTGCTCTTTAGACCAATTCAGGTGTGAAAACACTGGGTAACAGGATCATTATTTGCTTTGAAAAGCTCAGAGCCAGACTTTCTTGGGACAACAGCCAAACTTACAGGGGTGGATAGGGGTACTTACGATGCCCACTTCCAGCTATTCCATGTGCCAGTTGCTGTTAGACTCTTACCTTACCCCCACGTCTTTCAGCCTTTAAATCATCTGTGATTTAGACAGTCACTGCAACCCTATTGCATCTTGCTCCAGTTCCTCTTGCCCAACTCTGGGAACAAAATGCTTCACATACCTCTGTAAGTGGTAGATCTTGTGTGTGTACTGCCCACGCTCTCCATCTCTTTCGTAGGGTTCATTCACCAGGACCTCTACTCCTTCACCTCCACCAGTTTCATTTTTACTGGCTTCTGCCACAGAATACAGCTGTCCCACTTGATACTAGAGAAGTTAAAAACACATTGTGATAGCTATAATTTAGCAGAAGCAATAACTTTACCAGTAGTCAAGGATTTATTATCTGGGGAGGAGGCAGAGAAAAGGACATGCACTTGTGTGTCCAGATAAGCAGCTCATTTCATTTCATTCTGATATAGAAAACTCAAGTAGTAATCTCAAGCTCCAAACCAACATAAATTCAGGAAAAATTAAAACAGATTAAAGGAGTGTCAGAACAACACTGACAAACAATGCAGATGACCTCAGGCATACTGTAACAAAATACATTAGTTTTCACTCTTTTTGGCACACGAGTGTCCTAATTGTTCAGGTCAAATGGAAGATAACACACTGCCAGTCCAAAATTCATCCAGAAGAGTCCCAAAGAACTGCACATGAAGTTTTATGACAAAATGGAGAGTAGGAGGAGAGGGAGTAAAGAACTGCAGAAGGGAGTCAGATAAAAGGTACTTGCCCACTTAAGTGTCTGAGAAACATACTTATTAGCTGTGCACAGCTGAGAAGCCCATTAAGAATTTAAGATGAGCATCCCCCAAGTGCAGTTCAAAACAGCTAAGTGAGAAGCTTGAAGTAAGAGTATTTGCCCCAGAGGGCTTTCCAATGAAATGCTGCTACTACCTCTTAAGGCTGAACATATTGAAATCACCCTTCTTGGCCTTTATAACAAGGCCTACTAACACAAACATGCTTAAACCTCTCCTGCTAAAATTGATATTATGATCAGATCAGGTAATTTCTCTTCAGTGAACATTCATTTCCCTTCTGAACTCACTTCAAACTCTCTTCTGTCAGGTTCTCTATGACCAAGCCTTTTCTTCCTTCTTAAGTATCTTTACCCAATCCCAAATGATGTTCTACTTTCACATAACTAAATCCATTCTGATAGCTTTATCCAATGAAATAGCTGAACCAGCTAGTGTCCCAGGTAACCAGCTGATCCATGCTGTCACCACTCCCTCTACTGTTTTTCCTATTATCTTTGGTTTGGGTTGAGGTTTTTTTCCTGTATCATACTTCCTCTTAGCCATGAGCATTAAACCACTACCAGGGAGAGCACAGAATTTCAAAATACAGTAGAATTCTGACATTACAGACACTCACTTGGCAGCATTATTTCACAGAAATCGCTCAAACTACTTGATACTAAACAATCTCTCTCAAAAGAAGCATGCCCAAATGCTTCACAGGGAAGAGCAGAGTAAAAAAGATCAAGAATATGAACAAAAGAGAACATTCTCTGCAGAAGATGTAAAGACTAATACACTCTTGCTTCTGGTAGCAAAGAAAAGGGGATGCAGAGCTCAAAAGAAACATGACCAAATGAAGAAAATTCACACAGGTCTCTGAAGCCAAGTTAGATGAGCAGACAAGTTTGAGGATGAAGAAGTTAAAGCACTAAGTGAAAAGGAAGTGCTCAAACTTAAGAGTTAAGGTCTCAGAACCAAACGTGAGCAAAATAGCAACTGCTGCCAGAGGCAGTCTGAAAAAGTAATCCACAAAGTGTTAGGGTACCAGATGTGTAATGATTAAAAACCCCCAAACCCCCCAAAAATAACAACAAAACAATGGAACACTGTTCAGGTATTATTTCTTTTCCCCAGCACTCAGCTCTGCATCACAATCAGGACTAGCACTTACCACTTCCTACACTGAAACTCAGGCTAGAAAAGTTATATACTGCCTGAATACTGCCCTGAGCTGACAACCCAAAAATACACACTGGGCTGGAACAACTTCAGCAACGAAGGAAGATTTCTACACTGGTTAAAATTCATTGTCAGAGCATCCAAAATAAAAACAGTACCCAAGTCCTATGGTGTTTTGTACTGTCTGGTGCTAACAAAGGCAAAGAAGACAGTCATTCCTCTTGGAAGACTAGTAGATGGTAAGCCCAAGTAATAAATCCTGGACTCAGTTAATCTAAGGCAGGGTAAAAGCATACCAGAACACTTCTGAGCTCAGAGCAGCAGCTCTGCTGGATGTCTCCAGGAGATACTGGCACCCCTCACTTGGCTGGACAGTTACTGCACTATCTCCAGCAGATTGAGTTTCACTCTGGATTTTGGGCTGCAATACAACTCTCTGCCTTTTGGCATTTCATACTCTACATTGCTTTCCTTATGACTCCCTACAGATGACCCACAGAAAGGAGAATACTCACCTCCCTCTGGAATGGCAAAACATAAGAGCTGTGAAATCTCAGAAGCAAGTTGATTTAGTAGAGTAAGAGCCACATGTACACTCACAAAGAAAAGAGTTTAGCATGAATTTGGCAACTACAGCATTAGAAGGGAGGACTCAATGGTTTTGAGTGCTTTGCAGCAAGTCTCAGGACAGGTCTCTGGGGGCAAAAAACTAATTTCTCTCAGTAACAGTCTCTCATTCATTCCTTCTCCCTTTTCAAACACATGGGTCAAAGTTTAGACACTAAGAAGATAAGCCCTGTGGTTTGGCATCTTTACCACTTAATCTCCCCTGTTATTTCTGATCCTTTAATCGCATTGATAAAAGAGGAAGAGGTCCAAATAAAAGTGTCCCAATGAACAAATCACACAGCATCTGACTGCAAAAGTTAGTGGAAAACCAGATTCTGGCTCCATGAAGCCCAAAGCATCAGACAGACCCATCCTTGCAGACCTGAGAGCTCCAAAAAAACCTTCACTTCTGCAAGAAGTCATCCCTCTTGATCTGTGTCACCACACCTCTTGTGCAGCTGACAGTATACCTTCATTACACCAAATGTCATTCAGAAGGTCTGATCTCAAGGTAGTCACTCTCAAGAATAGTTACTCTCCTAAAAGTAGCTTTGAACACAAGTAATAAATAAGAGTTCTTTGTGCTTGGCAATCTCCTTTCCATGTGAGAGAAATAAAGAGGCAGCACAGAACGTGTACACAGCTCCAATCCATAACAGCATTTCAAAGTGGCAGCTGGTAAGACACCCACACAGCCACTCAAGTCTGTGCTCCTGAAGTAGGCACTGTGCAACCTGATGCTGGTCAGAGTGCAAGGGGAAAGGTTAGTACCTGAGATATAACAACGTTGTTGGTTTGGGTTTGTTTTTTTTTAACTCCCTGCAGAGCAACGATGTATAAAACAACAGAGGAGTGCAGCTTGCAGCCTGCACTTGAGCAGGACCACATTTTGGCAGAGTTTCCTAGGAGAAGACAGTCTGCTACAGTCTAACTCCTACATCCCAGCCTTCACATTTTAGTCACCACCAGGGCTTTTCTTCCACTGCTTTGTTCCCATCTTGGCAGTTACTTGTCTATCTACAACATTGAATGAATGGGGTGAGAGGACTGCACACAGAATTCCTGCTGTATCATTAAACAACATAGAAGACTCCCTCAGCCCTTTTACAATGCCTCAAAGTCATAATTCATTTCATTCCCTATCTTACATGTTGGCATTGGACTTTGGCAACAATTTGCATGCAGGAGGCATGAACTCCTAAGTCTTTCAAGCAAAAATTGTCCATATTAAAGTGAAATCAGAAGTACTCTTGCTAGTCAGAAACACTTAATGAGCAGCTACACAGTCAAGAGCCACAATAAGTCTCCAGAGCCCTATTTATGAATTTAATGCATAAGGAAGTCCTTGAAAGCAATGAAGTTTTAACAGCTGTTTTGTAGTACAGACAGCAGTGAAGTGACCAACTGATGCACAGATGTGTCAGCACCTCTCCACACAGGAAGGGGGATGAAGCAATACACAAACCCAAAGCAGCAGACATCCTTTGAGTCAATGCTGGAAATAACCTTTAAAACCACCACAACACATAAGTACATATGTAAATCCAAGAAAACTTTAGAAGTCTTTCCACTTAGGGAACTGGTTCCCAATATCTGGCCTATGACATGGTGACCACTTCACCTTGAAAAGGGGCATCACTCAAGGGACATGTGACTATATGCAAGTTCGAGGAGAAACTAAGTTTGGTCAAGCTGGCAATCCATCTGCAATCCAAGCACATTAAGATGTTCTCTCCAGTATTTTTGTTCCTTCTCTTCTAATGATGTTTATGTGCTCTTCACTTGATAGACTTTTCAGGTTACTCAACTCAGAAATTCCTCCAATCCAGAGGAAAGGAACACACCTTCTGAAACAGATGACCCTGGGACATCCTCAGACAAGGAGGCTGCTAGAGATCAAGAGATTTACACACTGCCCTAAACCTCAATTTTCCACACAGGCAGCCTACACACAAAGCTCAAACATGCCTAGCCCTGAGCAGCCAGCCAGAGAGAGAAAAGAGCACAGTGAGGGACTCGCTTTAACTGGATGAAGGTTAATCCTAGTATCATAGAACTCAGAAAAACCCTGTGCTGGGTTCCATCCAGTCTAACCCACTCAAAGAAAATCTGTACACTGATGCTTTGACTTTCTCTTTACACAGCTTGATACCTAACAAGGCGTATCACTGTGAGGCAGAGCTCCTGTTATTCAGCCTTAGGTCTTCTGTTCATTGAGCTCTGGAGTACCTTACCCACAGCCTTCTCTAACTTGCAAATCTGCATCATTTGCTTACTTGATAAAGCTTATCAAGTTAGTCCTTTCTTTGTCAAGGACTTGCCCACAGAAGTAGCACTCAGGCACAATAAAACATCCAAGCGTACCAACCCTAGTACTTCAGTTGGACTTTTGTTAAAACTGCTTGAACAGACTCATGCAGAAAGCATATTAGTTATGGGTAAGGAGCAAGCAACAGACAGACTTTTGGCATTAACAGCCTCATCCTTGCACCAACATAGACCTAAACCCACTCTCTGATCAGAGGTTTAGGCTTTCCATCAGCATGTGATGTCTGTCACAGCAGACTGATCCACAGAAACAAGAACTCAGCTTACACATTGCTTTTATTTTACTAGCCAGCCTCATGGCTGCAGTAATCAAGTTCTGAACTGTCTTCTGTCAAAAGTGTAGAGAATTATAAAAGGGATATGCTTAAAGCAGCACTGCCATGATCCAGCTCAGCACTGTGTCTGTCACAGTAGCTGCTATATTCAGAAGAAAGGAAAATGAACAAGAGTGCCGTTATCACAGCTCTCCCTTACAACAAGCCCTTGATCAGAGCTCAAACTGAAGGCTTACAGTAAAGGATCACAAGAAAAAAACAAACCCAAACATCCAGAAAAAAGAATCTACTACAGAAATGCTATGGACTCAATCATGTAAATTTCTCATCTACCTTGCTAGTATGAACATTAAAAACCTGAAAACATTTATATGGTCAGATTGTCTGTGAGAGTGGTGTTCAGTGCAGAAGGGAGAAAGGAAAGGCAAGCCGCAACTCCCAGAGAACACAGCAGGGAATCTGCCACAGATTTTGCACAGCTATTCCATGGCCAGTTTGACAATCAAAATAACCATCTCCATAAAAACTACATTTCTTCTCTCAAATAGAGTTTTACCTAAACAAAGCTTTCTTTCTGCAAAAGTTAGCAAAGACAGCTCTTAAAGGCTCCCAAATAAGAGATACACAATCTTGCTTTTGCTATACTGGCCTCACAAATCAGAGGAAATTGTAGCTCTTTGTCCATGATTTTAAAACAAAAGAGTTCCAGCAAAACACAGTTTAGAGGGTAATTTAAATATGTACTAAAGCTTCCTCTTCATGTTAAAAAAATAAAATAACAGTATTAATCAAAAGGAAACTGTACTCCAAAACAATCTGTCAAGTCAAAATTTGTAATCAACACATCTGAAAGTACTTTATAGAAGAGACAATCAGTACCCTCAGGCTTAAAGAAATTCAATTATTTGGTCAAAATGATGGTGAATGTGTAACAGCTCACAGGAGTCCTGAAGACAGCTATACCCTTCTCTTGCATTTTCAAGTATCTGTTCGTACAAACTGCTTTGATCACAAGGTTATTTACAGTGCTAAGGAAAGGAAGCAAGAAGAAAAGGACTTACCTCTTCCACAGACACAGGCAGGATAACACGGCTGAAAGGGAACACAGGAACAGAACATTAATAACCTGCAGCTGCCAAACGTACACGACACATTTCTCACAGCAGTGGCTACCCAGCAATCCTCTTCCCCCCCTCAAGATTCCAGCATCCACCTAGTGCTAACATCCCTAGTGCTTATTCTTTAGTCCCAAGATTATTAATACAATAGCCTCAAAGAGAATCAATACATGATAGAGCATAATTGGAATCCTATACTAAAACAATATAATTCTCATAAACCCTTACTGGTAATACCTCACCAGCCTAGAAATTTACACAGCATTGCAACAGTTGTTTGTTCCTTCTCACTACCTCGTTTTCAACAGCCACATCTTATTTCTCATCAAGCTGTTGTAGAGGGTTGCTATGTGCTTCAACAATTTTGCAGAGATCTGGGATAGTCACAAGCCACTGCACGATTTGCTCAGATGTCCTGTCCTGTAGGAAACAGCACTAAAGAGAAAACTACACAGAAGTTTCCTCCAAGCTAGCTGCATAGGAAGGTGTTGCCATTTCTAGATGAGTCACTTTTTTTTTTTTTTCCACATTGTGGTTTCCTGAATGCCTCTTAGAGTCAAATGACTGGCCCACAGAGCAAAAACTGCCACAAGACACTGAGATTTTTTCGGAAGAAAGCAAGAAGTTAAATTTCAAGCTGACAAAAATACATCTATGTTAAGGCCTTTCAAAATATTGTCTCTATCTCCAAAACTAGATTAGTATTTGACCTCTCCTTCCAGGAAGAATGATGTTGAAACAAGGAACCAAAGCAAGACACAAATATGAAATGGATATGGCCACTGTGGGTGGATGAATTCCCAATTCTTTGGGAATTAATCTCAAAGAAATTAGGACACAATGGGATCAGGAAAAATCCCCATTATTAACAAACTGATTTTTAAAAAGCAGTAACAGTGCAAATATTTTTTTTCTACAAAAACAAACTGCAAGAGGGGAAAAAGTTTTCAGATTATGCAAGATTACTCATGACAGCAATGCTTCATGCTGGCTGCTAAGAACTGCAGAAAGAGCTACTGGGAACTGCAGATGAAGTTCAGTGTCTACGAAAGCACAATAATGCACGGTAAGCACTCGTTTTCCCCAAACACATGGGGTTAATGAGCCCCAAAATAGCTACTGCCAATAAATATCATGGGGTCCTTATGGAAAAGCATCTGGAAACATCAGCCCAGTGGCAGTTCGAAAATGAAACATAGCATGAGAACCTGGAATACCACACACACGCAAGACTGTTACGCCACTATAATCTCTCATGCATCAACATCCTGAATACTGCATATAGTTCTGGTCATGTGATCTCAAAGAGGATACAGAACAAGTGAAGGAAGGTAAAAAATATGATCAGAGATGGGGAAAAAGCTGTTTGAGAAGAGAGTACAGACTAGACTTTTCAGCTTGGAAGAAAAAATAACTGAAGGATTAAGGTATGGTAGAACATTAGAGAGTCACAAATAGCGTGAAAAAGTGAATGGAGAAGGAGCAATGACTATGCCTTACAATAGAACAACTCAGGACAGAATAAAAAAATCAACAGGCAGCAGATTTAAGACTAACATCATGTATATTAAATTACGGGATTCCCTGCCAAATACAAAAAGTATAAGCAATGTTAGAATGAAATTTGATCAGTATCAAAATGGATGTGGAAGTCATATGCCACTTATTGGTTGGACATACTGAACAATCACTCTACTCACTATTTATGTATTGTTTCCAAAAAATACCTGCTAGAAGGCAAGATGAAGAAGGATCTTTGTTCCAATTAAGTATGGCATTCCTTATATAAGGGAAAACAAACAAACAAACAAGATTTCCACAGGTAGATCATGTTATCAAACATAACATTAGGTTAGTCAACTGGCTACAACTGCAGTAAGAAAGGAAAGAGGGACAGGAGGATAAGCAAACACAAATGACCAAGAAACAGGGAAGAAACAACAGCTTTGGAATGAAATTCAAATATTTTCCCGTAGAAACTCTGGCACAAAAAGATTTAATTAAGCTTAACAAATTCAGCCTAGGAAAATGGAAAATGCTAGATCTGAATGTTATCTTAGAGTTCAACGATAACGAATAGAGAAACAGAAACACCAAGAAGTCAAATAGTTCACCGTTTTTTTAGCCTAGCGAATCAGGAATGCAGAGGATGACTAATGCTTATAGGTGGTTATGGGATAAAGAAGGAGGCGGGGACACTACTTGGGAGGATTCAGAGGAAAAGCCTGGCAGGAGCAGCAATGGAGACTCCTAACTTTGGATCAACTTATTGATCGACTAACTCGATCAACTTACGAGACATTATACAACGTGGTTGCCTGCCACATTAAAGGCCTGAAATGATGAACATTTAAGATCCACCCTAAACTAAAAACTGCCTCAAATGACAGCAAAGGGAAGCACATTTGTAGAGAAGATCAGTGCCATTATCCTCACTTCACAGGAAAGCGAAGTGAGTCTCCACACTCTGATTCTCCTCAAGGTCTTCTGAAGCAGTTCAAATCAAAATAAGGAGAGCAAGCAAGACCTCAACCAGCATTTACAAACCCTGGAACCAAAGAAACACAATCAAACATATGAACAAAACCCATGGAGCTTATCAGTAGCACGTATAGGTAGAAATGAAAGGCAAGTCTGAAAGACTGACAGAAAACGCCAAAGCTGTCACTGGATAACCATCAGTAGAAAAAGCTCTAAAAAAAAAAGATGATATAAACTGTCTAACAATAAAAGATGTGACATCAGTTTTTTGTTATATTGCTCTATTTCTTTAACATCTCCCAAAATACCTATGGAGAACATAATAATACCCATTTGATTTAGTAGGGAGCATGTGACAACGGGTCACAGAGATGGAAAAATAGCCTGCTAAGATAACATGCAGTTACACCTCGCTTATGTTTTTACTACCTGCAGCAGGTAGGTAGGAAGGTACCTGAATGCAGTGTTAAGGTAACCAGAACTAACCAAATAATAACAGCAAAGTCCTTCAAATAACCAGGTCACACCAAAACAAGTAGATTCTATATGCCTTAAACAACTGCTTCCTAGAAAATGAGTTTTAGCCAAAACCATCTCAAATAGCACATAAAATGGGCAACTTTCACATAAGACATCAAGGAAGACTTATACCAGAATGAATACAGACACAACTCAGAATGTGCAACTGTTAAGAGTTAGCCACGAACCCGAAGAACTCAAAAATAAATGCTCATTTCTGAAGTACAGTAACAACTTTGACAACTTAGAGCCACACATGTCTTAATAAAGACAAAAAGAAGGGAAGAAAAGAAACCAGACAATATAGCAAAACTTAAAAGGTTTGGTTCTGAAAATAGAAATGGAAGCCTGTAAAGAGAAACAAATTCAGTAATTCTGGTCTTTTAACCTTTAGTCTTAAAATTTACACTTCCCATTTTGTTTCTGAAACAGGCAACGTGACAGACCAGTAGGTATGTTGATTTGGTGAGGTAAATGGCAGCATTAAGTAAAATGACTTTTGAAAGTGATGCTTATCAAAAAGAACTTTTCATACTATCAGAAGTCTGAAAATTCAAAGTACCTACATTCCTATGTTTATGAGATACCCTGTAGGTAACATAGATCACTAGGAAAGGAGTTTTACTGCAGTACAGAGCAAGAGACTGTAAGAAGCAGCATGAGAAAGATATATCAATGCAAATAGAACTAAATGAAAAAGGTTCTACAAGAGGAAAGGTACATTAACAACAAAATCCACAGGAAAATAGCAACAAAAGAGATGTTACAGAAGTAGTAGTTAATTATCTTTTCACGCACCTGAAACTATGCTCCTAGCCCAGGCTTCTGTCTACCAACCAGTTTAACACTACAGAAGGTAGCAGTGTGTCTGTGTTACAAAGACCAGCCTTGCTGCTGCTCTTATTTCTACACCCCTGTTTTTGGATAAAACTAACAAAGGTTTAAAGGTTGGTGGGGAAAAAAAAAAGTTTAAAAACAACTACATGGATCAGGACAACAACAATACAGTTTTAATATTTACTTCCACACTATGGTTCATGATTTGGCAAAGTAACTCCTAAAAGGAGGACACCATCATGTAGGTAAATGTGTCTAAAAGAAGACCTGAAAACCCATTTTATCAGTGGAATCACAGCTGTCTTCTGTAAAGAAACAAAACAAGCAAACAATAAAAGCCTCTTCCATCAGTCAAAATACGTTTAAAAGGATAGAATGCACTTAGGCTTAAGAATTCAGGAATGAAATATATGCATAGTATGCAGATCTTGAAAACACCTTGGCAAAGTGCACCTGTCCAGAAGTGCATACCACAGCAGCAAGTAGAGAGCAGTAAAACGAAAGACTTAAGAAAAGCGATGTGACTAATAGTTACACACACTCACGACAGACTGTCTAGCCTGTTTTCCATCACTTCTTTCCTCCCATCACAGGGCAGAACAACCGCAGCAGCCTCAGGGACAGCAAAGAACTCCAAGGTGAGGTTTCCACGTCAAAAAAAATGTGCTGGAGCTATCTTATTTCTGGCATATTTACTCTTGTTGGAGCCTAGTTAGAAATTACACTAAAGGAGCTAAAGCAAAAGACGGGGCTCAAACCCAGGCTCACCACTGTTACAAGAAGAGGGCAAGATGCCGCTGCTTCCCTCTGTAGCACTGACCCAGCGTCTCCCGGCCGGGGTGTGAGCCCAGCTCCCGGCTCCGGCAAGGCCATCGGTCCCCTCCCGGACCACCGGGAATACCACACACAGTGCGGGGCCGGTGGCAAGGACATGGCCGGGGAGGCCATGGGACACACACACACACGAACCGAGCCGTCCTCCGCAGGGCTCTCCAAGCCGCCCGGCGGGACACCGGAGAACGGCATCAACGGTGCGCTGAGGGAGAAAGGGAGAGCAGGAGGCCGGTGTCCGCCGGTTGCCGAAGCGGAGAGGGCCGCGGCAGTTCCCGGGACGCTCCCATCCCTCCGTCGCCGTGACCTTCACTCCCGCCCCCACTGCCGTCGCGGCCCTCATACAGCACTCCCCCCCTTTCTCCCTCTCCGCGGCCCAACGCCGGCCGCAGTGCAGGGCAAGCCCGGGCCGCTCCCCGCCGGTGGTCACCGAGCCAGGCCCGGTCGAGCGCCGCCGAGGGTGACCGGGACACAGCGGAACCGGTGAAGGGGGATCGGGAGGGGAGGAAGGTAGAGGGGGAGCTCCTCGTACTCACTATTCCTTGATGAGCACCATGGCGCGGCGCCGCCTGCCTCCCACCGGGCCGGCCCCACTGAAGATGACAGGCGCCTTCCGGCCGCTCCGCTAAACCGCGCCGCACCGGGACGGGGCTTGAGGGGAGGGAGGGAGGGAGGGGGGGGAATGGGGCAGTGGGAGCAGGGGCGGAGCGTTCCTGCAGCAACGGCTGCGTCACGGCGACACGCAGGCGTGCTTACGTCAGCAGCGAGCGCGCGCAAGGGAGGTTGGCTGCTCGGGAGCGAGCGGGGGAGTTTCCCGCTCTTCCGCTCTGGAGGACGCGAGGGATTCTTCGGCAGGTGCTTCACCTCCACTCAGTGCGGCCTGAGGGAGATGCGTTGCCCAGCAACACCCACACACTTATCCTCGGACACTGTGGCGTCTTGGGGCAGCGGGAGGCGTGTTCCCCAACACTAACAGCCACGCGCTCATCCTTAGGGTGTGTGTCACCTTTGGGCAGTGACTAAAAGCCTTGCTGGTTTTGGGGAGCGGGCAAGGAAGGCTGACAACTACACGGGTGTTAATAGCTAGGAGATAGGTGAAGGCGGCAGCCAGATAGCCTAAGTGTGTCTTCTGGGTGTGGGACTCCACTTTGTCAGGTCATGGTTTAGGGTGTTTTCAAGTCCTCTTTCATTTGCAGTACTACTTCTGAGATCCAGCCACTAAAACTGTACTTAGCATTAAGAATAACCCCAAATATTTGTTAGAAAAAAATTGCAAAAAATCTCTTATTAACCTGTACTCAAAAAGAAACAGCTGAAGAGCACTAACTTTACTAAATCAGTGGAATCACAGAACAGGGATTGTCTTTATTTGATTGGAAAAATCACCAGGCTCAAGCATGGATAATGAAGGTGAGCAGCTTGCCACCTTGCACCTCTTCTGTAGCATTCCCACCTCAGGCCACAGTTGTTCATCTTCCATTATTTGGTACCAGTTCACCCTGAGCTTGTTCTCACTTTCTCAACCTACCTATATTAAAATTAAGGTATCAGAATTTTCTCATACAGAGATTAATTAAACTCTGGCTGTTGACTCTTCTCTAGGTTAGGAGCTAAGGAAACATTCAACATGCAGCCGAGTAACTTGGCAGAAGACACCGTGCAAGGCATTCATGCTTACGTAGCCTCGTTAGGAACCAAGCAATACCTTTATTATGTTCAGCCTCAAAAGGATTAACTTAATACCACATTTATTTTTAGATAGTACTGCAGGAATGCACATCACCTTACAAGCACAGGAAAGATGACACAGGCCAACTGTGAGGCGCTTACAATTCAACTTTGACAAACACAACAAAAAAATGCTGTGAACAGGAGGAGGTGGAGGAGGCTAGTGCTGTCAAGGTTAAAAAGAGAGAGCTCTCTGAAAAAGGGGATTGTCCCAGGAATGAAAAGCAAGTGACAGAGGATCAGGCACCAGGAAGCGACAAGCAGCAGCAGGAAAGATGACAACGCGGAGCATAGAACACTTGATAGAAACAGACTCCACAGAGACAGGCTGGGGAGCACAGGTAGAAAACCAAGGACCTGTAGGGTTTATGATTAACATGTAAGAATGCATCTACATAATACATCATAGCTTCAGCCATTCCAGAGAAGATAACATTGTGAAATATAAACTAGAAGTGGCTTTTAAAATTAAAAATTAAGTCCCTTCCCATCAGGAATCCTACTGTAATACGAGTTTGCATTATGAATACTTTGCACTTTTAACTGGGAAGTAGGGAATTCCAGAAGCTCTGAAGATGCAGAAAAGACTCAAAGGAGAAAAAGAAAGAATGTAACGAAACTTGTAGTTTTAACGATTTCCTGCCTTTTACCCTACAGTATCTGCTTTATATTTTGTGGCATATTTTCAACCAACCTGTCAAGAGGGAAATCTACTTCAAAACATTTTAGTGATTTACTGACTTAGTTAAAATCTCACTATCCTACAATTTCCCTTTTAGACAGAGCATAGAAAGGCCAGACTTTGGTGTAGGAGTTGAACATTTCAGTTGCTGTAGCAGCATTGCAGTTAAGGTGGAGTCNGAGGGGGGGTGGGGTTGTTTGTGTTCTGTTTTGTAGACATCTGTGTCCAGTTTCTTCTAAAGGATCTAGATACTGTAACTGGATGACAGTAACTGAATAAAGTTGTGTGTCCTATTAAGCAAACTGAGACAGATTTTTCTCTGCTACTTTTGGTAGCATCATTGCATTAGTGCTATAAACATTGTGTCAGTGGGACTTAGGTATTGACAGATTAGTGAAAGGAAAAAGCCATCATCCATCCCTTCCCCACTATTTACTTATTTACTGTTAGTACAGATGCCTATTAAATGCACGTGAGCCCAAAGAGGCCGGGAGCAGTATTTCCAGAAGGTGCAATCACCTTCACACAGCAACACCCTCGACTCTAAGGGCTCCTACAAACAGCAAGTACTCACAGATCAGGTTTCTGCTTCATTACATTCAGTTGGAGATGCTTCTGTGGAGGAGATGAGGTCTTCTCCCATGACCACCCTCTTTGTACTTCTCTTATGGATGAGGGTAAGGGCGTACCAAAGGGCATTAAAAAGAAAACAACCTACAGATTCTAGCATTTAGGAATTATAAAAGTAGTTAAACACATTGACCTGTATTTGAGTGATACAGGTAAATGCATTATTGATTTAAATAGCTGTGGCTCTCTAGTGTTTGGTAGCCCATTTATTTTTTCCACAAGGTGGCTCATGCACATAGAAGAGTGCATCAGGAGTTTTCTTGCTCCTGTATCACTTGGCTAGAAAGCAGCGATGCTGTTTTCCCCTCCAATTGTAAGGAATCCACAATTACATTTCCCTAAGGATAAAGGATGAGACAAACTGCCCATGAGCAATCATGTATTAAAGGACCATCCCAACAGCATTTGTTTCTGCACCACGCAAGACAACATGTACAACAGGCTGAAGCCAGAATGCTCTGTCCCCTGAGGGGTAGTTATGCCACTGTCAGTGAAAGATTTGCATGCAGATACAGGGGTTTTTGCTAGATAAATTGGAGACTGCTTTTAAAATTAGTTTGGTTCACAGCTGTCAGAGTAAATTAAACCCCACAAGATCAAACCAGTGTTTCACCTAGCCCAGCATGTATTTTCCCCATCTTTGACCAATTTTTAAGAGACAGAGCATGTAGAAAAGTAATCTTTCCTTGGCATAACTTTCTTATTTACAGTATCATAAAATCTCCCTGAGTTAGCAGATGCATCAGACCATTGTTTAACCAGCCTTTTTTAAAGAAACAGTTATACTTCTATTTCCAACCATGTTCTGCAGCAATAAATTCCACAGTTTGACTTTGCACTGTCCTGTTTGTCTGATCCTGAACAACTAAAACTTTAGTGTACTCACTAGTCCTGCTGGCTGCAAGCCAAAGGCATGCTCTACTCCCCATGTGCAAACGGAGCCTGAAACTCAAAGGCATGACCTCTGTTCCTCACAGCTGACCAGCAGCTTCTAAACAGCGTGGCACACCAGCTGAGACATCAACCACACATATCCACCATTTTAGCAGACAAAATTGGATTAGAGGATATTCCTAATAAGGGGCAGGGACTGGGAACTGTAGTAGGGAGGTAGACAGCAGGAATAAGAGTGTTCTTTGTTTAATTTAGCTGCACATAGTTCAACAGCATCATCATCTCCACTGTGACTTCACGAAAACATGTCACTCTGTATGCCACCATTTTGCAAAGACATTTATATCAGGAATTCGAGTGACATAAGAGTGGAAGCTATCACATCCATGTTCTGAAATTGAGGTGGAAGTAATGCTGAGTTAGCACTAACACCCTCTAACAGCTTTCTCCATCTTAAGACATTGTGAGCCTGAGCACTGTGGCTCAAACACTCACCAGCCTGAGCTCTTACTAAGAAGAGATGTTTAATATGTCACTATCATGTCACAAATATCTCAGAGCAAGACTAGGAATCTTCTCAAAATATTTAGAAGTATAATGATATGAAATGCAGAAGTCTGCAGAAAGCCTTCAGGAAACCTAAGCAAGCTGTACTACTGCTGGTGTGTCTCTGAACATGTACTTGAGACAATGCCTGGTGAACAGGAAAATGAATCAAAACTCTGCCTACTTAATTGTTGCTCGACACACACAAAAAAGCTGGGAAGGTCACTAAATGATCACCCGAGCTCAAGGCCAACAAAAGACAAGAAGTTCTAGAAGAGTGAAGTGTTGACAGCAGACAAACAGGCTGTCTTGGAACAAACACATTTAATAAAGGCAACACGTTTAAAAAAAAAAAATCCACAAACACGTAAAATACTCAAGTGGCAAGTCATTTCCAAACGAGTGACTGAAGACTAAAAGGTACCATGGAGTGGAGTAGCATCTGGTGCCCGCAGGCAGCTGGCTGGCGTTGGTGACTCGAGATGGCGCTGCTGTCCCACAAAGCTGCCTCCTCACCTTGTGTTGGCAAGGCCACCAGCGGGGGCCTCCACCGAGCTTCCAGCCGTCCTGCCAAGGCTCTGTGCAAGAGGTCACCAAGCTTGCTATTTAGGGAAGGTGAAGGCCTGGATGGGCTGAGCAACCGCACGCTTCACACCATCAGTAAAGTAGTTAACACCCCGTTTCCAGGTGATTTCTCAAAGAAAGGTCCTAGTACACTGTTGCTTCTAACCCGCAGCTTAGAGCTATGGGGACAGTGATTTCATCTTGTATATTTCTGATCAGATGAAGTATTTCCATGACTGACCCCCTGCAGTAATGTTGAAGCTGGCAGTTCAGAAAGCACCACCGCTACATCCTCATAACTGTTTTATTTCTACCCTCAACCTTCCTGCAGCCACTAGCCCAGTGCGTGTGCTGCTGACCACCCAGCTGCTGCTGTTCATCCTCAATGCTGCACAGTCCTGCTCCAAGCAGGTCCAGATGGTGGAGTAGTAACACCACTCACAAGGCTACAGAGGCTGACCTACTAACCTCAACAAGAAGGTTAAGGGCAGAAAAGTCATCTTTAGACAAGACTTAGGAAAACCTCTATAAAAATAAGGTTTAGAATTCCCTTTATATTCCCTTCATGGTGAACAGGCCTGGGGCACCTTTACCCACATGTATTGCTATGTAAGTCAGCTTCACCATACAATCAATCACATTGTACTCTGTCCAGACAGAGCATCAACATCATAGAAGGCTCTTAATATGGCCAAACTGGAAGCTTTTTGGTCAGTCACAGTAACCTGGTGTTCAGCAGCTTGGGGGCTATTACCAGAACAATGTAAATAAGCCAGAGCTAGAGGAAGAATTGCATCACCACATTACCCTACTGTGTGTCCACAGGATCCAGTTACCAGACACAAAGGAGTGTTCTGCACTCTTGATTCTTTTCAACAGCAGGTCACCTCATGACATGTGAACATCAAGGTGTTTGGAGCCCCAGAACTCAGCTTCAAGTAGCTTCTCCACTTTGCTAAATATATGCTTGCTGCTCCTCTCCCATGGTCACGTTGGAGGGAAGAAGCAGCAAAAGGCAACATGTCTCAAAGCACTTCATTGGTATCCAATTCCCATCTCAAAAGTTCCAGGTCTGCAGACAGTTTAAGATGCATACAAGTGGTTTATGGGCTGAGAAGAAGAGGAATTCCAGGCCTTTGAAGGCTTAGTCTAGGATCAAGCAGTCCACTGGGCTCTTCATTTCAGTGTCGAAGGCAGATCTGCTGCTCACAGTCTGTGTCGTTTGCAGTAATAAAAGATTCAAGAGCTGTCAGTGCTTGCAGCCAACATTTAGCAATACACTGAAGCTGTGCTCATACACATACAAATAAAATCTCCTTTCCCTGCCTCAGGAACAGTCTGGGGTATGTTTGGATACACAGTTAAAACCACTGGGTCCAGCAGCATATCAAGCAGAAAGACCATTATTAAGCCTCAGGGAGGGAGGAGAGTGCAGCTTGCATCTGAGGCAATGTCAGCCAAGGTTGGGGAAAGAGGGCAAGAAAACAGACTTCAGTGTGTTACATTTGCAAACTAAAATTATGGTCTGTCTTCCCTCTTCCCCCATCCCTCTCTTCCTTCTCTCCCCAATTTCCTATGCAGAGACTCTTCTGCTGGAGAGTGATCAGTGGATGATTTAAGACAATATCTGTGTGGCCTTTATAAAAAGGAATTGTCCTGTGTTCTGGAGTAAGGAATGGGAAGTCTCCTCCTTCCATATATCTGAGGAAAGCCCAGTCATGATGTCCAGCCCTCACCCCAGTGATGAGCAAAGACAAGACTGGCAGAGCCAGGAGAGAAAAAGCCTGGCTTACACCACAGGTAGAACCCACAGGTGTGGTAGGAACCTGTACAGGGGAGGTTGTATTTGAAGCACCAGTTTAAACAAAGGCTTCCTCATTGGGAGTGCCATTGATTTTGAAGAAAAGTTTGGCATCTTCCAGCTTCTGTTTTTTCTCTCTTTCTAGCCTGCGTCTGTAGCAGACCAAGTAGATTGGAAGGCAGAAACCCAGCAAGCTCACACCAAGCAAGCCAACATTCACCTGCAGGAAGGAAGGTAAAACAAAATTAGGCAAGCTAGAAGAAAACAGCCCAGTCACGCATGTTGAACTGTCAGAACCCAACCCATGTCACTCAGCTGTGGGCAAACCAGGAGCCGCCCTGCCACTGTATTGGCAACAACCTCCACTGTGTTTATATTTACACTCCTGTGCCCAGAGCACCATGTGGATAAGATAAACACTGCAAGACTTTGTCATACCACCAATAGCCACTTGGGTTTTTGGACATCAGCAGCCCCAAATTTAGTGGTAATTAGACCTAATAGTTCTCAAGGGCACAGAGCATTTCTACTGCATTTTGAGGTCCACACAGATTCAATCACTTATCTTACAGATTTTGACTTGGCACACAAACTTAGCAGAAATCACTCCTGCAACTTCTTCCCTTTCCCATACACCAGCATAAGGGCTTTCCTGCCCAGAGAATCATTACTGACACAGGGAAGGGTCTCCTGGACAGCACCAAGGTAACAGCAGACTTAAAAGTAAAATTCCATCTGGTTTTAACCTTGGTCCATGCACAAGAGTTTTTGTTTTCAGAGAAGTGAGCCCAAATCATCTTAACCACCTAGCTTTCACATTAAATTTAAGAACTTGCCCAGAGAGGGTCTCCTTCCAAAGGTCCTGTCAGTGCCATAAAGAGAGGCTGCTGCAGAAGGGCAAAAAGGGCGCTGATCAACGACTGCAACCCTGTCAGGCTGCCAAACTGAGTAGAGGGGTATCTGTCAACAGAGAAAGCAACAGCATTATTATATGTCACCTTGACTGTTCATGTTACTGAGATCAGATGACTTACTCAGCCAACTAACACAACAGAGCAGAGCCCCAAGACAGGCATAATAAGAACTTCTCTCTTCTGCTTACATATAACTACCTCTTTTTATAGAGTATTTAGCTACACCCAGTGGTGTACAGAGTGCTCTCTAGAGCAGGATGCAGCTGGTGACAAGGCAGGAGCCTTCCTCTCCAGACTATTCTCATCCTGAGCTCTCAAGTATCAGATCCAGCACTTGTTTTGTTTTGCAGCTGTACTGTAGGCAGGTGGAAGTGCTTATACAACTACTGTTCCTATTGCAAAGGGAGAGCAGTGTTGTTATTTACAGATTAAAAGTAAGGCCTCTTTATCCAGATGGCAGCATTAGTGGTTGAGCAATCATTTTCATCTGGTAATAACAATTTCCTCCCTTTAGAAGTGAGTGAAACCTGCACAACAGGTTAGTATGTGTTTTGTGTTTTAGAGGACAAGTCTAATCCTATGTCAAACTAAACAATAGTGCTGACTGGAAAGTGCTGAATACCAGATACTACTAACGGTAAAATAAATTTTGGGAACAGTCTAACATCCTTCCCCTTCTGTGTTTGAGAAGTGTTTAAAAAGGGTCAGGTTAAACTAAGCTTGTAAAGAAAGAAGTGGATCAAAACCTTCAAATATTCAAAGAAGTCACACTAAAAAAAAAAAACAAAAACCAAAACCAAACTTCACTTCAGGAAGTTCCAAAACTTGCAGTGGTCAAACAGGATTAATTTACAAGCAAGCTGATAATTACAGCAACAGGAATGTATCTTGCATAAGACAAAAATCTTTTGCTTCTAGCTGCCAGGGAACCAAGAGTTTAGGCATTTTTGAAGCAGAGTCTTAAATGGGTTTTCTAGTCTGGATTCCCCAAACACTGGGACCAAAACCCTTGACGGAAGGAGACTGAAGTCTCCATCCATGAAGATATCCAAAATTCAACATGACAGTTTTGGGCAGTCCTGTTCTAGCTAACCCTGTTTGAGTAAGAGGGTTGGACTGGATGGTTTCAAGAGGTCCCTTCCCACCTCAGTGATTCTCTGAAAAATAACAGCTGCTTCTTTCTGTTCCTCTGTCCAACAGCTCAGGACAAATGGGCAGATCTGTTTTTCAAAACCAAAAACATTGCTTAATAAGGAAGAGAGTATTTAGATTCAGCTATTGATAATTTTGATAAGTTGGAAACAGGATGGATGATCTGCCCTGGGAAAGGGAGTAGGCATCACTAATGGTATCATGAGCAATGCTTTACCAGTGTAATTTCAAAGCAGGCCAGTAGCAATGTATTCAATCATGTTAATGTTTTACCTGGACACATGCATATAGCTACTCATTATTGGACCAAAGCATCCTTGAATTTTTACTCTATAACCTTGGTGTCGATAGCCTACTCTCACCTGAGGCCCATATAGCTGTGCCTGTCTCAGGGCAGTAGATACGCCAAAGGGGTTAGCTGTTCCTAAACTAGGAAAATATCAGCTAGGACTTCAGTCCAGCTACTGTCATATCTGGTGGTGACTGAGAAAACAAGTTGCATCATTTTTCCTCTCTGACCACAAAGACTTCGCTTCCTGATCTCCCTCTCACCTGGACAGCTTATCATCCCAGACCAGTTTATCTGGCCAGCCATATTATAGGTAAGCAGAGACTTACACAGCTGCATAGAGGCCTCCCACAGCTGAGTGGATGAATCCTCTCACAATTGTGTGCAAAATGAAGGAAAGAATCTGGAAAGAGAAGCAGAGAAATGTCATGTCTAAGATACCATCTAGGTGTTCCCGACCCCAACATAAAGCCATTCCTAAAAGATGTTCTTCTTTTTACTACAAGGGTGGGCTTGAGGAACTCAGAACCAAAACCTGAAAGATCAGCACAAGGGAAGGCACTTGTGCTTCTCTGAAAGCACTGCTCTTCCTTACTTTGCAAAGGAGAACAGGTAGTGCCCCTGAAGTTAGCCATGCACAAGATTTATCTCATTTGTAGATGGCACCGTTGCAAGGACATGTCCTCAGCAACCTGTGGCCAGAGTCAGTGCTTTAATTGTGATTAAGGCTGATTTAGGTTTTTTTCCACAAGATACAAGTATAAACAAACTGTATTTGTTTACCTACATCATCAAGGCATGCTTAAGTAAAGCATGAAAATCACTGAACAACTCTGCCAAAAGCAGGTAGTGCCACAAAATAAATATTTTAACAGGTTTATAATCCCACAGGGACCATTGGGCATAGCATTTGGTGCAGAAATAAACCCGCTGCGTGTATCAGTGTCATGCTTCTGACAGCAAATTTTCTGTTAGGAGCTTAAATCAAGTCTATGTTAAATGTACAGACACTGGCTGAGAGGATCTCAGTAGTGAAGTATTTGCTGTTACAGAGCTCAGCAGCAGAAAATTCTAAGTGTGAACACACTGGATTGACTCTGACATTTTAACTGTAACTGCTCTTTACATTCTCTCAAGAAATGTAAACAGCATGGCATTTTGTTTTGCAACTCTGAGACTGAGGTTCCCAAAGCAGGACACAAGTCTCCCAACAGAGCCAGAAAGCCCTCCTGCCACTAGCTGGTTCTGCAGGACCTCCTGGCACTGTTCTGTCATTTTGCCAGGATCCACACTTCCAGCCCTTCCAGGACACCCACCCATTCGATGTATTCACCTGCAATGGTAGATTAGGAATGAGACAGGTGATTCCAAATCCAACCAGCAGGACATTTGTGAATGCAAAGGCGTTGGTGGCATTGGTGATTTTCTGGATCTGACGATCGCGCTTTTTCTTTTTCTTGTCACTTCTGGAAGGATAGCAAAACCCATGTTACAAAGAGCACTTCCAGCAGCTACTGGAACTCACAGCAAGATTCTCCATATATCACATCAACTCTATCTAAACCAGTTTGGCTAGAGGTCTGCCTAAGGAGGTGGTGGGATCTCCATCAGTGGAAGCTGAGGAACATCTGGTCAATTCTTTCAGTGCTGTTACTCTTACTGTTAGGCTAGAAGGGAAGTTTGAGCCTCCTCTGCTACACTTTAAATTTGCTCTTCTTGACTGATCTTAGTGGACATGGAAGATAGTTTGGTCCTTTCCTCTGCAATTATCAAGTCTTCCTTCAGGCTTTCTTTTCTATACTGAAGAACCAATATTCCTTTTTTCAGTCTTTCACCATAAAACACATAATGCAGAGCAGAGGAGGCCTGCTACGCGGCTGCGTGTCCCGGGTGGCGCACACTACGCACTGCTCAGCGTTGTTCTCCTCATTCTCTTCTGAGCCATCATCACATTCTTTCAGTCGCCAGTCCATGATGTACCCGATCACAGGTGCTGTCAGCAAGCACAGCAGTTGCAATACCCCAAAAATGGAAGTGTAGAGAGCCACTGCAGGAAAAAAGATTTTCAAAGTTGTCAGTCCAAGTGGTACCATAAGCTGCAACATTAAAAAATAGAAACTGTCTCTCCCCACTGACCACTTTCTCATTAAGAGCCCAGATCCCAGTAACTCTCAGGCTAACAGGCAGGGCTGAAGGACCTGGGACCAAAGCCCCACTTTGTCATTTAGCCACCCAGTGGCATGACAGTAGATTGAACATACTGGGAACACTTGCTTGGAATCATAGAATCTTCAAGGTTGGGGAAAAAAAAAAATTAAGTCAATTGTCAAGGCAACACCCCCATGCCACTAAACCATGCCATGAAGTACCACAGCTACACTTGGCTTCTTTTTTTTTTTTATATAAACCTCCAGGGATGGTGACTCCACTGCTTCCCTGGGCAGCCTGTTCCAATGCTTAACCTCTTTCAGTGAAGGATTTTTTCCTAATATCCAGCTAGCTGCTTCATCCATTCTGATTCTGCACTAGTATTCTCTGAGCATCAGACCAACAGTAGGTAGGGCTCCTGGAATGGGAGCCAGCAACTGCTTAGTGCCAATAATATTTATTCTAAGAACAACAGGGAAAATTCTTACAAGCAATATATCCCGCACAGCCAACTTCGTCTTAGTCATCTCCTCTCCTGCCTTGTTGGGAACTGCAGCTACATCTTATCCACCCATGAAGCCCCAGAAAGGACATGCTAGGCTGACAAGGTGAGGAGTAACCCATTTTTTGCTGAATGGATGAGTTTAGAGCAGGAGGAGGGGAGATTAACAGCAAAAAAAAAACAAACAACACCAAAAAAAAACAATTAAAAAACCCAACAAAAACGCCACCACCCACATAAAAAAACCCACACAAACCCCCCAAAAACATAGCATCTGAAAGCAATTATTAAAAACCATAAACTGATGAAAATTTCCCATGTGTTAAAGACGGGAGAAGTGTCTACATGGTTTGCTAAGGGAAAGCTGATGGCAGCAGACTTAAAAGAAACTGTCCCCTACTGTTACTGAGCAGTTCCCCCACCCTGCAATGCTTTTTCCATTTCCTCTCTGCAGCCTATGTGATGGGTTTATAGGGACCAAGCAGAAAGGCTGGTGAGTCATGCTGTACCACAGCTCTGAAATAAGGATATAATTCTGAAACTGCCTGTCTCAGCAGAGTGCTGGTGCTTACCAGTTACAGCACTGTAAGCAAAGCAACCAAGAAGAATTTTAGTTTGACCCTCCTAATGCATTTCTATATCTAGCCAAAGCAGTAGAGCCAGGATTTATACAAGAATCAACTTGATAAGGGAGAGAATTCTCCAAACAAGCCTTTCTCTTCTATACAATTGTACCAAACCCCAGCAGGGCTGCCATGCTGTGCCCAGGCAAGGCTTCTGATGATGCTTTCCTAGCTCCAGTTGCTGGCAAGGGAAGTAAGAGGAACTTCTAACTTCAACCTCCAAACTCAGATTTGTGTTCCCATGACTGCTGCAAAGGCAAGTCCTGAAGTAGCCCCAAACCCCATCTCATTATAGCAACTGTTGTAGCCAAGAGAGACAGGTGGCATCACTCTCTACAAACAGTCCTGGAGCCAATTTGCTGCTGTCTGGTGTGTTGTTTATTTAATAGAAGGTAAGAAGCAAGTCACCCTGTAACATTTTCTCATGTTTTCCCTCTTTATACTATTCTGAGTTTTTAATCTTGGGCTCTAAACAGCAAGAGCAGAAGCCAACTTGAAGTAGGGAATGAAATTTATGGGGTCAGCAAGAGAAGGAGAGACAGTAGTTGTCACTAAACAGGGCCTTCTCAATTTATCATCTTAAAAAACATTCTTTGCTGAGGAGGGGAAAAAAACCAAAAAAATTAAACAATACCTAGCAAATACCAGCAGAAGAAGTAGATACAGCAGAAGTAAAAGCCTAGATAGAGCAAAGAGGGTAAACACATGGGCACAGCCCTTTATATCCATTGTTGTACATGTCTTTCCATCAAAACTATCCAAAGCAAGCACCTCATACAGCTGAGTTTTGCAGCCCACCTGGCATTCTATTGAAGCTCTCCAAGTATTACCAGATTTGAAAGCAAGGTGACAATTTACAAAAGATGCAGCCAAATTTCAAGTTCCAGACACAACAGGTCTTCTCTTTCTTGCCATCCACAACATCGCTATATACTCATTTACAGAGCTACTGAATTCCTGAGCATCTCTCCTATATTATGGGACTTTTCAGAAGAAGTAGCTGAAGGCTGACTGCTTTTTCCACCTCTAGGTTTTATGACAGGTTTAGGTCACCATAACCAACACAGGAAGCAGGACTTTCAAGGACACAGTGCCTCACTGCAACTTAAAGACTTTACTCCCTATCTGAATGATTTTCCCCACATCCTTCTCTCCTGTTCTGCTCCCAGGAATAATTAAAGTTTGTTTAAACATAGCACTGGCAGGATTCATCCAATAATCTTCTTCCCTTGCTGAATGCTGCTGAGAGCAGCTGCAGGTGAAAGGAACTCTAAACAAATCCCATTTAAGTAAATAACTTCTAGAAGAACAAGGAATTCAAGGGAGCAGTGTCCCATCCTCTCCTGTTCCACACAGATTACATTTCTGGAGAATCTTGGAACTGCTCCTGCAGCCTGACACTGCTGCGACTAGACAATATCACTGTTTTGCTGATGCCATGGAAACACCAAGACAGCAAACTGCAGTGTGAGCCCAGGCTGCATTCAGGAGGAAAAAGGAGAAAATATGAAAAAATTGCAAAGGTGGCACAGGAAAGGAAAAAAAAAAAAAAGCAATACACCCAAGGGGCACAATCCCTTTTTTAACACAGAGCTTGATCCAAACAGAATTGGCAGCATATATAGCTAATATCAATTCTAAAATATCAAGGAAGGGAGCTAAAAAATGAAAGATAAATAACTAGAGTAAGCCAAGGTAGAAAGAAAGAGAAAAACAGCATGAAAGAGTTGCAAGTTAAGCAGAAAAGTAAGCTGTACTGGGAAAGGTAGGCAGTGTGAAGTTTGTCCTGTTTACTGTTAAATATCTAAATTGCCTCTTGAGCCAGGAGATAAAGAGCTGAATGCTGTAGGCTGTCAAAGGCTCAAGAAACAAAGCAATTCAGGGAATGCCAGGGCATTTGGAGTCTCCCAGTTTCCTTCCCTCCCCCAGAGCTCACTCCTGTTTTCAGAGGAGTGCCTCTTGATTTATCAGCTTCATGCAATCCAGTTTTAGCAAGTTCAAACTGGATCTTACTACAAAGGACAAAAAAAACCAACTAAGCCTTGTTTTGCAATCTTGGGTATTTTCAACTACAGTAAACTAATGTACTCTTTCCTGTTTGCTCCATGTACTGAATCAGAGCTATAAATACGGAGGAGTCGAGCACAGTGAGAAACCCTGAGCCACCCTGGCACACACCAAGCTGCACAAAACAGCTATGACTTCACTTCTCCCACCCCCAGTTGCTGGGCTGAGAAACTTAGTTCAGCCATTAGTCATGAGAGTCAGCTGCTCTGTACTTTGTGCTTGCTTAGGATAAGCAAAGCAAATACCTGATGAACTAGGTTTTCCAATTAAAAAAAAATTATCACAGTCCACCCTGAGAGGCTACTTTCAACAACCCATCTGGGGAAATAACATAGAATAGTATTTAACAGACACCAAGCTAAAATTAGGTTGACATTCAAATGTCTACCTCTCTGCCCCTGTGCCCTGGGCTAGTTCCAGCCCTGCACCAGACTCTAACAGCAGCTGTCAGCCACACTGACACCACTAATTGCCATACGCTGTGTATCTGCTGACTAATCAGGCTCGCTGGCCTCTTGCAAGGACCAAGTCTGGGTTAAGTTCCAGTTCAAAGGAACCAGTTAAATGTTTTCAGGTTACCCTACCTTGATCTTCATCTCCAGACAGAAACTCAAGGATTGTATTCATAGCTCCCATGTAGAAGATGAGTCGAAGCTGAGTGACACACATTGTGATAAGGCTGAGCAACAAGATAGGGCTGAAGACACTTTTCATGAAGGAGGGAGAAGCTGCAGAAGGAATAATAAGAGTCTCTGAAGAAAACAACATAGCTTTATAAACATGTACCATTTCAGAAGAGTCTTTCACCTCTGGGTTATCAGGTCTCCTAACTTGTCATTCCAACACTGCATGCCAGTGGCAAGACTAAGGAGTTCACGGTTAGCAGCTACCCGGTATCTTACAAGCTTCCATAACAGAAGTAGAGATGCTTGGACTTTGGCTACCAGTGACTGGGGCACGGAAGCAGCATGGAAGATTCACCTGATTCTGCACATCAGAGCAAATGGAAGCACCAAGCTATTTGCTTTTGCCATAGTCCTGAGTAAGGAAGGCTTGGTCATGATGGCAACAGTCTACCTAAGACACAGCACCGACCAACCACACTGTCTGTTAACCCCACCACTGACAGCCCCATATGTGCTATGTAGGCAAGTATACAAGGACAGGATTCCTTATGTAACTGAACTTGTATTTAAATAATAGTGGCTGACACACAGCCCTGGCAACACATGGATCACCTATCGTTATTACGAACAGATCTGAAGCAGAGCAGAGAGGTCAACAGGCTTGTGCCAGCACAAGCATCCCTGGGACACTCATTGAACCACACCTGTGTTGTCAGGCTGGCACTTCACTTCTAGGTCCACTGTAGATAGACAGAGCTTGTTGTTCTCTTGCAAGGCTGTCGGCTCCTTGGGGCCCTTCATGGAGCTCCCCACACTGAGACGGCGCCCCACAGTTGTTACTTGCTTGTAAAACTGTTTCCCAGTGATTTTGTGGTCAAATCCCAGCCAACTGAACTTTATTTTCACCCTGTAGGGCAGTAAAGAGCATGAGAGCTGCAACATACGGTGAGGAATCGGAGGCAACAAAGTTGCAGGAGTCAGAAAAACTACGTGTGGCTTTAAGGCACTGGTTTCCATCTAGAAAGTCACAAATGGTCTGGGTCCAGAGCACAGAGACATACTTCCCTTGGGTCAATTTTGCATAGGTCAATATAGAAATACTTATGACTGCTGACAGATCATTTTCTCCTTCATAATTCCTAACTTTTGGAAAGTTCCCCTTTCCATAGAAAGGGACACCAGACGAGACAATGCTAATGGCAGTCATAAATCCTCAACCTAAGGAGGAATGGCAGCAATAAACAACATGCAATGGACCTTCCTGTTTACTCCTCTAAATTAGCCATGCCAACACGTTCTAGAGGCTTAAGAAGGGGATTATCCCTTAAGGCCAATCTAGAGGACACTCACGAATAGTCCATGTCTTCTGGTCCTGGGAAAGGCTCCAGTGGCCAGTTGAAGAAACAGTTGAGGAAAACTAGTCCTGCACAGCTTGCCCAGACAAGCAGAATAAGGATGAAGGAGACCCCAAAGTCATATATAACCTGGAAAACACAAGGGAATATGGTTTTGGCTATAAGAGCAGAAAGATACGTGAATATTCTTTGAATGACGTCTGAAAGGAAGCTGTGGGAAAGAAAACCATGCTGCATTTCAAATGGGTTTAACTCAAGGGATAACAAAGAACAGTTCTGTGATAGGCACAGTTTAGAAAGAGATGTATATTCACATCTTTAATAGCAGCTATACAGCAGGCAGCTGGATGGGACATGACTGCCATCAAAGGTTTTCGTCAAGGACCTCTTCCTTGGAAAGGCAGCAAGTACTTCCCTGCACACTTGAGGCTGGCTTACCTTTACTACAGCCCTCCCCCCCCCATGCTAACTCTGCAATTAAACAACTCTGGTTCAGAACCTCTGTGCTGTTCTCTACCAAGGCAGCTCAAGTGACCATCTCTTCTGCCCCTTTAGTGCTGTTTGCTACCTCTTAACTGTTTAAAGGCAACCACCTGTGACAGCCACACAGATTAAATATACAAATGTGTATTAAAATGTATACACATGTGTACTCCTTAGAATTTGAAAAAGCAATCTTTAGTTCCTCATTTTTACGTGACATATTTAAAAATGCCTATTAACAAACAGACTGCTCTCTTTGCAATATGTGTTGAGTTCTTGAGGCAATCACTTTGGAAGTCTAGAACAGACAGGAACTGAATCTTGCAAAATCATATCTCAGAGTGCTTTAACAAACAGTCCCTTCTTTCTTTCCACGTTATTGCTGATTGGTGCAAGATCCCAACACAACACCACCTGCCATGAGTCATGATACCACGTCCTTACCTTGATTCCTGGAAAAGTCACAGCAGAAGATGCATAGGAGCCAATCATCAGAGCAATAAATGTGGAACGAAGGTCACCAAACATGTTGGGCAGCTGAGGAAAGACAAAAAGTTGAAACAGCCTGCAGCCAAGGGAAGGGGAAAAAAAGGGAAGGAGGCTTTCTTGAGAAGATACTGGCATTTAGGATTAAGAGTCTTGGATACCAGAATCTGAAGCAGACAGTTTTACTGAAGAATAATTTAGCTCTTCAGGATATTGCTCTGCAGGTTGCATTGGTGTCTCCAGTGTCAGAGAACATCTACAATCCAAGACTTATGTGCTTAATGACACTGCTTCTTTCCAGACCAATAGCATACTTTGCATTGTTTATTTTTAGCACAGAAGTGTTTTCTCCAGCCCTTGTGCTTTAAGAATTCCTTATCCCAAGTCAGTAGGCATTATCTCTTTTCCTCTCCAGAAGTTATGTGTCCAAGTTCTCTATGTATCAGCCCCTTTTTAGCCAGGAGTTGTTAGACACAGCCTGAGATTGCTGCACAGTCTTTAACATGCCTTGCAACACCTGCCAGTTTTGTTTATGCACCTTGGGTCAGCACCCAAATCTTTGCAGTAGACCAGAAAGTTCCTGTTGTAACAAGAATGAACAGAGACAAACACAAGCTCTGTTGCTCTTTGCATTTCCATTTCCAGCTACGTCTCTGAGTCCTGCTGTGAAAGCAGACTCTTTGCAAGAGAGGGGCTAAATCTCGTCATTTCTCCACCAGGTGGATGGCTCAAGTGCCCAAGCACAGTATCTTGAAGCTAAGTGCAGGAAGGCAACCAGAAACGATAGATATCCAAGGCTTTATTGCCTGCCACAGCTATGAAGCTGCTGAACTCTGCAGCAAGAAGGTGCTAAGAGCATCTCATGTTGCTATTCCTGAGACCCACCCCTCTTCAATGGCTGGGCTTTTATCAGGCGTGATAGCATTGCTGAGAGCAAACCAGGCTGGTTCTGCAAGGATCTGTTGGGAAACCAAAGCTGTTGGTAGGGATAGCTGAAAGCAGCTCACAGAAGCCACTTTCTGCAACTTCGACAGCAAAAGCACTCTCAGGCTGGCTCTCCAGCGCCTGCTTCTACTCAGGACTCAAAAGCAGAATGGAACAGGCAGAGAGAGCTGTGAGACCTTCCCACTCTTCTGGGAAAGGTGGAACTCCCCATTTTTCTAAACAACCAGAGGTGGACAAGATTCCTTCACTAACTAATGATGACCTGCAAGCTGGAAATTGCAGGGAGAAGCTGAAGCTATAGGCTACCAAGAACTCAGCCTGAAGCTGGTCAATGGACAGATTCTGCTGCAGGCAGGCAGATTTCCATCCCACCTCCTTTTTCAGGTCACTTACTCCCCAGATTCATTTCAGCATCACTACCACGTCAGCCTCAGGACCTCAAAGCAGGACACTGCAGGTGCCTTCTAGAACTGAAAGCATAACTAGCATTTTCTCTGTTTAAAGGTGCTGTTAAGCAAAATGATTCAAAGAATATTAGACCAAGTCTGAGCAAGCAAATGCTGTCATCACATTCCCCTTCCACTGCTGAAAAACAAATCCATCTTTCCCATGAGCAGCATATAAGGCAAGCAAATCTGGTTTGTGTCACGGCAGGACCAGCGTGTTTACAACACAAGTATTCCTGTGCAGGAACACTCCAGGATCCATCTGGCTGTTTATCATCTCTCTGTCTCACTGCAGAGCTTCCTATGCAGTGCAGTCTCCAGGTCCTCAGATAACCCTAGGCAGGGAACAGCAGTGATGATGTGCTGAGCCTGATGCTGCTGCCGAACCCCAAAGCAGACACACACACAGAGCAGAGGCTGAAAACACTGCACTCCTCTGTGGGGAGGATCCCCACACCCATCCCCAGATCCCTGCATGTGGGAGAGCTGCCAACAGGCTGCTTTCAGGAGCTGCAGACAGGAAATGGCAAAGGATCCAAAGGTCTGTTACCAGGCACAAAAAAATCTCTTCTTGGAAGCAGTGGCCTAAATACACACCCCAGAAAACAGCATCTGCAGAATGCAATCTCTGCAGGTTACAAAAAGGCTAGTCATTGTCACTGGGCAGGGCATTCATTTAATCTCAAATACCCCCAATTTAAAATAATCTCCAGAAATTACAATAAACAGCTGCTCCTGCTGGGGAGCTAGGGGCAGGGCAAAAGCTCCACAAACACAGCTGCTTCTTGGCTTGGGCTGGTTTTCCCCAAAGATCACAAAAAGCCTTTTTCATACAGCAGACAAGCAACTCCCAGGTGGATCCTCCTGCTCTGAGGGCTACTGGAGATGTAGAACAGACCTGAAAGCCTTTCACATCCGGGAAAACCCAACTCTGCTTCTACCTTGGTCCTAGAAAGGCAACAGATTTCCTAAAATCCTATTTGGCACCAAGCAAGTAGCTAGATTAAAAAAAAAAAATTGGCCATAAGAGATTTAAGCTCTTATCCAACTCAAGGCAGAAACTGCAAACACTGAGCACTTGGAAGGAAAAGAAATATGAGACTACCTGGAGGGGCAGAAGGGAAAAGTTGTCCATACCCAGACAGAAAACCTTTTGGGCTGCAAGTGGCAGCACTAGAAATGCCTCCACAGATCTCATCTAAAGACCAGCTACTAAAATTATACACAATATTTACCAAGTAATTTTTCATGCTGTCTTTATAGCAGCAAGCATTGGAAAAAATGAACCACAGAGGAAAAAAACCTAAGCCAGAGAGCAAGTGGGATCTTTGTTTTTCAGCCACCGAAAAGATCCGATTCTCTTATCTTATTCCTCCAGGCCAGAAGGGACTCCTCCACCAACCTCTAACTATTCTGCTATGACAGCCTCAACTCCACAAGACCTACAATGACAAACTCTTATACCTCCTATTTAAAGCTCAATAATACCAAAAATATTTTTAACTTTATATCCCATCTTAAGAAAAAAAAAAAGTGATGGTATGGCAAAATTGAAGTCCTCTATTATTACAGGTTTCATACTGTCATGTCCTAATATGTTCAAGTTATGATATCCTAGACTGTTCAAATAATTTCCTCTTGCAGATTATTTTCTCAGCTGTCCTACAGTGAGTATAAAGATCTTTGATCAATTTTTATGGGTTTTTTTTCAGCTTTTCCATGGGGACAATCTTTATACAGAAGATAACACAACAGTATTACCAAACCCTCCTCTTGCAAGGACTATTTGAAATAACAGTAGAAATAGGCAAGGGATTGAGACCTGGACTACTGGAGAACAATATTTTTGTTCAAGATAAACTTTGTCTCCCTAGTGGAAGTGTATTTGGAAGTTATACAGACACTAAAAATATGTTCTCCAGGAAAGGCTCAAACTGCCTGCTTTGTCCAAAGCATCTGGAAATTCCTCTTCCCATTCTCCAACAAACAAATGATCACAGAGCCCTAAGTTTTCCTCATATTTCTGAGGAGAGACGATTCTCTACCCAGTGATGCCTCCTCAGCTCCAGTTAAAGGGTGCTGTTTGTGGTAGAAAATAAGAGAGAAGTAGCTGTAATTCTTTGAAAGAAAAACAGGACAGAAAACAATCTATAAAAGGCTCTTTGTGGTAATTTATCACTCATGTTTATTTCTTTGCATGAAATCACTTGAGAGCAGAAGCAAGCACCAGATTCCTGTGTTGCTGTCAGAGCCACCAACACAGATCTGTTTCCATTTCTAATCTTCACTTATATTGGCTAAGACCAAGTCACGAGGCAGAAATAGTCCCTCTGCATTTTAACAACAGGCACAGTCTGACCTTGTTCCCAGAACAAGTCTGCTGGCTCCCCCTCCTCCCCAAGCCACAACACAAGGCACCCAAGAATAGCAGATTGCTTTGGCTCCACAGCCTGCCATGTGCTTTTAGGATACCTGGGGGACTCGTTACTGATGGCTTTAAACCAAGAGGCAAAGCTCCATGGAGTACTGTCCCAGGCTATAATCCTCAGAGATCCTGTTTACCTCTTGCACAGGCACTGAGAATCCCCATTTCCTGCCCACCCATCAGATCACACCGTGCCCACACACACAGGTGTCCCAGGAGGTTTCAAGACCCAAAGGAAGCACCCCAAGCCACAGGGAGCCCCCTGACCCCACATGATGCAGGGGCTCCCTTCACAGCCACCCTGCTATGAAGCAGCACCTGTAACCCACCTGTGGTAGCTGAGGACCAGCTCATGCAGCAGTGGGTTTAACCCCTTTCCTAAAGCACTTCAGGTCACTTGCAGCTGGCAGGAGAAAGAAGTCACCTTGCTTTGACTTGTGTGTGCACATGCATGCTCGGCAGTTAGTGCCTGTGTCAGCCAGAACAAGTTTACTTGGCACCAGAAGTTGGTTAGTGCTCACCAACTCTAATGAATGTCCTTCAAAAGGTCTTCAAGTCTTTCCTTTCAGTGCTTAATTCATCCACTCCTGAGCACAATGCAGCAAGCCACACCACCCAGAGCTCACAAGCCATGGACCTGTCATCTGTGTCCACCCCTAGTCACACTCCCAGCCTCCATGGGCTATAGATGGAAGGGACCCACAAGAGATCACCATGTCACCTCAGAAGACGGTTCTTGACACACCAACTGTGAGCACCACAACTTGCAGGCAGAATCACACAGGGACAAAACAGTAAGCTAGCAGTGAGCAAAATACACCTGCTTTAAGAGTCACCACCACAGCTACATTCTGAGGCAGGTGAAGAACTGCTTCCCTCCCACTTCAGGCTATTTTTAATCCTATTCACATGCTTCAGGTAACAAAATGCCTCTGTGCAACTCTGCAGGGAGGCACAAGCAGCTACATCTGAATCTGGATTTGAGAAGTCAATCCTGAAGACACCTCAGCTCTGCTGTCTGGAGGGGCTGGGCTCCACCTGATGTCTTCACAGCATCACTATTTGCTTCAGACCTCCTGAAGGCTTGGATCCCTTCTTGGAAGATATGACCTTTTTCTTGCTGCTGTACTTCCTTAGTGCTGTAGAACTGGCTCACTAATGAGGGCACCAATAAGTTGCTTCAGCTTACTACTTCTGATGCTAAAACCCACAGTACAGCACATCCAACAGATCTCTGCCCTATCATTATCCTCTCTCCTAGCATCATCAGTGTCTCTAAATAACCTGTGACCACCTAATAACCACCCAGAGAGGCAGTAACCAATGCTGGAATCAGCAGGATGGGAATCCTCTCCTACAGCAGTACTGATGTGCTCCTTTCTTCCTTGCTTTTATTTGAAGTGTGGCAGAATGACATTTGCCCCATAGTTCTTTTGGGATCATGGCCAAGGCTTCCAGTGAAGAACACTGCATATGAAGGAGAGACTGACATCTGCACAGATTCTTAAAAGCTCTGAACATGTGAAAGCAACAGCAGCAGCAACATCACAGTTCACAGAGTGATCTGTAAACCTAACCTCTGCCAAATTTAGGCCTTAGGAGTTCAGCCAGTGTCTGAACAGTGCTCAGCCAGTGTCTAATCCTAGTAAAATTAGAGGTAACCTTAACAGAAAGTTTTACTTCAACACCAAGTTCAAGGTAATGCAGTCCAAATCTGACAGTTTCCAACCACAGCTCAACAAATATCACCACTTCCCAAATTGTTTTCTGGGAGACTTTCCATCCAGCCCTGTTTCAGCCACACTGACAAGGATCAGGGTAATAAGGTACAAAACAAAGCAGCTACTTGGAGGACGATACTGCTTCTGTCTTGAGGCAAAAAGAACACCAAAATGTAGAGATCCAGGTGAAAGTTGTTGACCAATGCCTAAAATAGTTTCCATGGACTAAACACTTCCAAGCAGGCTACACAGATGGAGCTGGGTGCCTTCAACAACACAGCATTTCTAAGGAAACCTGGAAGGGACTTTTACCCTTTTGAGAGCAAAAACTGTTACATTCCAGAACAACCATTTTCCCAGGGCAAGACACAAACTGCTCCTGCAGAAAGCTGGTCATACTCAGCTGCAAGGGTTTGTGCCCTGCTGATTCTTCCTGCAGTATGTCAATGCTAAATCCAGTGCAAACACATATCCAGCTTGTGCCAGGTAGCTGAGTACTGCATGTACAGACATATGACAATCTGAGTCCTGGACAAAAACCACTTCCTTCCCCCTCCCCCATCTTCAACAAAGATACAAGGAGCAGGTAAAAGAAAAAGGGAATGGGGGAAAAAAGAGCCTTAGAATAACAACCTAGTGCTCAGTCTTTCAGGTAGAAGAGTGACTGACCCTTTGTACCAAACAAAAACATGTGCTATTCAAGCCACAGGCAAAATATCCACTTTGTTCTTTCCTGCTAGCCCAGACCACAGCTCCAGTAAGGAATAAACCACTCAGGTAATAACTCTTCACCTACCGTAAGTGATGTGAAGGTCATGCACATCCCACCAAAGCCATTCAGAGCCAGAGCAATGAATATCAGCACAGACAGAGCTGCAACAATAAAAAACAAAACCACCCTTAGCTTTTCCTAGAGTGGAGAGGGAAAAGAGAGAGAGCCCCGAGGGCTTTGTTCTTGACACCTTAAAACTTCAGTGGATCAACACCCTCAGGATGTGCCATGCTGTTCCTGACCCAGCAACAGTCACCTCAACCACAGAGAGGGGGAGGGCCAAGGCACTACTCCAAGACAGAGTTCAGGATGGGATCATCTCTCTCCAGGATGGAGGGTTTCTTTTCTTTAATGAACAGATTTGCTGATGCAGCTTGTCTGAACGGGTCTTAAAAGGAAGATTTACTTGAAAGAACTGCATTCAAAGTGTCATCTCACTGTCTGATTGTGAGGAGCAAGTTCCATTTATCCCCAGTGAGAAAGCCGATTACACCTTCTGTGCTACTACCTATTTCTCAACCCTGAAACACATATGAACTTGTTTGGAATTGCTCCTTTACAGGATCTGGCCTTGCCCAAACACAAAGCTGAGAGACCTGGTTATCTTGGAAGTTTGGCCCTTTCCACACTCTCCACTCAGTGTTGTGAAACATCAGCCACCTTCAGAGCCATTTAGCTCCCACAGGCCAGCAGATGCTCGTCTTGTGTCCTCAGCAAGACCCCAGAGGGGCACTGGAGGTGTGACAGTCAGAGCATGCAGTGCCATGCACATTTGTTTGCTTCACCCCAAAACCCACCAAGCTACATCCCCAAAGCCCTCCCAGCTCAGCAGAGAAATGAGTACTTACAGTCTGGGTTACTGGCACCATATGCGATCAGCACACAGGACACAGCAAAACAGGCACTGAAAGGGAACCACAGCCATGAGCTTCTCAGAGCCTTACGCAGTGAATTACATATGCATTTACCTTCTCAGAATCTTCTTACGTAAGAGCAGTCTAATCTCTATGAGAAAGGGGGAAACTGATTTGGAAACAAAAATCCAGGGAAATACCCAAGTATTACAGACAAACCTCACACAAGGGCTGAGGCAGCAACAACGATTCCTCCCAGTATTGGCACAGCTCTTGCTGGACCCAAATTCCCTACTGATTTTCCAGCACAGAGCTAAGCCAGCCCTCACCTCGAGTTGACTAAAGAGAGCAGCTGCCTTTCTCCTGAGACTCAGTTGTGGTCACAGCACTCTCAGCCTTTACCTGCTTCTCTCTGGTAGGGTTTGAGTCAAAGACTTGCTCTGCTTTTCCCACTTTGCCTATAGGCGAGTTTGGTTTCTGGTACAGTTAAGTGCATTAAAATTCAGCAGTTCTTGGGTCCAGTGTGCCCAGCCAGTCACTAATTCCTACATGTCATGATGGAAGCAGCTAATGACTTTGCTCTTTGAGGCAGAAAGCAACATACACCACATGGCAGAGAGGGGCTCTAGAAAACTCAGGCAGGACACATTTATCCCCAAGTTAACTCCTCAGCTTGCAAACGATGACGTAACATCTTGGTTTTGTGCCTCTCAGGACATAGCTCCCAGCTCAAGGAAAAAGCTACCCACCATGACTCACAAATGACTCCACTCTTCCTCTAGGCTCCTTCTGGTCAGGGAACACAGAGCAACATTGGAGAGCTGAAGTATGGACACTGAGTCCTGGGCCCTTCCCTTATGGAGCAATATACTATGCTAGCCAAAATCATTCCAGAGCTGCTCCGGTGCCCCATGCCTGGCCAGCAGATCCCAGCCCCACCCTTCATACAGTTCCTGAAGCTGCACAGACCCCACAACAGACACAGCACCCAAAGAGCACCCATCTGCCCCACACAACATGTGGATTCACCCCTCAGCCCACTCAGGGAGCTCAGGACACCAACCTGCCTAGCAGCCGCAGCTTGCGAGGGCCGTATTTGTCCATGACAATTCCCAGGGGCAGCGTGATCGCGCTGAGCAGGAAGGACCCAATGGTGAAGGCCAAATTCAGCATTTCATCCTGGGCATTGCAGGAAGGCCATTTGTGCTCTGAAGTTGTGCTGTTCTCATGTTCAGGGCTGCTGGAGTTGTTTTCTACACAGGATGATAGAGGAGCATCATTGTGTTAGGATGAAGCTTGTAGTGTTGCAAGAGGGAAAAAGCCCGACACAACACACTGGGCCTGCACCCTCCACTCTTCATTTTTTATTGTAATCAGTGAGAAATGGAGAAGGGGAAGAAGAGGAGCAGAAGGACAAGGGAACCCTGATGAACTCAAATGGGAGCAGGAAAAGTATGTGCAGACACCTAAGGGGGTAAGCAGCAGCAAGGTAACAACCTAAGGACAAAGATTCATGAATTTCTGAAAACACCTATACAGCAAAGCCCTGGCAATTGCAGGGGACTAAACCTAGCAGAACCTGAAGGGACCAACACAAAAATAAGGTCCTTCTAATCTACAGCTGGCATGTTCTCTCAGATCTTTTCCCTAGCTAAACTGGGAGCATTAGCTACAGCCAAATCAGTTATTTTGGATCCAGACACTGGGCTGACAAAGCCTGGCACAGAGCAACAGCCTTCTCAGATGAAAAGCTTCCTACCCTTGCTGCAGATACCAGGATGAGGAATGGCTTTGCAGTAACCACCCTGCTTCCCAGCTGCTCTGGCTCTGAAAAATCCTTCCTGGGTTTAACTACCCTGTTCCCAGAAGGGCTGGCAGCTCACCTGCTTCCTCTGTATAATAAAGGATTGATGCATCTTTAACTTCTGCCCCATAATTAGCATTTTCTATTCTTTCCAAGTGGCTTTAGCCCATACAGATCAATTTTATCTCCAGCTTTCTGTTCTTGCCCTTACATGAGGAACTCTGCATGCAAACTCCCACTCTGAACAGAGCCCACGTTGTGTAACAGACAGAAAATAAAGAAAAGTTCCCTTTTCTTTGCAGCAGCAGCAGCAGTTCTACCACCTCATGTCGACTCTGCTTCTGTTACAAGCTTACTCCAAGGTAGCTTACAAGTCCTCAAATGACCATATGTGCCTTTAGACTTTCATTAACCCAGAGTTCTAGTGCACTCCACCTCTCCTCCCAACCCTTATCTGACTTATAAACAACCTTTGCTGGTATGACAAAGCACTTGCTGCTGCTGCAAGCTAGTGACATAAACCATTCTCCTCTATATTTAAAAATACTGAACTTTGTCAGATCAATTAAAGGAGGAAGTCACCTACAGAACCATGTACATGAAACAAGACTAGAGATTCCCAGAGATCCCTGGTTAGTTAATTAGCAAGAAACTGTCACACACAAGTGACTTCACATTCACTGCTTGTTGTGGCTCATAGAAGAGATCCCCTTGACTGCTCTCCCCTCTCAACATCTCTGGAGATCACATAGCCTGATCTGGCAACCTCTTCCCTTCTACCAAAACCTCAGCACCACAACAGCTACTATTTTCACCCTGATTCTATCTGGCCAGAACAACCTTTCCCACTTTGTGTCCATTGCAAACAAACCATGAGGCATCAGATACGCGCAGGAATTCAGATGCTGATATCTGAGGCTTACAAGCTGCCTGCAAACCTTCATCTGTCCTCTCCCAGCACTCCAGGGAAAGTGCATGGCAGACTAGTTATGACTTTTTTCTTTCCCATGTGCTCCTGATTTGATAACTTAATCTGTCCCATCTTTTGCTCTCCCAGCCATGGATAACCACAGTAAACAACAGAGATATCCCCAAAAAGCCACATTTCCTACCAGTATCCCTTCTGCAGGGAGGACAGCACTCCAGCCCAAAGCTCCCAAGTCATATCCTTAGAAATCAGTCCTGGACAGACTTGGGAGGCTTTCTACAGCTTTCACTCTGTCATTTTATCTATTTTTCCTTCAGAGTCTCCTCTTGGTGTGGCTCAGGATCCTAAACACTGACTTCTGGCAGCATCTCAATGAGGCAGGCACAGGCACACAGCTTCACACACAGCATCAAGGCTTTTTGTGCTCTCCACAAAGATAAATTCATAGGAAACAGATGTGGGTGAAAGGTTAAACTTGGGAAAACAAGTTGGGGGAAAAGAGTGACAAAGTAGTGGTGGTTTCCCTGTGTCAGCACTCTAGAGAGATAGCTCAGCTGTGGAGTGGAAGAAGGGTGGAGGGACATGGATAGTGCAGTGACCTTATAACTCCTAGCTGCATGTGTTAAAGAGCCTGTCAACCCTCCCCACGAAGAGATCTCAAAACATAAATATTCAGCATTTAAAGCAGGAGTAGATGAATTACTGTTCATGTATTGAACAATAAAAGCAGAAGTAGATGAATTACTGCTCATCTATTGACGTACACAGTTGCAACATGACCCTGAGAAAGTCCCACAGCACATGCCTGCTAGCAGACCCTTCAATGACATACACAATGAGCAACACTGAGGACACAGCTCAGAAACAGCAAGGAAACTTGGCCCTCTCTGAAGACTTGCTGCAGCTAGGAAGGCTGGGAACAGGGCACGGAGCTTCAGTCCCTGCTTGTACCAACCACCTTGTTTACAGCTGCTCATTGCCAGCTCCAAGGAGGGGCCAGGCGACAGGGGTATGTGGAAATACAAATTGTTTGTGAAAATAGAAGCAGCCCCTGAGCAACAAGAGAAGATCCACTGAGGCGTAATGGAAACGATTCCAGCAGCCCTTGGCACCTTGACATCCTCTGATCCTTTGAGCCACCTCCATAAATAGAACATTTTGGAGGGGCTGCAGGTGTGTGCAGCATGCACGAGGTCCAGCCAAGAGCCATCTCATTGGGGAGCACAGATCCACTTGCCAGCAGGTCACCAGCACACAAGAGCAAGTGGCAGCATATGACATGCAGCTAGGAGGAGATTAATGGGGCAGGGAACCTGCCTAACTACTCACCTACCTAACACACCTGGTTACAGCAAACAGCAGCTCCCCCTCAGTCACAGCTCAGATCCTGTTCCAGACCAGCACATGCCACACTGCTGGGGAAAATCTCCTACGTGCCTGGCTTCATCTGCAACAGCCCTTTGGGGAAGGGCTGTCTCTCTACTGACAGTGGTACCCTCCCAAAATTCTCCTGCCAAGTGCACCTGCATGCAGGCATGCCAGGTCTGCCATGCAAGAGTGCCAGCCAGGTGAGCCAGCAGCAGAGGCTCAGGACACGTATGCTCACTGCTGTCTTACTGTTGCACTAGAGGAAGCTGCAAGTCTTTAGCACTAATTACAAGAACATACTGCCTCTTTTTACAGCACTCCCCTCACAAGCAGCAGGATTTCTACTGCCCAATTAGTAGTTCAAGTTACTATTTAAAGAATGACAGCTTAGGTGAGAGGAAGGCTGCCTTGGTAATCATTGATGTCAAGCTCATCACTGGGATTTGTTCAGGCTCTTACTGGAACATTTAAAGTCATCCTGTCTCCCAAATTAAGTGCCGTAGGTTTCATGAGAGGGTCAATCATTAACTACTCTTTGCTGACCTCTGCAAATCTCAGGCACACATCATGTTACCAGAGGAACGTCTGGCTTTTGCAAGAGGGACTGCCATCTCAGACAGAAGAGAAGAGCTTTCCTTTCATCTTGTTTCATGGATCAGACTCAGCCAAGCAGGCAAGACACCCTGGCAATAGCTCTGTGGGACACAGCTTGCACTACCTCCAGTTCCTTTTCAAAAAAACAACAACAAACAAACAAAAAAAATCAGGCCAAAGACTCTGTGAGCATTGGTTAAAAACAAAACAGAGTGAAGGACATGCAAACAACTGAACTGTAGTCTGCCCACATAAGAACATGTTTTTTTCTTTTCAGGATGGTGTCATACTTCTGGGAACTGGGAGGAGATGTTCTTGCTTTATACCACTGCAAATACTGGGGGTTTTTTGGGGGGTTTCCCTCTCTGCCTGTCCATCCACTTGCATTTCCAGGGCCCCTGCTCTGGGAACACATCTGAAAGCCTCATATGACCGAGGCACAGTCTCCTGTTAAACTCCCATCCTCTCTCCAGCTGTGGTTTCATTTTGCAGCAATTTTCATTCAGGGCCAGCATCTACCCCTGTAGCTTTCTGATACCTCTGACAGCTGCTGATCACCACAGTGTGTTTCCTGTAGAAACTGAACATTTACCACTTTTACTCTTTTCCTGTTTACAGGGTCCCACATGCAGCCTTTCCACAAGCCGTCATTGCGTCTTACCAGCTTAGAAAGGACCTTCAGGCTGCAAGTTCTTCACCACAGACTCCAAAGACATAAACCCAAAGAGCTGTAAGGAAACACTTCCTTCCTCCTATGCCTGTGTTGAGTTGCATTAACCTGCCATAAGTGAATCAGCGTATCATTCCTTTTCTGCAGTCCTGTCTTGGAGGAAAGCCCTCTATCCAACTGGCTCCTTATCTCTGCTCTTTCTGAGCAGATTATCAAGTCAAAGATTGCTTGCTTTCTTTTTTTTAAATTCATTTCAGACCCATGAGTTTCCCAATCTCAGTAACATCACAGCAATGTAAGACCCTGGCCGGATCAAGTTCCCCAGCAGCTGATAAGGCCTGAATCTTGATAAAGACTGTGGAATCAGCATTTGCACTGAACAAAAGATGCTGCTTCGGTTGGTTAAAGGCCAAGTAGTAGCGTAGTAAAATTGAAATGGGAACAAAGTGCCACTACTAGACTCCCTGTCAGCAAATTTCAAGCATACCTCTCAGGATGTGGCCAAACCTGCTGCCCAGAACAGGTACAACCCCCCACTTGAACCCTCTTACACAACTGCTTTTAAAATACTTGGGGTTTTAATGTGAATTTTTTTTTTTAGGTGTCCATTTCCACCCACCCAAAACTGAGTTAGAGTCCAACAGACCTTGCATGTTTGCACAGTGGCTGAGTAAATTCCAACAGCAGAAGCCAAGGGCAGGCAGGGAAAGAGAAGGATTCAACAGGAAGACAAGAAGCTCTTCATGAGCTACAGTCATTCTCTGGGCAGCTGCTGCTGCCTCCAGAGAAGAGCCTGCCGAAGGGACAAGGTCTAGTTCTCTTTCTTTGGGAGGCATCACAAAGTGCAAGAGGTTTTGCTGACAAACAAAAAGCCCTGCCAAGAACCTTTGGCTCATTAGGAAAAGTCTTATTTTTTTTTTGCAATACAGCAGCATTAGGAACAACAAGTGCCTAAAGGCTACTAGTTCTAATTTGTTTACACCAACCTTCCAAACAAGTACCCACTCAGGCTGCAGGATTCAAGAGGTTATGCTGGGAAAGGCAACCACTGGGCCACCCTAATCCCAGCAAAGGTCAAACTCAGCTTGGTACCAGTCATTTGGTGACCACTGCAGGGCAGCTATGAGAGATTTTGCTCTCCCCACCTTGGAGCTAGGACTCTTCCCTACCAAATCACTGAGATTATTACAGTGAGGACAAAACCACAGAAAGGAAAATGAGTAAGCAGGGATGAACAAGGAAACTAGCATGACTGGTCCTTGAAGCTCATCACAAGCCATCATCCAGTTCAGCTGTGATGGCCAGATATTTGTTTGAGGACAATGAGAACATTTGACTACATAAATGTCTTTTCAGGGGTTAAATTCTCTTGCCTCAAGGCACAGGTTGGTCTACAGGAAGAAATTGCCCCTAGGGCAGCAATATCACCACAGTCCAAACCTTTGCTTCTTCCATTCTGTCTGTGGCATGGACACTCCCAAGGGAAGAGCCAGACAAACCTTAACCAAACATGGGTGAGGAGCCAAGGTGAATCTTGCCCCACATTAATGGGGCAAAAGCAGATGATCTGAAAGCAAACAAAGCAAAGAGTAGGAGGTGGGCCCCAAGTGAAGCAGGGCTTTTGTCTGCAGGACACATCTCAGGAAGCAGACAGGAAAATGGTTGCTGTCAGAGACAGTCAGCATTTGCTTATCAACGTTCCTGTTTTATCTCAGTGGCAGAAAGCCTCCACCTGATAGGTTAAATAAGATCTCTTACACAGGCCTGTGACAAAGTCACCACGCCTTGGCAAGAACAGAGCAGCCTTGAATAGTAGTCCTAAATGGTTTTCAGCCACTGAAGACTCTCCCTCGCACAGTCTGGAGCACTACTGGCGACCCAGGTGACATGGACATGCTTGGAAGCGTCCCTCTAGGGGCAGAGGATGGAGGTTAAGCAGCCAAGCTACACCAAGTAAAAGGCTCAAATACTTGGACATTGCTCAGGCTCTAGAAGACTGAGGCAGCCACCCACAGACACACAGAGCAGAAAAAGACTTTAACAAGCTACTGATGAATGAAGAAAAAACCCAGCAAAGTGTCATGGTAACTATTCAGTTACTTTTTGCATGGACTGTTTCCTTGTGTTTCAGATGTCTCCTACTATTGCAGCCATCACTCACTGAGGGTCCATGCACTTAGTTCCAACTCCTTTCCCTCCCCTGATGCTTTCTCCTCCATGCCCATGGTCACCAGCCCTGAATGGGCTCATCCACCATCACACTCCTCTAAACAGAGCCCTAACATCCAACTCCTGCCTCTCTTCACTATGCTATTCCCTTTTCTGAGCACGTGCAAGCATTGTCACTAAAGCCGCTTTCCAAATCTATACCCTCAGGTTCCTTTTAACCCCATACCACACTGTGGGAATCCCTATACCACAATTCTCTCCATGCACAACCTGGGGATATATGTCCACCTACACATTGTTTTTCTCTGGGTTATCCTTCCCACACCACACGATTGCCTTCCCCTGCAAGGCTGTGTCCACAGCACCGACAAGCATTTCCTCTGGCTGGGCCAGAAGGCAGATCTCAAGCCCTCATACAGACATAGCCTGGTTTGAGCACATCCTGGTGTTTGAAGAGGGAGAGAAACAAAGCACCAGTAGCACTTCCTTCTGCAACTTCTCAACAGCAACATTGGGCTCTGTTAATTTTATTACCAGCCACGCTCTTTCCTTTCCTAAGGAAAAGGGTGCCAATAGTTTCCTCCTAAAAACTCAGGACACCCTCCCCACAAATTATCTTCCAGAACCCACGAGGCCTTCCCTTGTGAAGAACAACCAGGCAACCATGCAGAGGAAGAACTCGTGGCCAGAAAAGCTTTACCTAATCTTTAGGGCATCTTTTCTGGGCAACCTGATCTAGTGGATGGTGTCCCTGCCAGGCAGGGGGGTTGGAACTAGATGATCTTAAAGGTCCCTTCCAACTCTGACAATTCTATGATTCCATGATTCCAATTACTCTGCAAATCAACAGCAGCTACAGGGACATTACACCATCAGAAGCATGCCAGCAGTTTTGGAAAGGAGCACACATCCCTTCCTTCTACCCCAGGGCTGACTGGAGCTCAGCCCTACTCTAGCCAGTTCCAGCACCACCCTAAGATGGGGTATTACACCAGAAAACCTCAGTGCTAACTTATTCACACAAATCTCCAGAGCATCCTTACCTGACTCATCACACAGATAGGAATAAAACCCTTCTGCTTTCAGCATGATAAGGAGGGACCCCCAGCCCAGCAGGACAGCAGAGAAGAGCAGGTTCTCAATTATGGCTGTGGATGCCATCCACCAGCGCCGGCGATGAGCGGTAGCGAGTGTAGGTGCCATTGCTGCTCAGGGAGATGGCCTCGTCAAGAATCTCAACCTGCAAGGACCATAGCAACATCCAGTGAGTCTACAGACCCAGCAGGTGCTACTCAAAGAGGACAGAAAATCAGTTAAAGAGATCACTCTACTGGAACACAAGTCAACCTACCAGCTGAATGTAAGGCACTCAGGTGTAAAACTTGTTTTTGCAGGTACCAGCTTGCCAAGTTACCTGGAGGGATAGGGGAGTACAGGTGCCCTTGGAGCAGCCCCTCCAGTGCTCACACCATGGGACAGAGAACCTTTCAAGGACTCTGTTCCACTTCTCAAGCAACAGGTATGAAAATGCAGCAAATACCAACTGCTCATATCCCACTCCCCCATCACCTGTACAGGACAGGCAGCCCATTTGCAAGGCAACAATAAAATATCTGCAAGAGCAGGGGGGTTTAGCCAGCACCCCAATCTTCCAGCTGCTTACAGGCAGATGCTGGGACTTGAGACACAGCCCCACAGCCCTAATGGTGGATTTAGTGACCCTCCAGGTCTGCTCTGCCACATGCAGGAGCACAGGTCTGCTATGGAAGGTGCGGGTCCTATGTGTGCTATTGGTCCTGCATACGCAGTTTATATCACAGATGGCTTATCAAGAAGCATGTTTTGCTAAATACTGGACCACCTAGCTAGGAGAAAAAGGCAAGTTGCATCCTGCCCTGTCCTAGGTCCACAGACTGCCACCTTCACTAGCCAGGACAGCCCATGGCACATGCTGCTCTACCTCAACACATTGGCATCCCCAGGCTGCCCCACAGATGCTGCAGTTGGATTAACTGTCTCCAGTTCCACCTGTCCTAGTCCTGGGGACTCACGACAGCAAGCAGCAGATTTGGGAAAAGATCTGGCTGGCCAAGGGTCTGGTGACCCCGAGGTACTCAGCCCAGGAACCAGCCCTGGGTCATAAGGCAGGTGGCCATTTTAGGCAAGCTGAGCCTTTTCCCAGCCGAGAGCACGCCTCAATCAGGTACTATTGGGTAATCGACTGGCTACCAACACAGCCCAAGATAGCTTCTCAAGGCTTTCCACAATGCAGGAGCCCCAGCCCTGGGATGCTCTAGGGGCTAGGGGTCTGACCTAGCTCCCTGCAATGGTGCCAGGAGGCCAGGACCACTCTCCAGCCACATGAGCTAGAGCAGAGACCCCCTTCTCCAGGAAGGCAGCCTGCAGCCATACCCCTCCACCCACACCACCCGCCGCGCAGGCCCCTAGCACAAACCACGACGCATTTCCTCCACCACCACCTCCTCCTCTTCCTCCTCCTCGCCCCCGCACGCCCTCTCCCCAGGCCCACGCCTCCTTCCTCAGCACAGAAATCCCCTCTGTGGCAAGAGCTGCAGCCTGCTCTCTCCACTAACGGTCAGCTCCCTCGTGCACCCCATTCCTCCTTAACTCACCCCGCTCTCTATTCACCCCCTAACACCCCCCACGTACCCAGCTCTCCCCAAACAGCCCTGGTACATCCAGCTCCCTCCTTCCCTGGCCAGTGTATCCTGCTTTCCACCCTCAAATCACGCACTCAGCTCTTCCTATCAATCCTCCTCTCTCTCCAACACATGCCACTCCCACGCACGACCCCACCTACACCTCCCCCACCCCCTG
>VWZX01002553.1:159005-221469 GCA_013399015.1 Galbula dea | reverse complement strand
CACCATCGCAGCCAATGGCCGTGCGCGCCGGTGCCACCGGGGCACGTGCCAGGCAGTGCACCTCCCTCCCCGGTACCCCCACTTCGGTACTCCCCTCCCGATAGCTCTCCCACTGTTCCACCAACACCCCTCCTAGTACCTCCCTCGGTATCCCTACCCAGTACCCCTCGGGTATCCCCTAAACGGCATCCCACGCGGCATCCCCACCCGGTGCCCCTCCCTGGTATCCCTTTCCGGTACTCCCCCCGTTATGCCACCCTAGTACCCCTCGAGCATCCCCCGCGCGGTACCCCTCCCCGGTACCTCTCCCCGGTATCCCACCCGATATCCCCCTGTTAGCCCTCCCTGGTATCTTACCCGGTGCCAACTCTGGTACACCGCCCCAGCCCCGAACCCCTCGGGCATCCCCCCCGCGGTACCCCCAGTCTCGAACTGCACCTGGGCTGTCTCGGGACAACCGGAGGAAACTACCGTTGTTTCCGCTGCCCGAGCTCCTGGCGGCGGCGCTCGGGAGCTGGGCACGAGGCACATCGGTACGGCGAGGGTAGGGGACGTGGGGTGAACACCCTCCGCGGGGACGGTGACATAAGCGACTCCCAGGCGGGGCGGGGACTGGACGGGACGCAGCGCCTTCCAGGGAAAAGTGAAGATGAAAACCGGAGGTGATGCTTGACTCGGCGGAGCAGAATGAGTACCCGCTAGGTGTACTGGACCTCCCGCACCACCTCCCGGCACGGTGCGGTCAGGCAGCGACAGCGGGAAAATCCCTGCGGGGTTTGGGACCGGTTGCTGCCGGTTTCCACCGGTACCGCGTGGCAACCAGGAGAGCGGCAGTAGGGGAACGGTACTATGGCTTCTGCTGGTACAGCCCCGGCCAAGCACACGGAGCCATGTCCAGCGCAGCACCCACCTTTATCTCCGGGCACCGGATCCATCCTAAAAATCCCACCCGTCCTGCTCCCCAGCCCAGGGAGGGAGTGGAGAAGTTGTTCTACCCTTAAAAGGCTAGTTTAGGGGCAGGTAGCCAACCCCCAGTGTGCAGCTGATAGCTGGACGCGTGGAATGGGCTCCTGAGAGCCGTTCGGAGTCCCCATAGGCGCAGCCAGAGCAAGCCACGAGAGCAGCTCTGCATCCCAGCTCCTGGAGCTCTGCACTCTCTTCATATCATATTGTGTTCCCAAGCATTTTTCTGCAGCATTTCTAGTCCTGCTATGACCCCATCCCTCATCAGGGAGGTCCTGGACAAGCAGAGATGGAAACCATGATGGGGGATTTTGTTTTCTCGGCCAGAGGAGATGAAAACAGTGCTTGAGGCAGGTAAACATCTCCAAGTCACTCAGTGAAAGGCGAGGGCCTGCACAGACAGACAGACAGGGACCCACCACTCTGTCCCTGAGAAAGGGGCAGGCTGTGGTGGGTGGGGAGAGGAAACTCCTTGGCTCCAGGGTAAGGGTCAAATGTTGCGACAGCTGGAAAGTGGATTGAAGCCCAAAGCAAACAAAACAAAAAACCCAAAGCCAACAAGGCAGCCTGGCTCAGTGCTGTGTGTTCAGCAGAAGCAGGGGAAGGCTGAGGCAAGCATGAGGCCCTGGGAGACCTCAGCACCCAGACCATGGCACTGTGGCCAAGAAACACCAACTGTGACGAGTAGGAGCACGAGGAAGGCTCAGAGGCTCTTTGAGGACACAGCAGCCCTTTGTAACAGTGAGAGCCAGGAGGAGCTCAGTTTCCCTATCCTAGAAGGAGAAAAGAAGCTATCAGGTGATTCGCTGCCATCTATAAATACACCCAGGGACTGAGTAAATATCATGGAGAGAAAAAAAATAAAGTGAAGCTGAAGAACAGCATTGGCACAAAGAAACGTTTATAGAATCTGGCCAGGAATGAGTTTAGGCTTGGGAAGGAGGTGACAGCTCCTGCCTGGCCACCCAAGGAGGTCCTCAGCAGGTTTGGATGCAGCCACTGGAGCCCTCTTCAGAGGCAGAGCTGGAGAAAGGAGATGACAAGGCTGCGGCAGTAAGAGACAGACCCCTGTGGCCATGGGACACAGCTCAAGTCTCTGCTCCTACCTCCAATAGGCCAAGAGCTGCCCTAGCATAAAGAACGGACAACTCTTTGCTCACAGAGAGAACCTGCATACAGGAACTACTTCCCAACACATGGCTTGAAGGAGTTTGGAAAATCAGATATCCAGCATGGGAAGCCATTAACCCTCTCTCTCACCCACCAGCTCTGGCTTGCAGACCTCCCCTATCCAGAATGAGAACCATGGCAAAGCCTGCCCGAAGCATCCTTAACAGGAAGACACCAGCGCGACCATGCTGCAGGCATGCGCAGGAGCAGCTATGTGCTGAAAATCCACCGCTTGATTCCCTTGCACCACTCAGACCGGAGAGAAAATGCTTCATCTTCCAGCAGGGGAAACATCCTGCCTGGTAGCTCAGCCTGCCAACAGGAGAGGCTCTCAGAGCATGAGCATGAGCATGAAGAGCAGCAGCAGCAGCAGTGATTTCTCAAGCCAGGTGCTTGTCCCAGCGTCAGGGAAGGCTGTCAGCTTGTTGTCAGCTATTTCCATACAGTACCCAGGGCGAAGCAGCTCACGTGATGTTCGCTTCTGGCACAACACTGCTCGGCTCACAGGCTGAGAATATCCAATGATTAGGGGGCAAAAATGGCTGCTTATAAATAAAATGTGGGACAGTCCCTGCTGTTGTAATCAAAGAGTGTCAAAGCAAAACCAAGCCGGTGCAGAACAGTGTGACCAGGCTGCAGCTCAGGGCTTGCCAAGATGAATGTGTTTATTTGTATATCAGAACATTTGGTGTTCTAATCCCGGGCAGTAGGTGATGCCACTGCAGGGAAAGAGTGCTGCATGCTGCCTGCAGAACTGGAAGCCTCACCCACATGGGGATCACTGGGATTCGGTACCTTGTGCTGCAGAGAAGCACCCACCAAAAGCAAAATGGAAAAAAGCAAAACCCACTCTGTTTTCTGAAACACCAAACCTTAACTTAGCAGTGCCAGACCAGAAAGATTCACACAGAGCTCCACACACGATGCACGAGATATGAGATGCAGCCTGCAACATATGTGCTCCGGCTGCTCACAGGCCATTTGTGTTCCCTCTGCCCTCCACTGGTCTGGGCACAGCTCCATAAGTGAGAGTTCAAAATTCAACAGAATCAGAAAATTTAAAACACACAAAACCAAAAACCAAACCAATCCAACAATAAGCAAACAAACAAAGCCCAGCAAAACAAATCCTGAAAGCCTATGGCTACTGACAGTTTCCACACTTCAGAGACTGTTTCTGGCAGTGTCTTAGATTTGGAGGGTGGATGGAAAACAGCTCCTGAAGGGCTTTGGTAACATTTAATTAGTTTTCAGAGGCTTTCATGCCATGCAAAATAACAGAAAAGCATACAAGAAACTTCTACAACTTAGATACTTCTAAAACCAGCTCTTGCTGCAAATCCTCTTGGGCATCTCAGCTGCTAGCAGAGCCCTTGTGCCTGTCTCACCAATGCTGCCCAAGGTCTTCTAGCCATGCTGGAGATGCTGCAGTGCCTTCATCACATCTCAGCCACCTGTGGTGACATGTTACTGCAGCAGGAACAAGGTGGGGGAGGTAGCAGGAGCTTAGGGCACCTGCAGAAATGCTATTTTGTGTGCAGCTTTTGTTCTTATCAGGGGCAGCGCAGCACCAGGTGCACAGGTTGATGGTCATGGCCATGCTGCCACGTTTGCTCTTGCACAACTGCAGCTTGTTATCATGTGGAGTTTAAAAGGCTGGTGATAATCCCCATGCTGTGCCACAAGCCTTCTCATGTGCAAAGAAATGAAGGCAGTCAAAGCCTGCCATGAAAGCCAGAGCAATGCAATTAAACCTCTGCAGACCCACACACCCTTCGAGTTAAGCAGCTAAAATTAATTTTTGCTGAAGCTGCTTGTGAAAGGCCATCATCTCTCCCCAGTCCAGCTCCATGAAACAATCCCTTCTGGCAAGAAGCACCTTTACAGCAAAAGGCTCCAAGAAGCATTACCAGAGGTGGGACAAGGAAAGGTGAAAGCTGGTGGAGTGAAACTGGTTTTTGCCTCTGTGTTTCTTCACCTAAGCCCCCAGCAGCCTTGGTCCCTTTGATGAGGAGGACACATGTCTCCAAGCCTGGTGCTGAGCTCAGGACAAAAGGTTCCACTGCTGTATCCAGGGCATCACTGTCCCTCTGAGCTGTGGCACACAGAGCAAGGGGGAGCAGAAAGCAACCCTGAAGCACCTCAGCCACACGGGGCTTCCACTGCTGTGGCTCTCAGCATCACCCATCCCACTAGCTGTGCAAATGTCCACACCAGCAACGTGGTGTGGAGGAAAGGGGGTCAAAGGCAAGGCTCAATGCCTGTCCAGTTCATGGTCTGGATGGGGACCTTGGTTCCCCCCATGCTGGACTCCAAGTAGCCTCCTGAGCTCCTGCTGCCCCAGCCCAGGAGGTGGTGGCTCAGGTGGCTGAAGGGGTGGCTGATAGATCCTTGGTGGAGCCGAGGGGAGAGTTGGCATTGCCGCTAGTCACATTCTCATATTTCGGCTCTTCCTCCAGGGCAGCCTGTTCCTTTATTTCCGGGCTAAGGACTAACTCAGGGCTTTTGCTGCTCTCTGTGGCACCTACAGCATCACTGGCCCCATCCTGGGCCCCGGTGCTTTTAGATGAGGGAGATGTGAGAAGGAAAGATTGTCTCTTCCCAGGGTGCTTGGCAGAGTATGGCTCAGCAGGAGCACCTGGGACACTGTCCCTCTGCTTGCAGCTATTCACCGAGTCTCTGCGCTGTGCCAGGGCCCGGCGAGGTGGTTTCTGGATGGCCTCCATGCTCCTTCTCACCTTGGGTTCCTCCTTTGCAGCCCACTTGCCCTTCTGCAAGCTGCCCAGCCGCTTGAGCATGGCCTGGACCGGTCCCTCACCGCCTCCTTCTATCTTGGGGTCCTGCCCAGCCGTTCCCACCATCATGTAGATGGTGGTGACATTGGACTCCTTCCCCTTTGCCTCCCAGCTGCTGGATTTTGCAGCAGCTTCAAGTGCCTCTACTCTCTGGGCCACGTGCCTGGTGCTGGAGACCACTCGCCGACGTCCCCCTGGGGTGGCCCGAGGCGATGGCCGGTGGCTTTCCTCCCCCTTGCTGAGGGGCTCAGGGCTCTCATAGCAATCACTGGCTGGTCGTTCTGTGGTGGGCTCAGCTGCTTTGTCCAGTTTGGTTGTGCCCCATGGGGTCTTGGGCTTCCTTCCAGGACTGGGGGTCTCTGCCGTTCCAAATTTCGTCCCCTCAGCAAAGGATACAGAGGGTCGTTTGGCCTTGGCAATGCTGGATGTGCGAGGGATGGCGAAGGGCTGTGAGACATCCTCAGAGTTGAAGGCAGATGGGTCTGGGAGCACCTCACTCATAGGGGACACCCCATCCTGCAGCTCAGCACCCCCCAGCAGAGGGATGCCTGTGGGAGAAGGGGATGAGAATTAGGGCTGCCAAAACTGCATCTCTGCCCAGGGACACAGTTAGAGACATCAGAACAGAGGATGATGCAACAGGATTGTCCCTGGGAGTGTTTCCCTGGCAGAAGGCTGTGCAATGGGGCAGTCCATATCAGGCACATCCCATCACAGGAGGCCAAGCATGGCCTTGGTGTGGCCTTGCAGTCAGGAAAACAAGGGTATGAAAACAAATACTGCCAGCGGCCAGCACCGATTCCTGGTTGATAACAAGGCAGGATTGACCCCAGCCAGCCCAGAAAGGCTGTGGGCAGCCAAAGAGAGGAGGAGGAGCCATGGAGGTTACCTTCTCTGGGAGGGACCGAGTACTCGGGTCCCTCATTGTCGGTGTCAAAAGAGGAGAAGGAGCTGTCTGAAACCCATGCGGCCGATGGTGGCTCGATGAAGCTGGGGTTGAAGGGGATTTCTGCGTCATGGTGGGAAACTGGGGAGGAAAAGACACCCCGCTGAGCTCTGGCACCCAGGAGTGTTCAGGGCTAGGGTGGGAGATCAATGCCTGCCCTGAGCCATTCAACAGGGTGAGGGGGTTTGCAGGCTCCCCCCGAAATGATGATGATGCAGAGAACACTGGGTGAGGGTAGCACACTGGAAGGGCTGTCAGGAGCTTTGCTTTTTTTTACCTGTGACTTTGGGAAGTTTGTAGCCACCCAGGGTAAAGCAAGGTATCATAGCGCTGAGGTTCGCCAGCACACCTTGCACGTGGTGCTTCATCCTGGCCACGACATCATCGTCTGGCACTGTTGCCCTGCTCAGGGGAGATGGACATCAGGAGATATGGTGGATGGGGGTTTGCACTGCAGCTTGCAGAGTATAAAAAAAATACCTGTCTCTAGCATCTGCTGGGCCAGCTCCACAGCAACAGCAGACAATGCAGAGCAGCAGCAGCAGGAGAGGGATGAGAATGGCAGCTGCAAGCGCCCCATGGTCCTTAAAACCTGTGTGGAAGATGGGTGGAGTCCATCACGTCCTATATCTGCCAAAGCCTGTAGAGCTGTCCCACATGGAGAAAGCAGGAGCTGGCAACTTGTGGTGGGGGCAGCAAGCACCAGGTGGACTGGGCAGTATCACTTTCATAGAATGTCCCAAGTTGGAAGGGACCCACAAGAAACAGGGACTCCAACTCCTGTCTATGCACAGGACAACCCAAAAAGTCACGCCATATGTCTAAGAGCATTGTCCAGATGCTTCTTGAATTCTACAAGGCTTAGCACCGTGACTTCCCCCAGCCAGGAGGTTACAGACCCTTGTCTGAGGTTGCTCTTACTCAATATACAGTCACCCCGCACAGGGTGGCAGGTCCCCCGGGAGCACTGGCAGGACGAGGAACAGTTCACACCAAAATATCCCTCTGGGCAGGTATCGTTGCAGCTGGAAAAGAGAGGAAAGGAGAGAAGTGGCCCCCTGGGGAGCATGGGTCCCTAGACCTGCTCTGCTCCCAGCTTTACCTGGCTCCCCAGTAGCCTTCCTGGCAGATGCAAGCTCCCGACACGGGGTCACAGCTCCCTGCAACACACTCGGGGCAGAGGAGCTGACATCCATCACCAAAGGTGCCTGTGGGGCAGGAGGTGTTGCAGCTGCCAAGACAGAAAGCAAAACATCAGCCTGCTGTGCCCTGGAGCAGGGACCTCCTGCGAAGGCTAGTGGCCTGATCCTGGGCATACCTGGGTCCCATCCAGCCAGGCTCACAGTGCGGGCAGGACCCGGTCTCTGGGTCGCAGACCTCCCCATGCCTGCAGCGGGGACACGGCTGGAGGCAGCCCTCACCGTGGAAACCAGGACTGCAGGGTTCCTTGCAGAGGGTCCCATTCCAGCCGGGCTGGCAGGCCAGGCAGAAGCCATCCACAGGCGAGCAAGGCTGGCTGCGTTTGCAGCTCCCACAGCTGCAGAGACACAGGGTCAGTGAGGACTCAACACTTGCCCCCTAGCCTGCCAGAAAACACCCACTCCTCAGCCCTCCAAAACACAGATTTCATCCCACATCAGCACTGAGCATCCGTTTGGACCGTGGGGAAACGCCTTATAGTGCCTCATGCTCTATAGTGAGAAGAGGGCACAAAGTAAGCAAGGAAAGATGCTACTTTATCACCCTGGGGAACAGGACCAAGGACGACCAGATTTTAGTATGACATCAGAGCTTTCTGATGGCATTAGTAAGACCTTTCTTTGGGGGCTACCCTGATGCTGCTCCTAACTAGGGATGCTCAAAGCCCAAGGACAGGTCTCCCTGTGCAGCCGAAGGAACAGAGGCATCAGTGATGAGTTTCTCTCTAAGGTCTGGCAGTCTCCCGGATCCCTCCTGTTGCTTCCAGCTCACCTGTGCACACAGTGAGATCCGTATTTCCCTGCTGGACAGGGCTCCCGGCAGCTTCTGCCCTGGTAGCCAGGGCTGCAGCTGCAGAGCCCGCTGAGGGGGCTGCAGGAGCCGTGCAAGCAGTCGCAGCGTCGCTGACAAGCCGGCCCCCAAAACCCAGCCCTGCATTCGCATTTGCCTGTCTCCTGGGCACAGGGCGAGAGGTTGCAGGAGCATTTGAAGCTGCACCTCCTGCCCCACCAGCCTGGCAGGCAGCGGCAGTGGCCGGTGAGTGGGTCGCAGTGGGAACTGGCGAGGTTGCACTGGCATTGCTTCTTGCAGGTGGGTGCCCACCAGCCTGGCTCGCAGTGGCAGGCACCGGTGAGGGGGTCGCAGCGGCCGTGGGGACCACACTGGCAAGGGAACTGACAGAGGTTTCCCCAGTGGTTGGGGTCGCAGGTGCAGTTCCCGCTGGTTGGGTCGCAGCGCCCATTGGGGTGGCACAGGCACCTCTGCTTGCAGTCGGGGCCCCAGTACTGCTCGGGGCAGCCTGCCAAGGGAAGAAGATGGTGAGGACGGGAAGAGATAAGGAAGCCTGGCAGGTCCCTGAACACCCAGGCTGGCAATGGAGATAGTGAAGATGGGAGGTGGTGAGAAAGCCTGGCAGGGCCCTGAACACCCAGGCTAGCAACGGGGGTGGTGAGGGCTGAGCCCTGGGGAAATACTCACGGGAACTGCAGTCTGCTCCGAAGAAGCCAGGTTTGCAGAGGCAAAGGCCAGGTCTCACACACACCTCATCTTCCCCGCAGGTGTCCTCCCCCTCACACAGCGCTGTCAGCAGTGGCACAGGCACATCAGCACCCTACAGCTCCCACCCCGCTGCTCAACTACATACCACCCAGCCACCCCTCATCGAGGCAGCCTTTCTGGGGAAACAGCCATCCTGCTTCCCACTCTATATCTCCAGTTGAGCTGCAGCACCATTAAGTGGCTTGCTGGGTGGGTGTTTGGGGATGCCCATGGTGCAGCACCTCACCACCAACTCTCAAGGGGAGCTGTAGGGCTTCCCCCCAACACCCACTCACATGAGTGCAGGATGCTTTGGGCTCCATTGCCATCCATCACTCACCCGTTGTGCACTCCTGCCCTTCCTGCTTCCAGCCAGGGCAGCACGTGGGGCCAGTGGGGAGCCTGCAGGAGAAAGCCAGGGGCCATCAGCCAGGGCAAGGGGTATGGGGCCGCCGTGGGTGTTCACATGTGGCTTTGCAGCTTCGGCTAAGGCGAGGCGAAAGTGGCTGCTTGCCCCAGCTGGGTCTGGCAGGCAGGGAAGCACTGCGGCCCCAGGGACATTGCTCCGGAAGGAAACCAGCAAAATAGAAGGAAATTTAAGAGGCTGCAGCTTGAGTGGGTGGTAGGGCAGGGCAGCGGGGCTGGGTGGTGGGACTAGGTGGTGGGGATGGATGGTGGGACAGAGCAGTGGAACAGGGCAGCAGAACCAGGCAGGACTGCCCGGCTCTGCTGCTACTGAGCCTGTGCTGGGTCTCCAACACTCTGATTGTGGCTCAAAGCTTTGCCAGAGACCCAGAGCGAAGGCACTGAAGTGAAGGCAACAAAAGGCACTGCTGTCGATGGCGAGACTGACAGTAAAGATGGTCTAGCAGCAAAATGGAGGTGATGCCACCTCCAAAAGCCTTTTATGCTTACATTTCCCACCTGCTGCATGGTGAAAGTTTTGCCAGTGATCCCACATCCCCCTGTTGCCCTGCATGCTGGAGGACCCTGAGAAATCATCCCTGGTGAACGGGTCTGAGTGCCCCAAATGCCCATGGGTGCCCCAACTACACTCACCAGCACCACCCCTGTCTCTGTGCCCACACAATGCCAGGCTACAGATCTCCTTCTGTGGAAGGATGGATGGATGATAACCCTCTGGGGCTGCTAAGAGGCCCCAGGAGATGGATAGGTGCAAGTCAGGAACCCCACAGCACTTACCTGCAAACGTTCCTGCCATTGGGGTCGAGCTCCTGGGCAGAGCTTTGCATCCACAGCCACAGCTGGAGGCAGAGGACATGCCAGGTGCTCCCCATCCCGGCGGGGCGAGAGGGCCGATATCACAGCTGCTCCTCAGCCCTGCGCCAGTGTCTATCTGTCCTGTCCTGTCCCTCCCATGGTGCGGCCTCTTCCTCCCACCAGCCTTGGGTTTCTTCCTGAGGAAATGTGGGAGGAGGTGCCCCGATCCCAACGTCAGGGGTTCAGCAGGGAGGGGGAGACAGGGAGTGCTGATTCTTGGGTTATTTTTGGTTCTTGCTGCCACCCTAGCTGCAGAAATAGGTGTCCAGGCACTCAGTGTGGCCCTGCAGGGGCTGATGCCTGCCTGAACATCTCATGTGTTCATCTTGCTCCCCATGTGCCACCTTCCATCACCTCTAAGCTGTTTTAATCAATATACCCCTAACACACGAGGCATCCACTGCATACCCATGCCCTGACCCCTGTGAGCCACTGCAGGGCACACCCGATCCCTGCCAGGGGCTGAGAGATGGGGTCCCCACGTCCCTCATGGGGACACTGCATGCCCCAGGCTGGCCATTGAACCACTGCTGGCTGCTATCCCACCTCAATGTCTCCCCAGGAGCTTTGTGTCAGCAGATGCACAGGAAACACCTTTTTCCTACCCAAGGCCAACTCAGCTTGGGGGGAGAGCCCAGGCTGGAAGCGTGATGTTCCTTCCACCATACAGGACTTAACTCCATCACAACCAGCACTGCAGCTCCTGTAACCCTGCACCCCACCACAGTTGACCCCTGAAAGGGGCTCCAGGGTCTAGCACAGCACAGCAAGACAGCCCTTTGCATAAGCACATGGAAAGCAACGGGCTACACTGGAGAACTGCCACCAAAGCCTGGTAGCATCACCCAGCCCTTTCCAAGCAAAGAGAGAGCAGAGGCTACAGCAGGTACCTGGGAGGAGAAATGAGACACTGATTTATTTCCAACTCCAGTTTTAGAGCTAGAAAGCACCTGACCCAAGGGGACTGACTTGCCCCTGTGAACATGAGGATTGTTCCAGTCTTGAGTTCCCAGTAGTAGCAGCAAGAAGTCCCAGTACAAAACTGATTCACCCCATGCCTGAAAAGTGCAGGAGTGGCCCTGACAGTGCTGATCCTGACTGCTCCCAGACACAGGACCCAGACACCCAGTGCAGTGTGCTCAGCATCTCCCAGCCATGAGGTGACCCCAGCACAGTGCCATAGCCAGCCCAGGCACCTCGACTTGACTTTCACATTGCAGGGATGGGGTGAGGCATGAACAGAAAGGGGTGAAGTGAAATACCCCCACAGGGCAGGGTTGGGCGATGGGATCCTGGGCTGTGAGCAGAGGGGTTTGGTGAGAATACCAGAGGAGCTGAGGAGACCTTTTAGGGTCCAAACACCCAACACACTGAGCCGCACGCATGGAGGAGTGGGCAGTGAGGGCACAGCTGTGTTAAGCCATGGTCACAGTGAAAGGGCGGCCAATGGGCAGGGATGCTCCAAGGTGCAAACCACCCCAATCCAGGCCAGCACCCTGCAGCAGAGTATCCCAGTGGCTTTGGAGGAAGGCTGCCCATGGCTCTAGCTTCACCATCACCACAGTGTGGAGGAGTGGCCAAGGCTGCCTGTGCTGCTCTTGAAACGCCAGGAGAGAAGGAGCTGGGAAGTGCTGCTGCAAGGCCAGATCCAGCTCCTGTCCAGGCAGGGTCAGAGGGGTGGTCTGGCTCTGCCAGTGGAGCTAGCCACCAGCTCGCTCTCTCCCTCTGGCTCCAGCTGTGTATCCAGGGAATCGATGATTTCCCAGGCTCCAGAGCAGCTGGATGTGGGGGGGTCTTTGCTGCTGTCCTGATACCACAGCCCAAAACTGCAGAGAGAGCAGATAAGAGCTGTGGGGGAGAAGAGCCTTCCCAGGGAAGCAGACAGATCCCAACCTTCCCCTTCATTTGGTGATAGCAGGAGGGCTCAGCCTGGCTGTGAGTCCCCAGGAGCATGTGGCACTCCAGAGGCAGCAGCAAGGCTTGTCCTGCACTTGCCCCTGGTCAGGACAAGGCATAACCTCCCTGAACCAAGCAACCCTTCCCTTCGGCAACAGCTCTTCCAGCCCCAGCTGGGCAGCCCAGCTCTGTCCTCGTTGTACCCACCAGGATAGGCATCAAGCTCAGTGGGCATCAGCTCCACAACTGAGCACCAAATCTCATGTCTGCCAGCAAAGCCACCCATTCCTAGCAGCACCTGAGCATGGGAGAGAACTTACAAGCTCCTAATTTTGGAATCAGGAGGCTGAGCATCCACACAGTCTGTACCACGAGCTGGGAGCCAGGAGCCCTCATCTTCATCGCTGCGGCACAAAGGAGTGGGGGAAAATCCTGTGCTGAGTTACAGGCTCACCCCAATCAAGTGCCAGAGCCACCCCAGGACTCTCTCTCAAGCAAAGCAGTGTATACACCCTGAAAAGCCAGGGGCACACAGACCAGAGCTGCTGTCCCCACAAATCACTGTTGGGCTGTGACCTGTCACAGGGATGTAGAGATGCTCATGTCTTAAACACAGCCATCTTTCCTGGCAAGCCCTGCTCTAGCTTGGTAATCTCAAGTCAAAAGGTTCTTCAGACACCAGCTTCAAACCCCTAGTACTTGGTCAGTGGACAGTGTGTCCCTGGTTGCCACAGCAGCCTTCAGGCATCTCACCACTGAAGCCACGCGCTTTGCTGGAGGAACAGTCTGATCAGTCATGGTTCGGGGCTGAAGTCAGTGACATCCTGGCACCAAGGCAGGTGACAGCCAGATCATCACGGGGCAGTGGGGTGACACACAAGGGGTGACCACATTTGTATGGCAGTAGCTATCGTCCCCAGGCAGACAGGTGAGCAGTCAGGACCCAACACCCCCAGATTCCCCTGCTGCCAGAAGAGACCCCAGTGAAAGCAAGCAGCAGGTTTCAGTAGCACAGAAGAGCTCAGTCCCCTTCAGACCTTTATTAAAGCCCCTACAAGCCAGTGAGATCCAGCTCCCCCCATGCAGCTTCAGCACAGGCTTTGCCCCCTGCCACCAGCAGACATGCAGAACCAGGGCTGGTCCTCCACTTCACACCACAAGAGGCAAGGCTGCCCATGAACACCTTGCAGAACATCCAGGGAACATCTCTGCTGTCATCTTCAAAGGCTTTCTATGGGCCAGCCTCCAACTGCAGAGCGCAGGGACCAGCCTGCTTTTACAGTGGTCCCAGTGCCACCACCTCACCCTCCCTTTCACCACATCCATGCAAGGGCAAGTGGCATTTGGCCAGACCACGTGTGACTGGTGACAGGGACGTGTGGGTTGAAGCAAAGAGCCCAGCCCATGGGGCACACCCAGCAAGCACCAACTGCAGACCTGAAACCTTTGATCTCTGGAGGAAAGCAGGGAAGAGGTAGCTCTTGGCCTAGGGGAGATCCCTTCCAGGGTGTCACAAGGAAACACCAGAGCTTGCCAGCAAGCATCCACCCTGCATGGGAGTCTCCCTGACCGCCATGGCCAGCAGGACTCACCTGCTTGCTGACTCCTCCATTGTTCCCAGCATTTTGGCTCTGATTTTTTTTCTCTGTCTTTTGATATTTGACTTCATCGCGTCCAAGAAGAAGCTAGGAACTCTCTCTTCGTTCAGCAGCTCCCTGGCAAAAAGCAAACAGCTAGTTAACTGAAAACCTGGCAAAGGAATCAGCCCTGACTGTACCAGGAGCAGCCTCTGATGGGCCATGGGTGACTGCAGGGACAGGAGGGACCTGTCTCACTGCCCCAGGCTGCTACACTAGACTCACCGCTGGTAATAGGCCAGCTCCTCCTGCACCAAGAACAGGTTGGTCTTGAGCTCATTCCGCTCTTGCAGGATCTGCTGTAGCTCTTCCTTGGAGAAGCAGCAGTGAGCAGGGCTCCTGCCTGTGTCCTGCTGCTGTGGCTCCTTCTCAGGTGATGACACTTCTTCCTGGAGGAGTGGAAGGAGAGTCAGCAGGCAACTGGAGACCCTGAAGCCTCCCTCAAAGGTTGGGTATCACATGCAGGCAGAGATGGAGAAATCTTAGGAATGACTTTGCTAGTCTAGAGTTGCTGCAGCCCTCTAGAAACCAGTGTGTCCCCAGCTCAGCCAGCACACATCATCCATTGCCACACACAGCAAACCCTCCTCACCCTCTGTTTCTCACCCAGATTCTCCTCCCATCTTCTCATTTTGCTTACTCCTGCCTCCATCTCTAGCAATTTTTATGCACAAGGTGTTACTAGCATCACAGACACTACACAGTTCAACTTTCAGGAGTGGGGCTTACTCAGACGGTCATGTCCTGCTGGCAGCTGGTGGGCCCAGGCTTGCCAGGAGCCCCACAGAGAGCCAGGAAAGTCAGGTCAGTGTCAGCAATGTCCTGCAGCAGAGGCACCATGCACTTGGACTCACCAGGCTGTGCTCTGGCCACTGGCTCTCAGAGGTGGTCTTGCTCTTCATGCTTGTTTCCTTCTGGACTTGCAGCATCGCAGCCTCCAGGTCCAACTTCTTCTGCAGTGTGCTCTTGAGCTGAGCCTGCACCACGGCCACTTTGTGACGCAGATCCTCGTTCATGGCCATGAAGCGATGCAGTTGCTCCTGCAGCTAGAGGGCCCAGGGCAGCCGAGAGTGAGGCACAGCAGCAGCTCTAGGTCCCCCGGGGACATCAGCACAGTACAGAGCCACGGGAAAGGCATCTGCCCCAGCAGGCTCAGCAGCCACCAGAGGAAGGTGACACGAAAGCAGGTCCCCAGGCCCTTCACACACCACACCTGCGAGCTCACACACGCTCACCGCCTCTGTGTCTCGGCTCTTGCAGACAATCTCATGGGCCTGGGCACGAAGCTCATCCCTCTGCTTGTCCACCACCTCCTTCAGCCGCAGCATCACCTCCCGCTCCTTCCGTGCTGTGTTGTCTGAGCCCAGACACAGGGGGAACAGGCATGAGTGGCAGCCAGGACCCCTACAAACCTACAATGCTATGGGGTTTCTTGATGCTTCTGCAAAGTATTGTTCTACCATCATCAGAGAGAGCAAAGTAGGAACAACGAAAAGAGGGAAGCTGACAGATTTAGGCTGTTCCTGATGCACCCCTGTGCTGGCACCAGCAGCCTGCACCTTGTGCCTTCTTCCACCACGCTTCTGTGGAGTGCTCTGGGGGCTTGGAGTCCCTGTGGCTTGCAGAACAAGGCAGCACTCATGCCCCTTGGTAAGACAGGTCTCAAGGGCTAGGCAGCACATAGAGCAAATTCAGACCTGTACCCAGCCCACCATCCCCCGCACAGAACACTCCATGATGGCAGGGGACCCCGCACCCACCGGGACACCCACCTTCCTGGGACTGGCTCTCTGCAAGCTGCCCCAGGAGCTGTCGGTTCTGTTCCTCCAGGCTGGCCAAGCGGCCACGCAGGGCTTGCTCCCGGCGCTCGGCCTCCCGCAGCCTCTGCTCCACGTCCTGGGGGTGGGGACAGTCAGATTAGAGCTGTCCCAGGTGGCATGAGTCCAGCCAGGTCAGTCATCTCAAGGGGGGCAGGGACAGGTAGGTCAGAGCCATACCATAGAATGTGGACAGCTGAGCCAGAGCTGTTCCAGAGGGGACAGTAACAGTTGGGTCAGAGCTGTCCCAGGTGGGATGGGGACAGCTGGGTCCGAGCCACCCCAGCAGGTCAGTGTTGTCCCCACGAGGACAAGTGTAGGTCTGCGCCACCCCTCCGGAGACGCCCGCAGGAAGCAGGCCCAGAGAAGCTCTCCTCGCCCCGCTCACCTCCTCATCCTGCCGCCCCCCGCTCGGCGCTACTGGTGCCGCCACCTCCCCCTCGGTGCCCGCCGGGGCTACCAGCGCCTCCAGCAGCTCCAGCAGCCGCACGACTGGTGGCACCAGCCCAGCCACAGCCTCGGGCCCGAAGCGGCCGGAGAGGCGGCGGAGCTCGGCGCCCAGCGCCCCAGCCATGCGGTAGACGTGCGGCGGGGCCAAGCGGGCCGGAGGTGTCTGCCAAAGCGGCTCTGCTCCCCGCCACGGCTCCGCCATCAGCTGCCGCCGCCACCGCCTCCCGAGGGCCCGCAAATGCTCCGCCTTGCCCCGGCCCCACCCCGTCCCGCCCCATCCGGGGCCAACACCCCTCCTCCCCCGGGGCGGGACAACACCGGCTGAGCTCCCGTTCGTAAAAAATTTATTGAGAAGGTAACAACAACTCTGACACCGTACAGGGAGCTACGAGGGCCAAGCAGGGGGAGAAGCGCAGCAGGACACACACACGCTGTTGAATATCAACAGTACTAAAGAGTTGGGGGTGAGAGCAGGACTAGGTGTGTAGAGGTCCAGGACTAAGCGTAGAGGTCCTCCCGGTCGGCAGAGTAGACCTCCCCCTCCTGCAGCAGGGCAAAGTTGAGGAAGTGAGAAGGGCGATGGACTTCGTGGTAAAACTCCTTGGGGTTGGCAAGCTGCAGCTCATACTTCATGTTGGGGTCATGGCGAACACCTGGAAGAAAAAGTCCATCACCCACCTGAAAGCCCCTCCTGCCTCAACCACTGAAGCCCTCTACCCTCCCAAGATAATTAAGCAGACCATGCAAGAAGAGAAAGTTCTGAACTCACAAAACCATCACCCAGAGCAATGTCCCCAGAGTAATCTTCTGCTAGTCAAGTGTTTCGTCTGCCACTCTCCCCCTTTTCCTGACCCCTCCTGCAGCTCTCTGTGGTCCACCATACCAGGACCTCCTATTACTCCTCCATCAGGCACAGCTTCTCTCTTGCATTTCCATTATCACCTCTTCTGCCTGACAGGCATTAATTATTCAGTGGCAACAGACCAGACACTACAAACCCAGAAAGATGACTGTTTCTCCCCTCTACCAGAGTTTGGTCTCCTGCCACCAAAAAAATCAGAGAACTGACATCCCAGTGCTGACACCAGGGAAAGGTCAGACCACAATGCTGGTAACCCTACCAGCTGCTCCGAGGAAGGTCAAGCTTCGGAATGGGTAAGGAACACTCCCCTGAGGAGCCACTTCCTTCTCCCCAAACCATTCACATAACCTCCCTTCCTGTTCCACTCACCCATGAAGTTGTAGTTCCAGGATCCCTGCGCAGGGACCATGAAGAAGCCAAGAAAGCGATCAGACAGCAGCATCTGCACCCTCTCGTAATGGGAGGGCAGATAGCCCTTGGGGTTGTTCCCTTTGTCGGTGTTCTGCCTGCCCCACTCGTAGCCACTCGGGGTCAGTTTGTAGGCTGTCAGTGTGCAGGAGCCTGGTGTAAAACTGAAGGAAAGGAGAGCAGAGACATGAGGCAAGTCAGACCCAGCTGGGGTGGAGAAGGGAAAGCAGAAATGAACAAAATCTCTCTGCCATATTTTCAGTTTGAGACCTCAACATGTCTCCAGGCACTGCATGCACAGACCCCCTCAGCAGCAGGGGCATACAGAAGCCTCCCTGCCTCTCACCTGCAGGTGATGATGATAGTCTTCTCCCCATCCCAGGAGGGGTTGTCAGCCATGACCTTGGCGTGGGTGGTGACATCCTGTGGTGAGAGCTGAGGGGACTCGTTTGGTTGGGTATGAATCCACCCTAGAGGTTCCATTTCCTGACAAAAAGAGAGGAATGAATGGTATTTAAAGCAAGACCACTTCAAGCACGGCTTCCCTTTCACCTGATCCCAGAGCAGGCTGGCTTCAGGCCCTTTAAGTCCCACATCTATAAGAGACCAAGAGAACCTGCCTCACTGTCTTAGGTCCTCATTACTGGAGATGGTGATCTTCTACCCACACTGGGAGTAGAAGCAGCCCTCTACCCTCCCAAGATAATTAAGCAGACCATGCAAGAAGAGAAAGTTCTAAACTCACAAAACCATCACCAGAGCAACTGGGTGGAGAAAGAGATCAGAGATCTACTCCCACACTGGGAGTAGAAGATGTATCTCACCTTGAGATATTCATGCTGTGGCAGCTGCCCCGGAAGATGCACAGTTTGGTGTGTTCCCCACTGGGGCACCATCACAATGCACCGGATCTCCTTCACTTGAGGGTTATCAGGAGGGCTCACTCCATACAGGTAACCTGCAATCTAGGAACAAAGACACCCACCTTAAAAGCCCAGAATAAACCTCACTGCAACCACGTGAGAGTGGGTGGACCCTGCCCTTAGCTCCTGAGAAGAGTATCTCTTGGCCAGCAGGTTCTCACTAGAGGAGAACATCATAGGTTTGGTTCAGTGCTGAGTTCCCCCTCGCCCCCAAGTGTGGACCACAAGGAGGACCTGGCTAGAACTTATGCCCTCAGCCATATTATTACCAGCGTCTCGACCATAAAGAGCTTCACACAGACAGCAGCAAGTTCCCAGCCCTTCACCACCAGTTCTTGACTGCCCAGGACTCCTGTGTGCCCCAGCAGTATGGGCTACAACCATGCAAAGAGTTGTTGCATGCTCACCTGGGCTCGCAGATCCGAGATGCAGATGAATTTCTTCAGCACGTTCTTGGGAAGAATGTAGGTGTAACCTGTTTCCTTTATATCGTCTGATGAAACATAAATGTGGTTCGTTCGCAGGTGGAGGTTGGCAGCAGAAATTGCTCTGTGAAGAGATGATGATTATCAGAGAGTGCACAGATCCCCTTCCTGAGCACTCTGACCTTTTCCACTACACAACAGCCCTGCCTGTTTTCCTACCTGACTCGCCACTCAGTCTTGGAGGAGAAAGTCTGGGTTTCATAGTTGCTGGTTGTAGAGGTGATGATTTCATCCCCATGTTTGTTAACAGTGCGGGTCTGCGTTGCTGTCAGTTGTGACTGCTCCTTGGTTTGCTTCTCAATTTCTGCAATCTGCTGTCTCTGCTGAGAGGGGGCAGAGATCTCCATGCCCAGGATAATGTCTCGGATCTCTGACTGTGTCAGGGATGCAACGTTCACGCTGCAAGAGAATATCCACCCAAATCAGGCATTTCAAAATACATTCTGGATCCTTCTCACCACGGGACACTCTCAGAACATCCACTCAGGATGCTAAGAAAAATGAACCCAAAACTTTGTAGACAAGAGAAGGGACCAAATCACATGCTCTAGAAAACAACCAATACTACAAAGCTGACAGTTCACTGCCAAAAGACCTTGGAAGTCTTCACTCTCCACAAGGAGCACTCTGGCAACAAAGTGTTTAGAGCAGGAAGAAATGCTGACACAACTACTGCAGCTGGACAGAGGCTTACTTGTTCTTCTTGCCATAGTCAGCCAGGATGAGATCCTTCAGCTGCACCTCCACCTTGATCCACTCCTCATCTGTCAGGGTTGGCCAGATGTGGTGAGGTTCTGTTATGGTGGTCTTGTCTGGTTTCAGAATAACTTTGGCTCGATCATTATTCACATGTAGTGCTCGGAGAATCAGAATCAAACGAGAGAATGCCTTGGAGAAGAGAATAAAAAGATGCAGTTAGAAGGCAACCAAATGTATGAGACTCTAGTATAGCAATCCTGTCTGGGCACACCAATATTCCATTGGAAGTGTCAGTGGAATCAACCTGAAGGAAAATCCAGGCAGAGTCAGAGCAAAGTGCTCCCAATCAACAAACTGTGAGGCACCTCTGAAGCCTTGGCTACCATCTCATTTATCAGCAGCAAAGTGCAGGCTAGGTGTGTGGTGCTCACCGTGTAGGAAGAGATGGTTTTCAGCCAGTCATCATAGAGATTGAAGAGAACCATCTGGGGTTCAGTAGCCTTCAAGATGAGATCACCAAACTTTTCCACTTTCAGACAGGCCTGGAAGGGCAGCTGCAACTCTGAGCCTTTAATCACAATATTGGGGAAATCCAACAAGTGCACCTGGAGTTTACCGAGAAGATGAATTAGCACAAAACTACTGCAGAACGTTGGTCTGGATTAAAATGCTTCCTTCACAGCAGAACAGATCTGTTCTGCAATCTCCCAAATATTTTACAAGGTCTCCACAGAGCAGTAGCTACATTGTTACCTCAAGTGGGTCCAACATGCCCTTCCGTGTCACTATGATCTGCTTAGGCTGCTCCTCCACAGGAAGCGACCGAATCAAAGCAGCCACTTCTTCAGCAGTCTTCCACTTGGCCAGCTACAGAAAGACAGCAGGGTTAGAGAAATCTCTCCCTCCTAACAGGAGTGTCTCCATGTCTTTGGGAACTAAGAAAGACTCAAACCAAATTCTAAAAGTGTAACTGGAATTCATGGTTGTTCCAGATCACTGACAAGGCCCCAGCACTTTTTACTGGGCACAGAGGACAGTTCCCATTCCTGGGGTTCAGTTACTCCTGACTAGCTCAGAAAAATCAGCTGGCTACACCACCTCCCTGGCTCTGCCACCTGAGAGTCTTCTGACTGCACTGGATGTATGGCCAAGTGGGATTTCCTAAAACACTGAGCACAGCATTTGTTTCTCAAACCTTGCTTGAAGATTTAAGCTCACTGCACCTCAGAGCCACAAAAACCTTGCACCACTGCCTGCACTCCTCCACTTTTATATCCCAAGATAACACTTGCCTGAGCACAGGTTACACACTGGACGTTGGAGCTCCAAACTTGTTAAGAGGCACAAAGATCAAGACCCTTATGATGCCTTCTGCTCAAGTGAGTCTCCTAAGCAGCTGAAGCCCGTCCCCAGCTCAGAGCCTAAAGCACAGCAGGCAGCTAGGACCTACCTGTCCTAGACGCTTCTGTCCTGCCCACACAGATGTATGGATGATCTTCAGGAAGAGCTGTCCAGTTCTGGGATTGAAGATGAAAATGGCTCCATTGATAGGTTTTGTGGTCAAATTTCCTTCAAAAGTCTGAGAAAACAAGCAAATGTGGAATGTGCAGGGAGATAAATGTAGCCTATCCACACCTTAACACAACAGCTGACTTGCTGTGTGCTTTGAGCAGGAACTGTACAAGAAATACAAAAGCTGCTCTGTGCACGCTGCAGAAATGTGGGTCCATGTTGATTCCTACCTTTCCATCACACATGCCTCCATAACCACCCCCAGCATGGGACATTTCCAGCCTTTGTCTTTTGCCCCTGCAGATGTGCCTCTGGCCTCACCTTGTGAATGGTCACTCTATACACATTGGTGTCATCCACAAACCAGATGATCTGGTTGGAGAAGAGCTCTCCATAGTTCTGGGAGGAAAGGTATGGTTCTGTGGGCTCAGATGAGTACAGCTGCAAGCCCTTGCGGATTCGTTCTCTCAACACGTACAGTGCAGGATTTGCTTTCATGATTTTTGCCATAGCCTGCTGGATCAGAGGTTTGCTCCCAGGGAACCAGTTCCCATAAGCACTGAAGAAGAAAGCAAACAGAAGACTTAGTGGTTGCCATCAGTTCTGAGATGAAGAGAGAAGAGCCACGCACAAGCCCTTCCATGCAGCAGTCAGGCACCTTTCTCCCTGCTGAGTACTACTGTATGATTTCTCTTGCAATGTCCCTAGAAGCTGTTCACCTATGTCTTCTCCCTACTGGAGAAGCCACACCACATGTGCTGCCATCCCAGAAAAGCTCCATATTCTCTAACAAGCACAAAGGAGCAGAGCCCTGCTTGATGGGACCTTCTATCTAGTTTTCCAGTAAAGAACAATCATCTCCGATTGTAGGGGGCCTTCAGCTCCAAGAAATCTCAAAAAAACCCCAAATGATTAGTGTGCTGGGAGAACTGAATAGTTATTACTGAATGAGCAGGTATCAGGCAAACTGACAGGACTACCTCAATACCTTATCCCATTCACTGCACACCTCCAGCTTCTGCCTTCTCCTCTCATCCTCCTGCCTAGAACACAACCCAATTTGGAGATGTGCTAATTACAGTTAAATTACAGAGGGTGCAGATCTCACCTGTGCAAGTTATAGGCCAGATCAATGGCAATGAGCACACCAGTGGGAGATGGGTAGATACTCATGTTGTCTGTAGTGTAGTCCAGGAACTTGGCTCTTGCATAGCGCTCGATATCATGGGAATCATAATCTCCCCAGCGCAGCTGGATATCTATCCAGTACTTCTGAGTGGTGGTGCTGTCCATCACATCTCTGAGGAGAAAGCAAGGCAGAACAATTTAATCTTGCACAAAACCTTACTGCAGTTGCTGTAAGTCTTTGACAGAGAGTAACTGCCACCAAGCACCAATGCTGAAGCTAGCTACTGTCTGCTCATCACCCTGAAAAGAGACTTTACTGCTTTCTTCATGCAGCAGCTGAATGCAGAAGCTGTTAAGAGAAACCACCAATGGGGCTCAGCTGCAGGTTTAAACAAAACAGCACAGTTACTCCTCTACTGTGTAGTCATGATGGACATCTCCCTCAGGGATTGTCTGTTGAGGATTCAGTCAAACTGAACACAGCACCGGTGCAAAAGAGTGTCCAATTCACTCCAGATTCTGCCCTAGGACAGCACAGCTTTATGGGGTTTCCTGAGGAACCCTTCAGACCTCCTGAGCTCTGTGGAAAGGTCAACTGGAAGACAGAAAAGGAGCAAAGACACTCTTCATATATTTTGCAGAAGGCTGTGCTAGGAGGTGCTGCAACCATCTATGCAAATGAGCACTGTGCTTTGCCAGGCATGACTGTGTCCTCTTGGGTCCCAAAAGAAAAGCAGCCCTAGATGCCCAGGAGATACAGGCTCAGGATGAGAGGCTCAGCAGCTCTGAGCTGCACAAGATCAAGGAAAAGGAAAAGGGAAACACCCACTTGGAATCTGCGAGCAATGATGGACGTGACACATTCCACTTGTAGGAAGCAAAGAGAAGGATGTCTGCACATGAAGAATTCATTTTGTATGACTTCCTGGGATGGATTGTCTCTTTCTGCACTGTCTCAATCTCCAAAGCATCCAGCTCTTGATCAAACACCTGTGGAAAAAGGGAGTCAAAGATGAGCTGCATTCAAGCAATCTATCCTCAACACAGAGTTAAAGCAGGCACCCATGAAAATCCTACTTACTTCCCTTCTCTGTCAAATTGCTGAAAAGGGCTATACCTGCTACAATCCTTGGGACAATCTCTGTAGCTAGGAGGAGGCTGGGGGTACACAGGGAACATGCATTGTGAACACAATCCAAGTTAACAGACTGCTCACCTGACACAAATCCATTACAATGCTCTCATGGATCTTTTGCCACAGGTGAGCTCGGAAAATCTGAATGAGAGAAATCTTCAGTGTGGGGATCTTGCCATGCATGAAGATGCCTGTCAAATCCAGCTGCACCTGAAACCCAACATACACCTGCAAAGGAAAAGCAGCTATGAGAACATGCAACAGCACAACTGATGAAGTTTAGAAAACACAACAGCTACTGTTAAGGAGGTTTAGGTCATAAGATGTTTTGAAGAATTAGTTACATCAACTAACTGCTCTCATTGCAGTGGAAGTTTCCTACAGGTACAAACTTCAGGTACTTACGTTCGCTCTGTTAATGGTAGGAGACCACCACAGGGTGAATCTTCTGTTTGGAATTTGGTTCAAACCCGACCTCTGGGCATTTGTCAGCTTCTTCCACTTCATGGACTCCTCAAAGCCACTGGCCTTCTCCCTAGAAATGGCAGACAATCAATTGCGTAAGATGTCCCTCATCTCCGCTGCCTGCCATTTATCACATGCAACACAGGCAGGAAATACATGTACCAGGAGCAGGAAAGATTGGTTTGTGCAAAGAAATTTCCATGGATTTGCATGCTTAAGTTCAGCTACAGCCCAATGTCAGGTGCCCTCACAACTGAACAATACAGTGAGCTCAAGTGATGACTGAAAAATGGCAACGGCTCAACAGAATCAGTGCAGTTTGAGCTGAGGACTCCTCCTGGTGCATCACTAAGCTCCAGCTTGCAAGACAAGGCCACATGAAGGTTTCTCTTACCAGAAGAGACCCTCCCATGTAGGGAAGTAAGTGCCCTTGAAGAGAGTGTGCTCCAGGATTCCTTCCACTCCACCAAGTGCCTGGATCATATCTGTGCGGTAGTTGTTCAGGTTCCAGAGTTTGCCATCATGGCGCTGATGTGTCCACCAGAATGGGTTCTGTTTCAACACCTGGAGACAACAGTGCACTGGTGAGCAGCTCTGCATTTAGATCATTTAACCTCACTAAACTACATCTAGGAACCAAGATGATGATGATGTCAGTGAACAAGCAAAAAGCCTCATGCCTAGAGAACACAGCTCATCTACAACATGAGTCACTGCTCCTATTCAATTCAGACTGGGAATAATCTAGAGTGATGTTTTTATCTTTCAGGAACTGGCCTTCTACAGGAGGTACCATTAGAAGCTTTAAAAAAATATTTTACACTGCTATTAAAGCTTAAGACTTTGGAATGTTAATTTTGGGACCTTTTTTTACTCCTTTCTGATTTTTTAATCCAGTTTTGCTAACTGTGGTATTCCCCAAGGCATTGCAGTCTGCCAAAATGCTTCAAAGGTTGCTAGCTACAGATTTTGGAGCATTTGGTTCTCAAAAGCCTCTACTAGTCCCAACAAATGGCTCCAAGTTCTTCCTGTGACAGACAGACAAGTGCACCTGCAACAATGCAAAGCAGGACATTGTCTGGAACAGACATCTGTACCTCACACTCAGCCAGAGAAATTCCCAGTCCATACCTGATACTGTTTGAAGTCAGTCCTGACTCTCCATCCTTTATCATAAGCTAGGGTATGCCGGTCCTTCTGGAAAAGGGTGTTAATACGAGGAATTCCCCTGTCCCAGGAGTCCTCCAGATCCTCTAGCGTCAGACGCCTGAAGAAAAAAAATCCCCACGCTTTGTTACCTCGAAACTTTACAGCAATGCATTAATATGTATTTCAGGTAATGAGGTCACAAAGACACCACTGACCTCAGGGCTCTGGCAGAAGAATACTAAAATATCAAGCACTTAGAGGCTCAGAAAAGTGTCTACAGCCATCAGTGTGAACACACTGATGTCAAATAGTCAGAAGAAAAAGCCTGCATGTGTAAGTGCACGGAACTAACTGCAAAGGGTCAGATGTCAGCTTTCCTTGGCACCACCTGACATACTATTCTCCCTTTAACTGTGCCAATGGTGCATCTCCTGCCTGCAGACTGCACACCTCCTCCAGAGGCAAGACAGCAGCTTTGGAAGCAGCTTGTAGCACACAGAATGGGGCCAGCAAGGTCTCCAGAAACCAGAGACAGTGCAAGATTTCACACCACTACCTGTCCTCACACACAGGTCTGAGCACACACAGAAACACACCTGTTCTGGGCTATAGCCTCTTGTCGCTTAAGCGCATACTCTGCCCAGACCCTCTGAGAGTCAATGAATTCACTCTCCCATGGCTGGATGTAACGATACAAATTTGGGATGAGTTGGTCCTCCTCATGACTCATTCCTGAGCGGAAGTGAGTGATGCCAACATCTGTCTGCTTGGACCACCTGCAGCAAAGAGGTACATGAGTGAGGCAGGAGCGACAAGACTTCATGGGTCACACTGTCACGACCTGCTGTAAAGGCAACACATCTCTAACAGCATGGTTTAGCATTCTCAGATATTTTTAAGGGAAAGAGCATCTAGCAGAACACTCCACCCATACAGGCATTAGAGTAGCACAACTCACCTCAGGTCAGACTGGGGGATAAGAACATGGCCCATGGAGAGCATGCCCAGCCCTCCCAGCTCTTTAGGGGTGTAGAACACCACTGGTGGGAAACGGCTGGGCATTTTGGAATTCAGACCAATTTTGATTCGAGTCTGAATTTTATTCTCACATTTCACCAGCAAATCAAGCAACTCCTGTGTGTTTACAACAGCTTCCCGGAAATACGTCATTAAGCCAATCAGAGCTGTATTCCATTTATTGACAATCTAGAAAGGAAAGCAAAGGATCAGTTCTCAGTCTGTTCTCCAGGCACCTGTAGAAAGCTGTCACACATCTTCCTCCCACCTTACCTTAGTGAAGGTTGTGGAACCAGATGCCATGAGGATCTGCCTCACTCTGTTATGGAATCTCTGCATAGATTCATCATCCACACGCAGGAAGCACTGAGCTGTGCGCTCTTTGGTGACCTACAAGAGCACACAGGCCCATCAGTTCCTTGCTGGAACTCCAATACAGACAGTAAGACGAGTTCTTGCTATCAGGCATTTACGCAGCATAGGGAGAGAAGAGGCTGAACAACATTTCTACAGCTTCAGGGCCCACAGCATCCCCAGCCCAAGATTTCCCATCCCTTCCAGGAAGGAAAGTTCAGGCCGAGTTCAACTCCACCTGCTAGTGTTAGCCCCCACCCTAGCAGCCATAAGGCCTGCTTTGATACCATGGACTGCTCTCCCACCCTGCCAAATCCTCATCCCACCTCGTTCTGTAGATTCCAGACACCATCCTTGTGGGTGAACTCCTCATAGCTGGTACGGCACTTGGGCAAGATGCGACACTCAAACCCACACATGTTAAAGAGCAAATTGGGGTTATCCTTGCTGTAAACAGACACAAAGCTGTTCTCCCACTGCACTGTGGTGACCGATCGAGGCAAACGGTTCTTGATATCCCAGAACACAGCACGACCTCTGAAAAACAAGATGTGCACAGTGACAGGTCGTTACTGAAGTGAAACAGAAACTGGGCATGTTCTCAGTGCTTTCCTACCACTACAGTCTCTCCCACCCATCACTCACTTTCAGAACTACAGCATGGATCCCTCACCTCTTCTTACCTGCCTTCCTGAGCACCTACCTATCAGTATCCTAACAATTATTTCTTATACCTAATTTTCCCACCCCCTTACCACTTGTTTTTGCCAGGTTGCAGCACTTACAAGTTCACATCATGTTTCATGAGGCGCATCCGAGCATCCCGGGGCCAGCACTTCTTGTTGTTGTAGCCTACAATGTTCTCATTGTTGGGATCTGGATGCTCTGTCAGGTATCGTTGAATCAAGTCTCTTGCCTCATCTGCTGTAAACCTGGAAACATGCAGAAGAGGATCTGGAGTTACGTGACCAGCTTCTCAGTGAGATCACCAGACCACCCAGACAGACAAGGACCTGCTTATGGACAGGTGTTTGCCATAGTAAGTTTGAAGGCAACTATCCAATTTCTGTATCCTCCCACTGAAGGGGGCTTCAGTTTCAACAGTACAGAGGAACCCATGACTGTTCGCTTTCCATAAACAGACAAAATTTTATGTCCACTTGCTGGGAAGCCAAAAAAAGGCTTATTTTACCAGTGGAATATCTGTAACATTTGGAACTTTGGACATTCTCGTTTTTCTACTTGTCCAGTGAAGCTGTACAAAAGTGAACTGGGAAAGCAAGAGGAGGCATGTAGACATCCACCTGTTCTGAGAAGTCTGTCCATTCAAATATTCCTGATCTTTCTCAGCAAAGCTAACAAAAGCCTGGACCAAGAGCATACTAATTCCCACTTTCACAGCATCTGCTGCAAGATGCCAGAAGAGAAGTTCATCTAAGGAAAGCAGAGCCCCAGAGGTCTCACCTGAAGAAGATGTGAATACGGTCAATGTATCTGCAGAAAAGGCGAATGGGATGGGCCACCTCCGTGGCAATGTCCTGGAAGCTGAGGAAGTCGTTTGGCATCTGGGGAGGGCCAGCCATTTCACTGGCACGGTGCAGACCCAACACCAGCAGGTCCATCACAAGCCCATAATACTGGACAATGAAGGAAGCAAACTGCAGCCCACGAATAATCCCATAGGAGTTTGTGTGATTCATGTCCTGAGGAAATGAAGGGGAACTGTGAGAACCTGGCACAATACATCAGAGGCCTTTCACCTGAGTAGTGTCCCCCCCTTTCCCATGGGTCCAAAACCTCCCCATTTTACAGTCCACATACTCCCTTTCCTGATATCAATCATCACCTTGTAGTTGATCACCACGTTGTTCTTGGCTGTCATGTAGTCAGCAATGTTGTGATCGACAATAAGACGCAACAGCCTGTTGAGCAACGTCAGGTCAATCTTCTCATACATCTTCTCAAATCGAGATTCCAGCATCACGTTGCATTCACCTTCACTTGTTTCCCAAACATCTTGCAGATTATTAATGCCTGAGGAGACAAACGAGCTTGTCATGTTACCTGACACATCAGAGCACAGAAGCATCCTTCTGGGCACAGGAAGTCAACATATTTCCTGTAATGCCTGATTTTTCAGCCTCTGGTCCTTCCAGTCTATCCAGAAATGGGAACAGAAATATGTCATCAAGCACAAATGTTGTGGAAGTTCTCCCCCTCCAGTTTATACATATGTATATTAACCTATAAAATCTAGTCTCTGATTGTAATGACTATTGACTGCAAGTTGCAAATATGAAAACACAGCTTCCAAGAGGATTTGCAGTAAGCAAGTTCCTGGTAAGGAAAATAGAAGACCCCACTAACCTTGGCACCATTTGTATACCAACAGTGGAGGAGGTTCAGTGTCAGCAGGTTTGATCCATGGAGGGAAGAGTCTTCGCTTATCGGCCTCATACCACAAGTACTGATCCAGATAAGCATCTGTGATTTTCTCCAAGGGCTCAACATCATAAACAGGAACTAAGTGGCTGTAGAGATCCATGAACTCAATACCCACCTAAAACAGAGAGGCAAAACAGAGGCTTATAGCTGACAGAGAAGACGAAGTCTTAACACTGTTTAGTTCCTGACTGCAGTGTAAAACTTTTAGTATAGTCTGGCTTTCACCAAGACACTTGCCTCCTTGAAGGCTCTCTGAGTTAAAAGGTGTCGTTTGATTCTGGACAGAGCTTCATGGGGGTTATCATAGGCCTGTTCAATCAAGCCCAACTCCTCTCTCTGTGACTGATTCAGGCGAGATTTCACACTGAAAGTGAGAAAGAACATGTGAGAAAGCAAGAAAGAAATGGCCACTGCATTAAACTGATGAAAGTCATCATTCAACCAAACAGATCAAGACAAATCTGCAACTCTTGACAATCCATATCCCAAGCTTAGAAGCACAGTATTGGGATTTTTTGCCCCAAGTTGCTGAGTCCATGAAGAACTCCCAGTCAGCCTTGGCAGTACCATAACCTATAGCATTTAGCAGTCCATTGAGGTAAATTTTACAACATACTTAATTCCAGGAATAGCAGGCAATGAAATAGCTTCAGAAGCCTTTCCCAGTTCAATGTCTGCCCCTGCAGAACACAATTGCTTCCCATTGCTTACCTGTAAGCTTCCTTCAGCCTCTCCAAGGCTAATATGAGCAACTTGGTGTCATGCTTATAGGACAGCGGGGGGAAGGGAATGGGTGAGAACCTTCTGCTTTCCAGCCAGTGCACTGTGGTTGTGTACACAGCAACAGCCTCTTCTGCAGTGATGTAAGGCCCATCCTGCAGAACCACACCACCACCATTAGTCAGGGAAAGCTTCCCTATGGAAACACTACCAATTTGGGCAGCCTCAGGCAGGACAGAAGTACCTTCAAGTAATTATGTTGCCGTTCCTGCTCAGCTTTTAGGTAGAGTCTGGTCAACCGGCCCAGATTCTTCTTACAGACAGTTTTGTCCACAGTGGCACCCCGACGGATCCGCTCCCTGTTGTAATGAGCTGTATTTGTCCACCAATCAGCTTTTGCCTTCACGTACCTCAGGATCATGTTCTCAATAGGAGTTGGCAGCCCTGGTACCTGGGGAGGGACAGGAACTTGAGAGAAGCAGGAGTAGGAATCTTCCCAAGAGCAGTTCTCCACCTGGGAGATGCTAAAATTGAAACAAGTGGCCAAGCAAGACACTTACCTTCCAGGGGATGTTGGCCTTCCAGCATCGCCAAGCCTCACTCAGATGCTGCAGGATTGTTCTAGCTTTGTTCTGTTTGATTCCTTCTGGCATCATATCCAGAATGTCATGCATAACAGCTGCCCTCAGCTCCAGGTCAAAGTGAGACTCCACACGCTGCTTCGTGACAGTCTTTGCTACACCCTTGGAGTGACGACCTGGAAAAAACAAAGTACTTCAGCAGTTCTGACGTTTTTGGGCAGTTTTCCTAATACAGCAGTGCATGCAGGTGCAGGATGTGTGAAGAAAACACACTGCCACAACATCAGTGATGAGTTTAGAGTAGATGATTAGGGGGCTATGGACCCCACGATGCTATGTAGCAGGGTGTCTCACTTCCATTTAGGAATCTATTTTGGGGGCACTGGTCTCTTAAGAACTCTAAACCAGTCAGTAGCTCTTGGGACTGAAATGGGGCATGGATACAGACCACCACTTGGAAGAGAAAACTGAAGTTCAAGCTGGCAAGTAAACGATATTAATCTTTACCACACACTCCCCACATGTCCAAGATTTACAGTGTGCTGACCTTCAAACTGCCTGGCCAGCAGATTCCCCAGCCAGCGTTCCAGCAGTGGTGTGATGCCCCTCATGAAGAACAGCCATACTCTCCAGCCTGGAGCCCAGAAGCCACAGCCAGGACCTTTGCCCACAGGCCCCTGGAAGAACAGACACATGGTAACATAATGTCACGTACTGATACTCCAGAACCTCTCCCTTGTTACTCAGTTTATGTGGGGCCACCTTCACATGGAAAGGTGGAACTTACTGTGTTAAACCTGTAGTAGATGAGATGTTTCAGGTCCTTGCACATACGAATCTGTCTCATTAGCTTGTACTTGTATCTGTACATTCCTGTCAGCTGACCCACATGGGCAAAGATGTACTGCAAGCCATCTGCCAACTAGAACACGGGGGGCACAGTCAGAGATAACAATAAACACTACATACACTGCCTCAAGAAGCCAGCCTTATTTTACAGCCAGGAGCAGAGTGTATTAGGCCATACAAAGCTCCCAACACTGACTCATACAATGATCAATTCTTATAAACTAAGGAGGGTAAAAGCAGAATCTCATACAAAGCTGCAAGCTTTCATTGTTCCTCCTCTTCTCCGTAACACAGCAACACTCAGTCATTGTGCTCATCCTATCTAAGCTCACTCAGATATTCCACTCCTCAAGTTCCCCTCCCCACTTTTACAAAAAAAAAAGTTAAAATATAAGCCTACCTGAAATGCATCCACATTGCCAAGCCTGTACTGGACATGGCTGTCCACCACCAACTTTGTCAGCCGCAGAACCTCTCGGCACAGATGGAATGCATTTCCAAAACGAGATTTTTTCCTTTCCTGAAAGAGACAAAAATCCAGAATTCATGTAACATTGTTATATCAAAGTGGAACAGTTCCAATTTAGTCAGTCTGTATGACAACCAAACAGCTGAGGCACTATGTCTTGTCTTACAGCACTAGTTACTTAATCTTCAGGTAAACTTTGTTCTTCAGTAAAACAGCACATCGACCAATACCTTAGTGGTGAGAGTCTTCACAGGCTTCAGGTTGAAGTTGTAGTCCAAGTGAAGGTAGTTCAGGTTCTTTCTGTGGATCAGCAAGTTCAGCATGTTGTAGCCCTGGCGACACACCTGCAGGCCTACTTCCACCCAGTCCAGCTTCGTCGACTGGAAAAACTTTGTAGCTTTGAAGGATCGGAACAGGTACCTGGAGAGAGCAGAGAACATCTTCAGCTGAATCCCCTTACTCAGATCAGCAGTTCCCCACTGAGCAGACCCCCACCTACCTCTTCTTCTGGGCCTTGGGGGGCCTGTGCTTCAGTGCATTCAGAACATAGTATTTCAGTAGCTTCTGATAGGAGACTCGCACTTTCACTGGCTGGCCTGCTGGGCAGTGCTCACGATACCTAGGGATAAACCATACTTCATTTTTCAGGTGACTCGCACTCCTTAGAGAACAACCTTTCCTAAACTTTCTAGAAAGCAGGAACAAGTCTCCAGAAACTCTCCTAAAAAATCTCTAGAAACCAGTCACCACAGGACAGTAATGTCCTGATCACTACAACACCCCTTCCCCCAGGAAAGAACTCACCAGTTCTTCACCAGTGGGATATCAAGAGCTCTCCGAGTCCTCCCAGACCTCAAGTTGAAGGGCCGTGGGGCCCACAGCAGGGCAATGCCATTGGCTGTGTTATCTGTGTAGAGTGGGGTGTCCTTCAGAAAAGGTTCCACAAACTCTGGCAACTCAAACTCTTCATCATCATCAGGCAAGGGTTCCTGGCTCTGAAATGCAAGAACACCACACAACATCTGTTTCCTTGTTGCTTCAGCTCAGTGTTCAGAGTTAACTAAGTTAAAAACAATTTATCTGCTCTCACAGGAGAAGTGTGACCGTGCTAAGTATCAGAGAAACAGAAAGCACTCTACATGGCCCAGTGAGCCTGAGAAGCAACTTTGTCTACCAGACCCTGACCTAGGTTCTAGAGATAACTCAAGGGAAATGTCAGCACCATGAATCCCCCAAGAGCAACCAAAAAGAGAAATAACCTTTGAGACTCTAAAATAACATTGATAACTATGCACTGGGTTTTGTCCTACAGAGACCAAAGGAGACAGGTTTGTGCAACTCCAGAAGCAGAAAAAAAGCCTACAAATGACTACAATGTAAAAGGCCTATTGCCTTCTCCTGAAATATCTACATGTGCCACTATCAGAATAAGATGCTAAAGCCTCCTCACCTCCACACATTGGGTTTATCAGAGGCTCTCCTGGACAGTGACTCACCTTGACAGAATGTCTGTGTGAAATGGGGTTGATCAGTGGATCGAAGTAAAAAGCTGGGAGATCAGGATCTTCTGTTTTAATGAAAACGACATTTGGAGTATGATACCTACAACACATAACATGTATTAGAGCATCCTGACAATTCTGCCCTCCTCTCCCTCCCTCTTGAGACTGCTGTGCTTACCAGGTCAGGTGGACGTGGTGTGGCAGATTATTGTACAGGTAGGGGAAAGCGATTTTGTACTCTGTCCTGATGGGCTGCCTGATGATAATTTTGTTGATGTCATTAAATTCATTCCAGTCTTCATCCCTCAAATGAGACAAACAGAAATTGTTACATGAGCGTTCAGAGGGACAGAAAGGCAAACATAATGCTAAAGAGAGCAGACACACAGGAACAGCTCACCAAAGGCAAAACACTTGATAAAACCTTCCCAATCCTCTTCCCAGACAACCACTTATCTTTCCTCCTAAACCCAACACTTACTGAAGATTGATGTCTCTAACAAGAGGCTCGAATTTAGGACCTCCAGGAATAGCCATGTTCAGAGCCTTGGAGGTAAAGAATGCCTTCAGGTCAAACAAATAGAAATAGTTGTCATCCACAAGGTCGGTGAGCAGCTGATTGGCCAAGCGGTAGAGCGTGGACATCATCGGAAGCGTGAACTGCCAACGCTGGTATGTTGAACCATTCACATACCTGCAAAAAACAATGCAGGGACACTTACTACACAGCCAGAAGACAATCAAGCCTTTAGGAAAGGACCAGAAATAAGCAAACACTTTTCACTGCCTGTCATTTGCAGAAAACATCAAGGAAAGATAACATATAGACAGAAAGAAAGGCTGCAGGACTGCTAAAGACCACCATGGACTACATCTGCCCATAAAATACCAACTACTCCAGCTCCTATCCTCCTCCATATCCAAACCAATACACAACACCTGTGAACTCTTAGCAAATACCAAGTCAAATTCCACCTACACAATCCAGGTTGTTATCTTTATGGCATGGTAAGAAACACTAGTTTTAGCAGCTAACAGGGCAGCACCCTCCAGTCAGAGAGGCCTTGTTTGCCCTTGCTGGATACTGAAGACAACAGGTATGGATTCACAACAATCAGGTTCTCTCTCCCTCTTGAGGGAAGGCTTCCGTCTCACCACCAACATCACACACACCCATCACAACACAACCACAAGTTACACACTGCTCTGTAAAGACAATTTATGTAGTGTCTTTGGTTTTCTCCTCTCACAGTGGATTGTGTGACCAGAGACAGACGTACTTCCTGTTGTCTTTCAGTGGCTGGTGGTCATAGAACCAGTCCAGCACAGGAGCATCCTCCTCTGGATCCAGCTCAAGCTGAATTGCTTCTAGGGGCTCCACATCCAGAATGTTGTCAGCATAATCCAGAGGGGGTTCTTCATCATCAAATGGGGGGAATCTCATTCTCTTGAAGTGACGTCTGTCTCTCTTCTCTCGTCTCATCATAATCCACATCGAGCTGGCAGAAACAGAAAACATCATTAAGCACCATTTCTATTGTGGATACACAAGTGTTTACTCACAAGTTCCCAGCAGAGCAAAGGAAGAAGGCACTTACCCCCACTGAGCAATGTACACTGGCTCTATGACCCAGGGAATCTCATTCACAAAGGAGATGGCACCTGTGATGTGGTACAAGACTGGAACGTCTCTGATTTGCTCCCAGGGCATGGGCATGTTCTCCAAGAGCTTCAGAACAGCATGAGGCATGTACTTCAGAGCACTAGAATCACAAATCAAGGAAAATCAGAGAATAGCAACTAACCTGCCACAAGCCAAATGACCTCTACATCTTTCACCCCTGAAAACTGCTCATCTAACTTCTTCATAGAGGCCTGTAGTGACAAATACACAAACTTCCTATTCTCTTTGTCCTTTATGCATTTACAAACCAATAAGTTTTCTACTGGTTTGATATCCAAGAGATTGTCACCCATTAAAAGTGTTATAACTGAAGAAGATTCAAACGAGTTTGAGTTTTTATGAGTAACAGTTAGTTAGTACAATGGATCATGAGCTGCATGACTTAGTTCTCTGAACCCAAACAGCAAAGAAGCACTCCTGATGCTTTTTAATCTCGCAAAAAAACCTATATACTAGGTACTTTAACTTCTTCTAAGGCAACAGATGGAACAACTTTCTTTGCTTATCCTCTTCTGCACCAACAACTTTGTTTGCTTATCCTCTTCTGCACTGGTACCCTAGTGCAACTGGTTATCCCACCATCATCAAGCTACTATTCTGCTTTCTATGCACAACTACCAAGGAAATCCCTCTAGAAAAGAGGCTCTCCCTTCAATGATCAACGAGGAGCTCTGATAGGGCAAGATTGGAGGACTCTCCTCTGTTCCCTGTCTGTCACCCAGCTGGGGGTTCCCTTACCCCAGGTAAACACGCTTGTCGTGACGGAATTTCCTGTTGGTCATGTCACCGTGGTCGCGGATGATCTTCCGGACGTGCTCGGGGGGCATGTCCTCCTTCTGCGCGTCCACGAAGCCGAATTTCCTCTTCTCCGCATAGCGCTTAGCCTGAAGTTGCTGCCACTTGCGGGCTGCAGGGAGAGGTAGAGGGGTCAAGCGGGCCCGGCCTCGGGCCCACTCGGGAGAACGGAGGTGCGCAGGGTCCAGCTCTACTGACCTTTCTCCTGCAGCTTCTCCTCAGACATGTAGTCGGGCAGAGGGGCCAGCGGGCTGGGCACCGGGGCGCAACCGCCGCGGTACGGGAAGACGGCGGCCATGGCGACGCACCTGCGGGGATGGAGAAGGGCTCAGGGCGGGGACCACGCCAGCCCCGGCCTCTTCCCCACCATCCTTAACGACACCCCCCATCCATCCACCCGCCCGCCCCTGAAACTCCATTGTCCCGCGGTCACCCTCACCGGCTGCCACGACGCCCTCCGCCTTCCCACCACAATGGCGGACCACAGCCGTCACCCCCGCGTCTCAGAGACCCGGATGTGGGCGGGGCGCACAGCCAGCACGGCTGTCCAATCAGCTTTCGGATAGCCTTAAAGACAGCAGGAGCAGCCCATCAGAAGGAGCACGAGGGGCAAGCGGCGGAACTAACGCCAGAAGAGAAAGGAAGTTGTGTCTGCAATGCACTTCCTGTGGGAGGTCGGGCCTTCTCTGGTCCCGCCCTCCTCGGGTTTTGATTGGCAGAGAGAAGCAACGGTGGCAGCTAGGCACCGATCCTGATTGGACAAACGTATGGCGCAAATCCACCCACACTACCTGTAGGGGGCGTCGCGTGGTAGGCGGCGCCGTGGGGTGCTAAGGGTTCTTGTGAGTCCTGATAGGGACCCTCGCACATCCCCAGTGGCCTTGCACTGCGGGGGACGGGGACAGGCCCTCCGTGGTGGGGGTCCCTCGTGGGGCGGTGTGGGCCTGTAACGCTCCCTCAGTGGGGCAGTGCCCACTTCGGTCACACCCCGTGTTTCTTCCCTCCTCCCCCGGGCCTGGGACCCCCCCCAGCCCCAGACGGGGCAGGAGAACGCTGCTACAGGGGTGCGAGGCCTCTTGCCCTGCCTTTATCATTGCCCCCATAGCCGTACTATGGTCCCTAATGCCTCAGCAAGTATCCACCCTCCCTGGTGGCCCCTTCCTAGCCATTCCCCACCTTGCAGCTCCCCTTAGGGCTTTGGCAGGGCAGGGTCTCTCTGAGGGCTCCTCCTGAGGAGAGGCACCTGGGCCGGAGGGGATATTGGCTCTTAGGGCTGAAGGGGGTGCAAGTGGATGACAGGCCGGGGCATAGCTCTCTGGCAACTGATGAAGATGGTCCCTTTATCCCCGTGAACTCCTGTAGGGGGAGGATTAGAGGGGCAGGTCTTTTCCCAAAGCACTTAAAGCCAAGGCTGGGCCATTCTCCATTAGGGTGGACAAGCACAGGGTATCCCCATGTCTGATCTCAGTGAACAGCACAGCCACTGCTTAACCCACCATAGCAATAGGGAAAAATCATGTCTGATAAGACGCTCCTGAAAGAGGCCTCCCTGGCCCTCAAACCCACGTGCCTGGGGTACACAACATCCACGTGAGGGCAGGAATGCAGTAACAATCCAGGCCTTGAGAAATGTCCCTGGTGTGGGCAGAGGCTGGAGGACAGAGCCAGCACTGCTGAGCAAGTGCAGAGGCTGTGCTAATGGTAGGGATCGGCAGCACAGCTCCTGAAAAGCTGGGCATAAATGAGTCAAACCAAAGAGAAAGCCCTGGCTGCCAGCTCCGCTCTGTTTAGAAACTGAGTGGCACATGGGCACCTAAACACTCCTTCAGGTGATGAGCCCAAACATGGACTAGGGATCTCCAGCACCTGCAAGATTCCCTGTGCTCTCCACAAATAGAAACATAAGCAGCTTTGCCCACAAGTCGATCTCCAGCCTACCACTGCCCACACATACCGCTTGGCTTTCCTTGCCCAGGCAGAAATGTGTCTGCTCCCTTATTTTCCTCCTCGAAACAAGTGCTGCCCACTCAGCAGCACATTGTTTCAGACTGTCCCCCAGCTTTTCAGACCAAAGGAGAGATTTGGAGTTAAAGGTTATTTGCCACAGAGAAAGCAGGATAGATCCAGTGGATTTCTCAAAACCAGTACACATAATCCCAAGTGGCTTGATCTTGGGTTTATACATGGCACTGGGCTGCTGGGGAACAGTTCAATTTCTGGGTATCAGTGGGGAAAAGGAAATGTGGAGTAGAAAAAAACTAAAAATAAATCTGATTCCTTGTCCTAGGAAGCTTCCAGGGATGGGCACAGTGAACCACAAGGATCCTAGCTTTGCTGGAAGCTGGTATCTAGCATTGGGAATGAGAGCAGCAAAGCCTCGTGCTGGGTGCTATGCCTACAGCCTGGCCTATTTCACAGCCAGCACTTTCCTAACCCCACTGGTTGCAAGCAGCTCAGTGCAGCAAGACTAAAGACAGAGCCATGGTGGGAGCTGACACCCACTCTGCTGCCATTTAACCTCCCAGATGCCAGCCCCAAGGAAAGCACAGCTTCCCCTTGCCTAGGAGGGCAGGATGGCATCAACAGGAACGTGAGAAACCTTCATCTTCCTCCATAGAAAGGAGGGGGAGGGGCAAAAAACACCCAAGAGAGGTAGAGTGCCAGTCTACAGTGTATTTTTACTCCATGGCAGGGAGACATAGGATACGCTCCTGTGAGGACAGGCTGAGGGAGTTGGGGTTGTTCAGCCTGCAGAAGAAAAGGCTCCAGTGGGATCTTATAGCAGCCTTCCAGTACCTAAAGGGCCTACAGGAAAAATGGAGAGGAACTCTTTATCAGGAACTGCAGTGATAGGACAAGGGGTAATGGCTTTAAACTGAAAGAGGCTAGGTTTGGGTTAGACAGTAGGAAGAAATTCTTCACAGTGTGAGAGGTGAGACACTGGAACAGGTTATCTGGAGAGGTTGTGAATACCTCATCCCTGGCAGTGTTCAAAACCAGGCTGGTCGAGGCCTTGAGCAACCTGGTCTAGTGGAAGGTGCCCTCCCCAGGGGTGGGGGGTTGGAACTAGATGGTTCCAACTAGATCTTTAAGGTCCCTTTCAACCCAAATCATTCTATGATTCTCTGATAAGAAGCACTGTGCTAAGCAGTGACACACCTGGAGCAGGCTGGGATGCCGAGTCCTTTTTTCCCCTCTAAGCCTCTTCTCCTCAAGCTGTTTCATTTGAAGCCATTTATTAAAAGCTTGTGTTAGTAAGAGCTCTTGCTGCTGCGTAAGAGCATCACACTGAGCTCTGCAGCAGAACTTTTCCTTCCTAATACATGTCTAAACCCTAACAGATGCCTATGCCTGAAAACTCTACATCTGTGGGAAGTGATCATCACATAGCATCATTCTGGCCAGTGACTACCACTCTCCCACGCTCACTTATGGGCACTTAACAAAACAACACAGAAAAAGCTCCAGTTGTCAGGAGAAGTTGGCTGCCCATCCCAGAGCACAGTGCTGCAGCATCCACTGCCCAGTGCTCTGCCCCTGGCCTGGACCCTGCAGCGAGCAGCATCCCACCCTGACAGGTCTCAGCCTCTCCCTCCATCACCCACCTGGGACAATCTCCTCAGGAAGGACTCATGAGTGCAGGATTTGGCTTTTACTGGCCCTGGCCTCAAGGATGAAGCCTGGGAGCCTCTCTTGCCTGGTGGTGTTCCCATGGGAAGTGCCACAGAGAAGGGATGAGTGCAGTGGCCCCTGGCCGATGGTACGCTGTGGGCTGCAGCACCAAAGGTGTTAGAAACACACTGTGGTGTTCGGATGTCCAGAAGAGCAGTGGACAAACAGTGCTCTTCTGCTCCCGTCTCATCTCAGCAGTGCCTCTGGGAGTTGCAAGAAGCCTGTTGAGGCTTCTCTGAGCAGCTCCCAGTTGTCTGACCATGTCTTCCAAAGGTGTGGTGGGAGCAGAGCCTCAGTGCCTGATCCATGAGCACCTGCTTTGTTGTGCAGGGCCAAGGATCTACAGCCACAAGAAAAGCTCATATGTTCTGTTAGTGTGGACCCTCCACTGAAGGTACTGAAACAGCCTTGTGCACTCTTCACTGTGCTTTGCTGCCCTCTTCCATAGGCTTGGAGCTACTCATCCCTCAGACCATGCAAGGAAGGGAGTTATTGCTCCTTCTCCCGCTGCACATCCCGGCTGGACTTGAAGAAGTCACTACGCAGCAGGCGGTAGAAGAGGATGATGTTCATGGGTGTCATGATTGCCATGCCCACCGTGCCTACAGTGTACGCGGCCAGGGGCACGTTCTCTCGATTGAGGAAGAGCCAGCGAGTCATCCAGGCCAGCGTGGTGATGCGAAACACCACGTAGGTGCCCAGGTTGATGATGCTGTTGAGGCGGTAGCAAGTGCTGTGCACCAGGTTGGCCATGAGCAGGATCTGCCGCAGGTGAAGGAAGATGGAGTTAATCTCCACAAGTAAAGCCACAAGAGCAAACCCAACATACTGATGGAGCAGCACTGCAATACCAAAGCAGACAATCACCTGTGAAGGAGAAAGAAAAGAGGATGAGCCTGGGAGATTGTTGCTCTCAGCTGCTGCAAGCTGAAGCCCTCCATGCTTGAGTGCAGTGTGGAGCAAAGTTGGAAATAGTCATCATGCCAGTGCCAACCCACTGATCATCACCCCACATGTATCTCTGCAGCATTGCAGCCTCCAGCCCCTGCCATAGCCTCAGGCACGAGATAAAATCTTCCCACAGTTGTATGAAACCTAAGCAGTTGTTTTTGTTTTTTTTTTCCCAGTGGGAGGAGAAAGAAACACTTCTATAAACTGTAGGCTGGCAAAGGAGACAGAGCAACCAGACCTAACCCTGCCTTGGTGGCCTGTGGAATTCAGTTGGTTGTGGCCCCAGAGGTTTTTCTGCACACAGTGAAAGGCTGAACTAGGCAGGAAGGGAGACATGAAGCCCAAGGCTACAATTGCTGCTCACTCAGGGATTCTCTCCAGAAGAGGCACCCGCAGGGATTCTGGCTCAGGGATTCTCCCCAGAATAGGCACCTGCAGGGATGAGTGGCTTTGATGCATCAGAGAGCTTTGTGGGACACCCTGAGCCTGGCCTGAAGTACCCTGGGGCTGCTGGATGCTGCGGCAGAAGACAGGGCTGTTGGTGGCAAAGCAGGGATGGCTTCTGCCCTGCGCCCTCTCTTCTGGGTAGAGGTGACGGGCTTTGCCTGCCCACACTTTAGTACACTCGGTCCTTTCTTCAGTTTATACCATTAATGCTGCTCTCTGTATTTGCTCTTTAATGAGATTATCTGCTCCCTGCTTGTTAAGTCACTGTCTTGGCCTGAATTAGCTCTATTGTGGAGATGACCTTTTTAACTCTTAAGCAGCAGCAGCAAAGCTGCAGGGCTGGCTGGGCTTTGCTAGACAGCAGGTTTGACCATCACCTCTCCTGTCCCATACAAAGTAGGTCCCAGTGCTGTTCCTGTCCCCCATCCTCAGGCCCTGCAGACCCCTGTGCCTTCCCTGAACCCCAAAGCATCTCTGCTGCTCAGTTCCTGTCTGTGATATCCCTCTGCCCTGCAGCACCCACAACCCTCCAGCATCTGGATATGGAAGGAAATCAAAGAGAAACCCACGCTGGGCACAGACAGCAGCAAGGCAGGCAGTGGGTACTGGCGTGGGGCCCCTGCACCTTGGCTGCTCCAACCACCCTAGCCCCATGGCCATGGCTCTGACCCAAATGAGAGGAAAGCTCCTCCCAGGAGCAGGAGGTGGAAGGAAGCGATGTGCTGCTCTTCCTGGCAGATGTTCAAGTGGCCGAGAGCTGGCAGAAGCTGAGCTGGTCACCTGTGCCAGCTGGGACACCTGGGTCACTGCCTGTCTGCACCACTACTATGGATCAGCCACCCACCCCAGCCCTCTTCCCTCCACTCTGTGCAGACATGTTTTTTTCCTACCCCATCTTTGAGTGCTTTTCTACAGACCCTTAAAGTAGACAAGTTCTGCAGGACCAAGAGGAGCTCCAAGCCTTGCTGTCTTGTTTTCTCTCCATAGGCAGAAAAAAATCAGACAGGTTTTCTAACAGGCAACAAACACCAACACTAGTAACAGCAAGAGCCCCTCTCCTGTCCCCCAGCTCCACCCTCCCTGGAGGTACAAGTGCCAGGGTCTGTCCTTCAGAGAACCACCAGTGGACTTACCACAGAGTGATGGAAGAGCAGCTCCCAGGACTGATGAAGTTTTTGATTGCACAACATGTCCACAAAATCTTCAAGGAAATAACCTGGGATCAGAGAGGCTGTGAGCAAAAAGAGGCAGGAAGTGCTGTGCCAAGGGACCAGCCCCACCCCAGCAGTCTCTGCACCCAGTTGAGCTGAGCAGCCCCTCCAGGGAAGTGATGGCCACAGCTCAGCCCAAACCCTGTGTGGGTGGTGAGTCACACACAGAGCAGCATCATACAGAACAGGAGAAGGAAACTGGTGTATTTTGGGTCCCTCCTGCAATCACTCTGTAGGATGTGCATCAGGGGAGAGACACTAACTAACTGATCACTTCCTGGAGAAGGATGAGAGCAAAGGCAGCCCACAGACCCTTACCCATGTACATCCCAGGATTGGATCCCACCCCACACCCCTTCAGCATGCAGCACTTAACAGGTTCAGGATTCATTGTCCCCAAACCAACCCCAGGTTGACATTTTAGATACCCAAACCTTCTTGCTGAGCTGTAGCCATGCTAGGAAGCCTGTTAGCACTGACCACAGAGACGGTGACATCTGCAAGAAGGTGACAAGAGAGCTTTGCACAGTCAGAGGACTCAGAGCTCCTGGCCTCCACAAAGGCAGGTTTATTTCAAGGCTTTGAGGGCACCTGCATCAACCCCCTATCATGGGCACTTTTGGGATGCCCTAAGCCCTGGCTGCCCCATGAAGATGGTGGCAGGCAGCCTAGTGCCCAGTACTTCCTGGCTGTGGGTGCCGTGGGACAGAAAGGAGCTACTGTGCTTTGCCAAGAATAGGGTGATTGTCTGTGCTGCCTGAGACATCGCTGTCTGTGACATGGCTCACAGGACTGGTGTCAGGCACTGATGAGCCCCTGGAGACCGCCCCCCCACCCCCGGAGGGCAGAACAAGGAGCAAACCACTGCCCCCACCTCACCTACAGATATGGCAACCAGGCTGTGTGCCCCGGGTGGGTGTGAGCCCACTAGGTCCTCGGATAGCTCAGGGTGGAGGCAGAACCTGCGGGGAGACAGGTTGTGAGTGCCAGACAGTTCCTCTGGTTCCCCAGTCCCCTTCCGGTGCCCTTGGTGCCCACCTGGTGCTGCTGACCCCCACCACGGAGCCCTACTGTCCCCTTGGTCCCCCCCTGGTGCTGCTGACCCCCACCACGGAGCCCTACTGTTCCCTTGGTCCCCCCCATGACCAACCCTGTCCTCCTGTTACCCCCGCAGTCTCCCTATTCCCTCGGGCCCCCTCTGGTATCCCTCCTCCAGTTCTCAGTGCTCCCCATTTTACAGGTCCACACACCTTAGGGTCCTCCAACATCCCCATCCCCACCCCCGGTGTGATCAGTCTCCATCGGTGCTTCCCTGGCTGCAGGATCCCGACGGGATCCCTCGATCCTCCCGATCCCCGAGGGCAGCCCGGTGCCCTCCCCCGGTTCCCGGTGCCCTGCGGGGTTACGGGATTCCCGGGGCCGCTCACCCTGCCAACGCCCCGCCGCCGCTCAGCACGCTGTGGGCCAGCGATGTCCAGATGTTGCGCCACTTCCAGCGGTTTCGCCGGGCCGAGGGCGGCGGCGGCACCAACCGCTCGAGCTCCCGGTTCAGCAGGCGGAAGGCGGCAAAGGAACAGGCCACCAGCAGCAGCCCCGGGCTAAAAGCCATGGGCATCCAGCCGCCCGCAGCCTCCCCCTGGCTCCCATGGGCACCAGTTGCGCTGCTCGACGGCTCCGCCTCGCCCGGTCCCGGAACACGCCCTGCTACCGCCCCGGGCACCGGCACCTCCCCGGGTAAAAGCACCTCCCCGGGCACCCGCCCCTAGCCTCTGGCTCCGCCTCGCCGGGTCGTGCTACCCGTCTGCCACCGCCCCGGGCATCAGAACCGCCCCGAGCACCAGCATAGCCCTGGGCGTCGACACCGCCTCGGGCATCCACTCCCAGTGCCCTGGCTCTGCCTCGCCCGTTCCCGTTATCCGCCTTGCCACTGCCCCGGGCGCCGGCCCCGCCTCACCCCACGCCCGCCGTGCCGCCAACGCCCTGCCCCGTTTAGGGTGTGCGTCCCCGGTGCCAGGGAAGGGAACAACAGGCATGGTCCCCGGAAGGAAGGTGAACGGAAGGGCTGGGTGGGCAGCGGGAGCAACAACCCTCCCACACTGCAGAGATGTGGACACGCAGGATTTCCCCTCAGAGAGGGGGGACCGAGAAGTGTGCACCCCTGGGTGTGTGTCAGCAGTCCCTTGGGCATCCCTCTGCAGAAATGATGGCCAGTGTGCCACAAAGCAGGAACCTGGTTGTCCCATCACTGTACTGGAGCTGGGTACACAATCCTTGCCCCCCTGAGGTTTCTCCTCCACTTTGGTGGCACCAGGTGGCTGAACACCTCACCCCTGAGGTGCTGTGGCTGGTGGTCCTTCACCCCAAAGCATCCATGGCACATGGTGCCAGTGAGGCTCTTGCACCATTGTGATATGCTGCAGAGCGCCACGGGTAAGGACCCTCATGGGCACAGGACACCAGCTCTGTTTGTACATCAAACAAAAAAAAAAGTTCCCATTACCCAGTCAAAAAAATTGCTTTGCCTACAGCACTGTTGTCCTCCAAGACCCTATGCCATGTCTGGTCCTCAGAGGAGCTCTCTGATGCCTGGACTACCCTAGCTCTGCTGTCTGGGGTCTATGGGAATTCAGGATCTTGTACCCACAATTTCTTTACTTCCATCCTATAACTTTGCTGCTTTTCCAGCTTCCTGTAATTTGAACACTCCCTTGGTGCTTTTTGATGTCTCCACCAGAAGAGTGGCTGCTGCACAGACCTTGATTCTCCTCTGCAGACGGGATGAGTCACCATGTACACACTGATTAATGTCAAACTCTGTCTCTCCTTTGAGGACTTAATTTTGGATGAAATCTACTTGGCTGAAAAAGAAGTGTGTGGAGCCTGAGCTCTCAGTCTCTGCCCTGTCTAGGCTGGTGGACGCTAGAACATCCACAAGTAATATGCTGATGGAAGGGGGCACTGAGGAAGGGAGCAATGAAATCAGATCTGAAGGAGTGGGGTGATATAGTCCCAAATGATAGAAAAGCAACTGTTGATGCTGCAGAAATCTGCATAAAAGCCGGACAAGACAATGTGATTTCACAGTGGTTAAGTGGCAGGAAGATGCTGCCTGAAGTCATTGGCAGAGCTGATTGCTCAGGGGATTATAAATAATCTCATGTATTAGGACTTGAAGGATCACATAGGCTAATCTGTTACTGAGAAGGCCAAATGCAAACACATTTCTGTTGAGCATAAAATACACTGAGGAAATGGAGTGGTGCCAGGTTGCTCAGGGCACTGAGGAGAAAAAACACTGAGCAATTAATTGCAGTATAAAATTGCAGAGAGCTGATTTCCTAATGAGGAGTCATCTGCAGTGTGTTAGCCTCAGAAGTCTCGGTGGCCCCTTTCCATGGTGACAACCCTTCCCTTCACCATCCTGCAGGTGAAGTCCCAGAGCATGGAACTCCTGCAAGCCCTGCTCCATTCACCCCTGAGGCTCCTCCATGTGTGATGTTATTCTTCTAAAGACCAACTTTTGGCCAGGCTTGGGTCAAGGACAGGAACAGTTAAAATGTTTATGGACAATGGTGGAAGGCTTTTACCTACCCGTTCCACATGGGACAAATTTAGGCTGTGACCGAGACTGGTTCCTGGGCTTCTGTCCCACTGTTGGAGCCCTAGCAACAGCTACATACATAGTACTTTGGGGACAATTTCTGCCCAGATTTCACTTACTTTTCCTTGCCATCAGGCAGTGGTTTCTTATAAACTCATTCTTTCCAGCCTTTTCTCCATTCCTCTGCAGCAATGGCATTAAGCAGAGATGGTTTCGGAGGTGGAGGCTTCCGAATCCTGCTACGAACAAGTCCCCTGATACTAGATCAGGCCAAGTATTCAACCGCATCCCCCAGGCACGGACGTCAGGCTTGTCCCAAAACCGTGGGTCAGAAGAGCCGGGACAGGAGCTGCCGGGCACAGCTGCCACAAGAGGTCCCTGTACGCTCGCTGGAGAGCTGGGGAGAGCAGCCCGGTCTGATGGAACTCTTCATCTACACTTTATTTGGAGATATTGCCTTTTTCACCCAAATTTCGAGAAGTTTTCCAACAGTCCCCAAACGACCTCATTTACTGCAAGGAGGCAGCTGAGCATGGGGACAGGTCGCTGCCGGTGCCTGCTCCTAGCAGGGCAGGGGACTCCTTCCAGATGTCAGCAAGGATGTGCCTAGGTCAGTCCCATACACCATTGGGACCACAGCTGATCCCGTAGTAGAGGCTTTACAGCAGCAGCTGAACTGTGAATCAAAGGTGCAGCAGTTTTTTCAACAGCTGGACAGTGTCTTTTTTCTCCCTTTTATAGGTTGGAGTTTCTCTGCAGCACATCTGGGAAGGAGAACTCCTTTTCCACAACAAAGAATCATAGACCTTAAAGGTCATCTAGTCCAATCCCCTTGAAGTGAGCAGGGACATCTTCAGCTAGAGCAGGTTGCTCAGAGCCCCAGACAACCTGGCCTGGAATGGTTCTTTGGATCTACCACCTCTCACCTACCACCATCTCATCTACCACCAGTGCTGGCAGATTATTGATAATCACCCCTATGAATTCTGTCAGATAAACTGCTCTCACCTAGCCACTCCACACTACTCCTGGACAGATGTTTGGATGTGCTTTTGCAGTTCTGCCATCCCTTATGGGAAGAGCCTGCCCTGTTCCTGAGCACCACACCCAGGGATGTTGGAGCTCCTGACATGATGAAGTCCTTCTGGCAAAAGTCATGCTCCTGTTTTTGGAAAGCTTTGCTCCCCTAATCTGCCTCTTTCCAGCCAGGGAGGCATAGAACCCATGTGCTCATCTCAGGCCAGACCTAGCTCACACCTCAAATAATTTGAGGAGTCCAAGATCTCAAAACAAATCAAGCTCTTTGGCTTCCAAACTTTAATTAGCAGTTGTCTTTATCCCTCACTAAAGTGCCACTGCTCTGTCTGCTAGGCCATAGTAAGTCAGATGACATAGGAATGCTTTATAGATCCACATTGTCATTCAGAAGTCTGGGAACTCCACACTTATGAAAGGATCTACTGTGTAAAACACATGCTGCACATGGTAAAACATTCCTAAGTATTCCAAAGGTGATTGTGAAGAGAAAAAAATGAATGCAGACTCAAGCATTCATCTCTTCCAGCCAGCAACACCTTCCTGATATGGAAGCTGGATATCCTCCAGGTGGAACTGGGGATATACTTGTCAGAGTCACAGGAGAAAGGCACATCAGCTTCTGTGAGCATGGCGAGCAGGAGAAGGGTTTCTAGTGGCACTGACAGCACAGAGGGGGTTTGCTGCCTTTCCCCCCAACCCTTAGAGCTCCAGGATTTAATGACAGAGATGCCAAAGTGTGGGCAGGTTGCTCTGGATGTTCTTGCTTTTGGCCTTCCCCCTTTTTATTCCCAGGACTGGTTTATTTTTTTTTTTTCCTCAGGAATTGCCACAAGGGATCTGTACGAGAAACCTGTGACTTCAGTACTGTGTCCCGAATGCTGCTGGGGGCTCAGCTGTCTCTCAAGGGCTTGGGCCGGACCAGCTGATGTAATTTGGTTGTGCAAAGGATGTGCTCTCTCTCCTTCTCACTCCAGTTGCACAATTATGCTGTGGGATGATAAAAAACTCCACTGACAGACACACTGATTGGCACAATCCCTTTGAGGACAGCAGCATGGGCAGATGTGTTTCTCCTCTGCTTTCAGTAGCTAACATGCCCCAGATTTGTCTACTTTCTGAATTGTTTATCTGCTGCCATCAGTAAGGTTTCAGCATTCTTATTTCCTTGTGGTGAACAGTGAAACGTGGGCCAGGTGTCTGCCCAGCCTGTGTCCCATCTCTCACCATCACAAGACATTAATGCTTAGGAAGAAAATATTAAACATCATGTGTAATTATTAAACAAATATTTCCATTTCCACATCATTTTCCCTTTTGGGATAAAAAGTTTTTCCCCTGTTGGGTTCACCATTCTCAAGCTTAGTTCATTTTTGACAGATATCTATGTACTTTCTGCCTACATCATGATGTATTTATGACCATATGTTTGGTGGTTTGTTTTAGGGTTTTTTTTTGTAATTGAGGTTCAGAATGAGCCCTGCAAGGTGGAAGCACATCCCAGCCCCTACACCCACTCCATACAGCATCACACCTTGCTGAGCACACTCAATTCCTCCTGCATTACAAATATGAGCACAGGAGCTTCCTAACTGTGTCTCCTACTGCTGTCAGCTCTGCGACTTGGAACAGGTTAGGTTCCCTCCTGAATTCTCCTGTTATTAATATCACAAACTAAGCTGTTCTGAGAGGAGTGTCCCATTAATCATTTTAGCTCTGCTGCAGTTTCCACCTCACTTCCTCTTCCTGTGCCTGAACAGTCTTCGATAACATCCGACTCTGTGGGTAATGCCTGGTTAAAACCAGCATCCTACTGAGGCAGGGCAGGACCTGACCTGAGCAAGCTGGGTGCAAAGGTGGGACTAAGATGCTGAATTATGGAGTGAAAAAATGTGCTACATGACTTGATGGTAGTAGGGACCTGAAGGAGGAGATCAACCTGTCCCCTCCTTAAAGCTTCACCTAGAAACTCGAGTGTTCTGGTGTGCTGGCAGCACTGGAGAGACATAGTGAAAGAGATGTCTAATAAAATCAGAGGTCAGCTCAGTGGCTCGTGTGAGTCAGCACCGACGCAGGTGGCAGAGGTGGGGAGAGGTTTCTGATGCCTACTGGGCTCTGTTTGCATTTGAGGGCACCGCTTCCTTTTCCTCTCTTCCTATTTTCAAGCCTGCTGTGTTACAAGCAAAGGTCTTAACCACTGAGATTCTACCTCTGGGTTAGCTAACAAAAGGCCAAAAGATGCTTAAAGAGCATCTTCCCAAAAATAAGCCTCCAATACCATCACATTGTCTGAATCCCTCAAGGGTATATTATGTGTTCCAAGGTGCTGGTTTGCAGACACAGTAATGCAGCATCCCTGCACCTAACCCAAACCTTCCTTCTTACAACCAATGCTCCTTTCAACTTTCTATCCTTTGCCATCTTCCTCCCCCCATCAGGGATGGGCATGTTCATCTAGTGAAAGGTATCCCTATCCACACAGGAGGTTTGGAGCTAGGTGATCTTCAAGGTCCCTTCCACTCCAAACTGTTCTATGATTATACTGGTTTAGTTTGCCTTTCTCCTTTTGCATTTTACAAAAGCCCTCCCCTGGGTGCTTGGCTGCAGCCAGCACCAGCCAAAGTAGCTACCCAGTCCCACAGTGCAAACAGCACTGCAGATGGAGCTCCACCTGAGTCATTCCAAAGCCTCCCAAGCCTTCCACAGCTGCACACCTTTGGACCTACCACTTTGCTGGTGCGCTGCAGCTTTTACCCCTCAGCAAACAATCTTTTCCAGGGATTTCTGCTGAGTCAGAGAATGCCTCTGTGAGGGCTGCTGCTTCACCACGTGGGAACATGTTTCTGGGGAATAATTACAGAGAGTTTAAACAGGGAACATTTGGCAGCCAAATTGCTTCGCATTCAGGCTCCTGGCCAGAAAGGCAGAGCCCAAAAGCTACTCATTGGCACTGTGAGAAAATACCTCATACCTGTGCCCATCATGGGTGTGCATTGCCCGTGGGCTAAGATCAATCCTTACAGGGCATTGCCCCAGCACCCGGCACTGAAAGAAGGTATCTTCATGGCTTGGTGGGTCCGGTGGAGCAAGCTGCTTCACAAATTAGCCAGCTTGCACTTGCTGAGCATCCCTGAGCACACCTCCTTCTCCAGGCCATGCCCACCAAAAGATTTTTATGCCCCCATGATGGATTCAGGAACATGTTGCATACCTCCCTGCAAACCTCTGGTTCTGCAAGGGGAAACACACTGCTAGTAACGTTTCCCCCCCTAAATTTTGATGGTTAGTTTAAGGTTCAGAAATATATTGACTGTGCAGTAGAGATAAGAGCTGGAGTAGACACAAACAGTGTAGGTGTTACTCCTGGGTTTTTTTGCAACTCCCACTTGGTTGCAAAAATAGCACAGCAAGGACGGTGCTGCTCTGTGCCATCATCAGTGGACTGATACAGAAGAAGACCCGGGAGAAAAGACACGTGCAAAGTTGCTGAACACTTCATGTTCCATAAAATCAATGGAGAGACCAAAAGATTGAATTAAATAATTTTAAATGTGATTGAAATACTTAAAAACTAGTAATGTCATTTGAAAAATACATTGCACTGAGCTTTCCATCAGGAAGGGTGGCCATGGGAAGGTGCAGCAGAGTATTGCTGCATCCACTCCAGTTTCTGTTCACACTGCCCACAATGCGCCCAGTCTTCAGACACACCTGTGCCCTTAATTCTCCTGCAATTCTAACCTTGGGCACGTCATTAGGCACAGACCAGTTGCAGAAATCAGATAAGAGTGGCTGGCAGGCTTCTTCCAGGAGGCTGGCATATTGTGCAACTCGGGGAGAGCATCACCCAGATGTGGGCTGGTGGCACGGAGAGCACTTGCAACACAACTTGAGGGTGTCACCTTGGTGAAGGAGAAGCTTGTGGACGGCAAAAGTGGTGGCTTTCCAACTTGGGGGATAGGTACCCGAGCCCTTCATGGCAGGACTGGGTGAGTACCCACTGATGCTTCTCCTAAGGGACTTGGGAGCAGGGCAGTGCCATGGTGGGAATTTGCAGGAGCAGGTCACCACCCTGCACCAAAAACTGCCTCAGATGATTCTTTTCTACTCCATTTCTTGCTTTTTGCCTCCAAAACAGAGAGGGAGATTTCTAATCAACCTCTCAGCTGATTGCTAAGGCAGGGATAGTGTGAAGGACAAAGGGTTTGGGCTCCTTTCTAGCCCAGAAGAAATCTGGGACAGGGATTACTGCTTCCAGGGCAACTAGTCTGAAAAACATCTCTGCACAACTGTTGGTGAGGTCTTGGAGAGGCCGAAGTGGCTTTTCAAACCTCAGTTTGGGGGAGCTATGGGATATAGCAGCAGTACTTTGCCATAAATTATTGCATTCATTTACAACATTCATTAGTCATATTTGCTCACTCTGAGCTGCAGTTGAGTTAAGGGGGTGTGGGAGTGAAAACAAAAGGTGGGTTAAGTTGGAAGCAAAAAGGGCAAAGGAATGGGCTTTGGGCTTGGACACAATGTTAAAAAAATGAGGATAAGGTGTTCTCTGCCAGCTGAGAGGTTTTCCCTGCTGTGCTGGGAGTTTGGGACCACTTGAGCACATGGCACCAACCTGCTCCCAGCTAGACTGGTGGTGGCCCTGCATTGTGGGGTGGGATTTTTCAGAGACAGCACAAGGGTGAGCAGGGAGGATCATCTGCCAAGGGATGAAAGAATCCCTACAGGTGACAGCATCCATGGTGACTGACCTTTCCCTCTGCTCACCAACAGCCACCAGCATGGATGGCGATGACATTGTCACTGCCGAGGTCTGCAAGGAGGATGACATTGGGGATGGAGAGTGAGTACCTGTCTGGGAGGAGGCTGGGGCCTGGCCTGCTGCCATGAGGCCTGCATATATAAGGAGTGGCATCACCATGGCAATGGCTGCCATGTTGGTGGCCATTGCTTTTGTTGGAAGAGACTGTTAAGAGTATCAAGTCCAACTATTAACCAGCACTGCTAAGTCACCACTAAACCATGCTCCTCAGCACCACATCTATATGTCTTTTCAATCCCTCCAGGGATGGTGACTCCATCACTGCCCTGGGCAGCCTGTGCCAGGGCTTGACAACCCTTTCAGGGAAGATATTTTTCCTAATATCCAACCTGAACCTCCCCTGGAAAAAAATGAGGCCATTTCCTCTTGTTCTAGTGCTTGTTCCTTGAGAGAAGAGACCAACTCCCACCTCACTCTAACCTCCTTTCAGGGAGTTGTAGAGGGCCAGAAGGTCTCTCCCTGAGCCTTTTTTTCTCTAGGCTAACCAACCCCAGTTCCCTCAGCTACTCCTCACTGGTGCTCTAGACCTTTCACCAGCTTCACTGCCCTTCTGTGGACATGCTCCAGCACCTCAATGTCCTTTTTCTAGTGAGGGGCCAAAAACTGAGCCTGATGTTCAAAGTGTGGCTGTTGGTTGAAGGAGTGTCATGTTGGCTGTAAGGGGCTAAGCATTGGGTCTCCAAGGTGTTCACCTCTCCACATCTCCTGCAGGCTCTGGGATGTGATGGTGGCTGGCTACCCAGTGCTGCTGCTGAGGAACAAGAAGGAGTTCAGGGCCCTGGGAAGCAAATGCCCCCACTATGGTGCTCCACTCAGCAAAGGTGACCCTGGGTCTGGGCAGGGGGAGGAGCCATGTCAGGGAGGTCAGCTCTCATCACTCTATTCTGGGGGGTTCTTCTATTGCAGGATATTTGAGAGGGGAGAGACTGCGTTGCCCCTGGCATGGTGCCTGCTTTAACATCAAAACTGGAGACATTGAGGAATACCCTTCTCTAGACTGTGTTCCCTGCTTTAAGGTGACTTCTACTTTCTTCCTCCTCCCAGCTTGGTCCATGTCCTCCATAGCACTCACATTCCTTCGCTCTCACAAGCTCCATGTGCCTGACACCAGCTGAAAACACCCTGCCCTGGCCACTGCCCCGTGGTCCAGGTCAGGCAGTTACAACACATGGGATGATTTCTTGGAACCATGTAACTCCCTGTCCTAAAGCTTCTTTCAATTGAAAGTGAGGCGATATATCCTGGTATCCCTCACAGCCAGCACAGCTGGGAAAGAAAAAAAGATTTATGCCTCTTCTTGAGTGCTCTTGGGATGAGGAGAAAAGCTCTTGAGCTCCTCAAGCATCATTTGATATCCAAGATCCCTACCACTCATTCTCAGTGTATCAGAGATAGATGGTCCTTGGGACCAGAACCTCCCAGGAAAGCTCCTACCATAACCCCATGAACACAGCACTTAAACAGACTCTTCTTGATCTCTTCAGGTAACAGTGAAAGATGGAAAGGTGTTTGTTACAGCAAAAAAGAAGGTACTGACCTTACCTGCTGTCACTAAGCACAAGCAGCACCTCGGGCTAGGTGTGATTTCAGCATTTCTCATTTTCTTCTAGGATCTTGAAAGCAGCCTGAGGGTGAAGGACACAAGCAAAAGATGCCTTCTCAACCATGACACGATGCTGCTCCTGGGGGGAGGTCAGTGAAATGGTCTATGCTGCACCCTCCTCCTCACATATGCTGTGAGCTGCTACTCTCTTCTCCAGGGAGGACTTGCTTTCTTCCTTCTACTCCACAGTGACATGTAAGAGGGCTGAGATAAGCATGTCTTGCAGGTGTGGCTGCCCTGGTGTGTGCAGAGACACTTCGCCAGGAAGGCTTTACTGGCAGGATCATCATAGCCACCAATGAGAAACATGTCCCATTTGACAAGTCCAAACTGAGCAAGGTTTGTACATGAGAGGTGCAGGACAGTGCCTAGGTACCACGTGTGAAGTAGGGACATAATCCACACTCAGGACCAGACTGAGCAACTCAGGGAGCCCTCCTGGCAGAGCAGGAGGAGTGCTGAGGCAACCACAAGGAAAAGGGAGAGAACTTGCAGCCATCATGCTTCTTCCTCCCAGAAACTCTTTGATCAAAGTCCTCCACAAGCTAATGTGTTTATCCCATTTCACTGAGTAGAGATTGAGTTGATGTGTTTTTTGAGGGCAGTGTAGGGAGCTGTGATTTACTAATGCAAAATTTACCTCTTATGCAAACTTATTTCCCAGTGAACACTGCAAGGTTGTTGTTGTCTGTAAGAAGTACTTTACTTCATAGTTCTGTGTTGTTTCCAGGAAATGAGCTTGAAAGCTGAAGACACCTACCTGAGGAAACCTGAATTTCTTGATGCTGAAGGCATAGAGCTCTGGACAGAGAAAGAGGTACAGCAGCAGCTAAGCTCAGTCCTCAATGGATGGTGGTGGTCCTGTTCCTGCCCTGGGGAGGGGATGCCCACACCTGCAGACATAGCACTACACTGAGAGAGATTGAGGCTCTGCCTAAGCACACACATTATCTCTTGAGACAGCATTCTAAGGCCACTGCAAGGGATGGTGAGCATGCTTTGGATGTCACTTGTCAGTGCTACCCATGGACAGATGTGCCCATCACATGTGAAAAGGGTGACCCTTGAAACTAGACTCTTACACACCCCTTAGAGGAACCTAGGTTTGGTGCTGTCATACTTAGTACTCCTAAGAGCTGTAGGAAGTGAGAGGGAGGACCCCAGCATTCCTTACCTCACCTGAGTGTCCAGAAACAGGGCACAAAGTCACAGGCAAGAAGAATGAATTCATGTGATGGAACACCAGTGGACCAGAGGTACCTGTCTGATCTTTGCTTCCTTTCTCTTGCAGGCAGTGTCAGTGGATTTCCAGAAGCAGAAGGTCTATTTCATGGATGGGTCCTCTCAGAAGTACAATCAGCTCCTCATTGCAACAGGCAGCCAGTGAGTGCAGAGAGCATTTGCCACACAGTTTTAGAGAGGACAAGATGGGTCAATGATGGGATGTAGAAGTCTCCTAGGGGTGTGTGAGATGGAGGTGGTAGAATTTAAGATAAAATTACAGGATGGGATGACACAGCCAAGGAATTGCATGGGNCCCCCCCCCCCCCCCAGCCATTCTTCATCATTTCTAATCATAAGATGTATCTGGATTCTCTCTCTTTCAGCTCCAACTTCCTCAAAGTCCCAGGTGCAGACCTGCAGAACGTGTGCACTCTCCAAACCCCAGAAGACTCTAGAAAGATCTTAGAGCTGGCAACTGGGAAGAACCTGGTGATTGTAGGAGCTTCTTTCGTAGGTACAAGGCTGGAGTGGGTATCAAGACAGCCTTGAAACCCACAACTAGAGGCCCTCAGGGAAGGGATGTTCATTCACCACCTGGCTGGGTTCCTCCCCAGAGCCCTGTAGGTGGTGAGGGTATGTGTTACACAGAATGCACTGACTCTTTCCTCTGATGGTCAGAAGCTTTGAGAGTATCAACAGTTTCTGGACACGGATGGAAGGAAATGTGCCTTATGAAAAGGTCACTGTCCTTCAGAGGAGTTGGATTTCCCAGAAGCATTGAGTAAGGCACAGAAAGGGAGCTATTTTGCACCCAACCAGGAGCTGTTCATTGCATTTCTCCATCTCCAGGTACATAGTGCATGAGAACAAAGAACAGGAGGAGGTAAATTCCTCACAGAAGAGCAGCTGAGCACTGGCAATATCTTAGATTTGTTCTCCCCACCTGGAAGGGGAGAGGATTTTCAAGGAGGGTGCAGGTTCATGCTTGCAGCAGGTTTACCTCAGGCATGTCTCTCTTTTGCAGGAATGGAGGTAGCTGCCTTCCTCTCAGACAAGGCTGGCACCATATCAGTGGTGGAAAAAAAGGAGTTCCCTTTCCAGAATGCACTGGGTCCTGAGGTCGGAGGTGTTGCCATGAAGGTTAGGAAAACATGGTAGGAATTTCTAGCATGGAGAACACATGGTATGCTCCAGCCCCTCTGAGTAGCATCTGTCCTGATCCACAGCAGCTCAGGAAATCCAGCCTCTGTGCTGAGTCACAACCCTGCGTGCCCAGCCACCTTGCTCACACACAGCTCACTAAAGGAGATCTACACACATGGCTGGTCCCAACCTACCTCATGTCACACTCCTCAGCTCAGCTTCATCCCCAAGCCCTGCTTCATCCTAGGCCCACCTCATACACCAGTCCTGTTCAGTACAGCACAGAAAAGCCAGACTTCCAGGCACCAGCCATGAACACAAGCAAAACCTTGCTGCAGCCTGAAGCAGCAGCTGAGTTTTCTGTGTGGGGTTTGGCTGGGTACAGCTGTTTTTACAGCAGCACAGCCTGGAATTTCCTACTGAATACTCAACCCAGCTTCCTCTTCCTTTTCAGATGCTGCAAAATAAGGGAGTGAAGTTTCACATGAAAACAGAACTCTGTGAGCTGAAAGAAAAGGATGGAAAGGTCAGTCGTGCCCTTGTGACCCCTGAACTGCTAATTTTAAGGGAAGAAAAAACAAATCCTTAACTGAGGTATAACCTAGTGCCTGCATCTAGGCCCTCACACTTCTTTGCACTGAGCACAAAGGGCACCAGTGTGTGTTGGTATCTCAGAGAGAACGACATGATTTTTCTCTTACATTCCTGGCAACACACATTAGTTGGACAAGGTGATCTGAACCTGAGGAAGAAAAAAGACAGCAAAGAATGAGGCAGCAGAGAGGCTGCAGGAATTAGGACAGAGTTTTTAACCCTCTGTTAATGATCCTTCTTCCTTTACCTAGGTCACAGAGGCTGTTCTTGCCAGTGGAGAAAAACTTCCTGCAGATGTGGTAGTGGTGGGAATAGGTAAGAGAGCCCAGCTGGGAGAGGGAGACAGCTTTGGGAATGGGGAGAAAAGCCAGCAAGCCCAGAGCATCGCAGTTCATTCCCAAGATGCCATTCCCTGCCATCTCCTCCTACTCCCTTATCATCCAGCCCTTCCTCTTGGCCCCAAACACCTGGAGAAAGTCAGCAGCCCATGAGCAAACACTTGGCAGGGAGAAAGGAGCTACTTACGCTCTCAGTATGACTCTGGCATGCTTGCTGAACTCCATAGGTCACTGCTGTGTTATCAGAGCATGCCTTGTTCTGGGCTCTGCTTTTATTGCCCCTGGATTAGCTTAGCTCCAGCCCAAGTCGCTGCTGAGAGCTGCTTTGCTCCAAGCAGGCTGTACAAGCACCATGGGCACACACTTGCTGTAGCCCTGAGGCCAAGTTTCCTCCCTGCCTTTGCAGAGCTTTGCTGCATTTGTCCTTGCTCCTCTCCCCGCAGGGGTGTTCCCCAACTCAGCATTTTTGAAGGGCACCTCCATCGCCAGAGATGACAGCGGTGCCATCCTGGTGGACTTGGTAAGTGCCAGCAGATTTCTGCTCTGCATCCGAATCCTTTCCCCTCTCATCTTTGCACTAATCACTTTTTGTGCTGTTAGCGCATGCAAACCAACATCCCAAACGTCTTCGCTGCGGGTGATGTGGTCTCCTTCCCTGTAGCGCTGCTCAACGGAGACCGCACCAGCATCCATCACCAACAGGTGGCTGAGGCCCATGGTGAGACAGCACATCCACCTCGCTTCCCAGCTCTCTTAGTGGCTGGGCAGGGAGGGAACAGGGCAGAAGCAACAGCTGTAGAGCAAGAGGCAGAGGACACTTTGAGGACATAAGAAAAATAGTTCTTTTGCTGGTTCATCACAGGTCATATTGCTGCCTTAAACATGCTGAAGAAAGGGAAGGAGTTGCGCACTGTTCCCTACTTCTGGACCACGATGCTTGGGAAAAGCATCCGTTATGCAGGTAGGAGGCAGCAGAGAGATGGGAACGGCTGAACTGGTTCCTACCCCATCTGCTCATCCAGCTGGGTCTGGGGTTGTGAACACAGCGGTTGCAGTGTTTACCTGAAGCAGCTCAAGTTCTGGACTGGCTGCCATGGGGAGTTTGTGAACTCTGTTTCTGAGCTCTGGGCCTGAAGGTTACCCAGAATTCTTGTTCTTTGCTGATTTCTGGTGGCTTAGTGGTCACAAAGGAGGAGGAACTTCCTTCTCCAAGCCAAGGAGAGGTTCACGTCATGGTGCAGTTTTGCATGTCTGGGTCAGTTCTGCTTGTCCAGGGCCTCCATGTCTGTTCCCCAGCCCTAACCCTGCCCCAGCCAGTCACTGTCCCTTCTGCCCTTTACCTGTGGTGACACTGAGGTGGAATGGGTGGCTGCTGTGCCAGGGCTCCCCAGGCTTACTGCCATGGTCTCTCTCACAGGCTGTGGGAAGGGATACACAGACACTGTTGTGAAGGGCAGCCTGGAGCAACAGAAGTTCCTGATCTTTTACATCAGGTGAGTGAACCCATGTCCAGTCTGTGCCCTGACATGGTCCTCTCCCTCATGCTCTGCAAAGCTCCTACAACAGCTTCACATCACCTTCCATGGCTACACTCTGGCTGTTGAACCAGCAGCGAGACAGTTTCAGAGAAAACCAAAGCAGGGCAGGGAAGAAGAGGAGGATGAGCTTCAGTGAAGATACCAGCTGGGCAGGGAGCCTGGGACACATCTCCTTTGCCTCACTGCTCCCAGGCTTGGTGCCCAGCTCCCAGCAGCACCAGGCGATCTGCCACAAAGTCCCTGTGCAGCCTACAGTATTAGCCACCCTGCCCTGAGCCCTCCTGAAAATACAGCTGGCCTCCAGCCAGGGTGCCACGGGGATGCTGCCATGCAGGGTTACGTATGCCAAAGAGATCCGTGTTCTTCCGCTTTCCCTTTCAGGGATGGCTTCGTGACAGCAGCTGCCAGCCTGAACCATGACCCCATGGTGTCTCTGATTGCAGAAATTTTGTATTCAGGGAAACAAATCTCTAAAGAAGAAGCAGAGTAAGTGACACCCTGACCAAGCCAGTGGGTGGCTCTTTGCTGCTTTCCCCATGCCAGAGTCCACTGAGAGGCACCAAGTCAAGATAAATTACTGCAAATCCTCACCATACCTCTGGTCTGCAGGGCCTGTGATGTCTGCAATATATCCCCATTGGCAGAAACCTGAGTTTGGGACATGCCTTTCCATGAGGAATACAAGAGTCACCCGAGTGTTAACAGCCCTACATCCTCCTGTCCTGGCACAAGAGAAATAAAACCACAAGCAAAGCTGAACCCAGCACATGCATTTTGTGTTTGCAGACAGCCCTTGGCTGCTTACTCACATGCTCAGGCAGTGCGTTCCCCTCTCTCTTCTAGACAAGGATCAGAGCAGGATGTCTGTGTCCTGGAGCTCAGTAGAGCGTCTGAGCAGGCAGAAGCAGCTCTGTGTTCACGGTTCTATCAACCCCTCCTGCTCCTCTCGCTGGCTGCTGGCAGGGAGCTTTCATTCAGTACACCGGTCACGCTGACCTTCTGCTTTGCTAAAGCACATTTTCTCAGCAAGGGAAGCTGTGACCAAGGCAAGCTGCTCTCCCAGCTGGGAACTAGATAGTCTGTGTGCAGGAACTCATACAAAATGCCCTAACCCAAGGAGAGAGGGCTGCCATCTGACCTCTGAGCCAGCAGCACCTGCTGGCACTGCTACAGCCCTCTTGAATATTACATTAGATGTCACAGCAAGAGTTTAAACCTCCTGACAGCAGCCAGCCTCCAGCGGAGGAATCCCAGCCCTGGTTGATATCCCCTCTCCTGCTGTGTCCCTGCATGCTGGATACTTCCAGGAGGCGGCCAAATGCTGCAGGAAACAGAGCCTTCACACTAGAGGAAAGGGTCACTAGGTTCTTTTGCAAGGCATCAGCGAGCAACGCTGTGCTTTCTACAGGAAACGCTGCACTTACTCATTCGTCACATGGGGCTTTGCAGGAGGAAGGGTAAGCCTCGAGAGCCTGGCAAGTTCCCATGGGGACACTTAACTTTGTCAGCCTAAAGCCCTTCTGCTTTTACATCAGATGCAGGTGAACCCCAGCCCTAGCCAGTTCGCTCAGCAGGTGAGATGTTGAGCACACAAACCTGTACCCTGACTCCTTCTCACCTATGAATTTGAGCTGAAATATAGCATTTTATATTTCCTGACCCCAAGGGCTTGGTGCTGCTGTTCAGGGCAACTCTCTGCTCAGGAACAGCCATATCTTACCAGGGAAAGAGCTGGTTTTCAGAAGAGCAGGTCAGCCCTTCTTGATGACAGGAGGAATCAGCAGCCAAGCATTTACCCATATGCACATAAGGGTGGAGACAGGTGGCCAGAGGACACAACTCTCCTCCATATCAAGCATCGGCAGTGCAGCATGGGAAGGGGGAAGCACAGCCCAGGAGCCGCACCTCCTTGCCCTCAGGCACCCTGCACACACCCACCCACAACTTTTTGCCCCCTTAGTGCACTCCTGGACTTGTTCAGTGCTGAGCAGGTGCCAGCTATTTCGTATGGACTTGCAGCAGGACAGCTGCAGTGGAAGAGACAAGCTCTACTTCAAGCTGAAGGGGTTCACCCCTGGTTTGTTCTGCTCAGAGAGCGATCCAAGGGGGTTCAGCAGCCCCACCTCTCTCTCTGAGTGACAGTGACCCCAAAGCAACGTGGCTACTTGTAGCAATCATCAAATACACACCAAGCAGAGCAGCTTTGCCTAAAGAAGGACCAACCCCAGGACAACAGAATTGTTCCACCTCTTAACACTTAATGGACACCAGGCCACATTCTGCATGTCACTGGGTGCCAGAATTTGGTAGCAGCCTTGGAGACTGGACAGGCAGATATAGTGGAGACTGTGCAGACTTATTTCAGCATAGGGCCATTCCTACCTCTCCAGACTCGTGGCTGGGACAAGCCATGATCTTCCTGACACTGTTGCTTGGGGGCTTTCTGGACACTCCTTATGCTTCCCAGCCACCAAGGCAGCCTGAGAGGCAGAGGTCCTGACAGTCCCATGGGAGAGGTACCTCTGGGGGTGCAGAGGCTCCCAAAAGCCCTTGCTAGGTCCACACAGAGACATTTCAGCCTGCACTGAGCCATAGGAGAACTATACAGGGGAAGGCAGTGAGGTCTTCCTCCTTGGAGAACAGCTTCCAAGTCCCCTTCAGTAACATCTTCTGCTTCTGTCCACCAGTGAGTCAGAGTCCAGTCCACAGAGGAGACCAGCAAGGTTCACCTTGGCCTCTCTCTCGGCACTGTTGGCTCCAAATACCTGGAATCCTAATGCTGCCCGAGGGCTGACTTCAAACAGGGTTGCCAGGCCTTGGGGAATGGTGGTTCCCAGAACAGACGTCTGGGGCCATGCATGACTCGGTCCTGAGTCACCCTCTTCCAACAGCACAGCTTCACTGCGCCAGGCCCTGACCTGCACCAGGGCAATGTGGGCGTGGAGCTGGCCCTTTCCTCCAAGCTCCATCCCACTGTCTGGCATGTTACAGGATTAATCCTGCTCCTGAGCTCAGCAGCAGGTCAGTCCTGGGAGCTACACCCAGTCTTGGGTTACCTCTTTTGCTCAAGACAAACCAAGGGGACTTGACCAACCAGCCCTCCACCCACAGTCCTTGATTGGGCATCCGCCAGGAATGTGGTTCCAGCACTACAGCCCCCCCAGCCCAGCACCATGTGGGGTCCACAGCCCCCACCATCCTCCCACCAAGCAGATGCAGGCACCCCACAGGCAACAAACTTCTTAAAATTGAACCATTGAGCAAAACAGAAAGTTTAATCCCTCTTTTGGTCTTCTCTAATTGTGTCTCAGCTCAGTACCACCCCACCAGTGGGGAGGACCCCACTTGACAGCCCCACTAGTAATCTCCCAGATGAGGCTCTGTCTGGAGGCAGGGAGAAGACTTCATGGTGGTCAAGCTCATTCTCAAGCCCCATATCCACAGGATGCTGTAGACTGGCTTGTCCTGATTGCTACAGGCACACATCTGGCTGACATCCAAGGTCCCAATGATGAGAAGAGAGTGGCTACATTCAACAGTTCTTCAACTGGCAGCTTTAGCTACTAGAGAATGACATAAAGCTTGCCACTGAAGAACTGGTGCTGGTTAGCCAGGAGCAGGGATATAGAGCAGCACCTGGGAAGGGAACACATACATCAGAGCCAGGATCAAACCATGCTGATCTGAGACATCACCCACCCCAGAGCTGCTCCTCAACCCACCCCAGCACCAAATTGAGATCCACCACCTCATCCTTCCCCTCCAGGAAGCGTCTCAGGGCTGAGACCCCACAGGGTTCCTCCCCTGTTGCAGGGGATCGAGGCAGCTCCAATCTCAACTCTTCCCATCCCTCCCTTTTCCCAAAGCAGGAGGTGCATAAGCTCCAGCATCTGCAGCTGGTCCTAAAAACACAGACCACAGGCAGAGAAATCAAGGCCATTTCTGCCAGAAAATAAGAGATAAGGCAACCTGCTCCAGCCGAGACCAGCAGCCAGGGAGGCTACCGCAGGTTAAGGCATTCCCTGGCAGCTCACCTCGGGATCCACACTGGCAGGGTCCCACCTGGCCACGAGCCAGCAGCTGCCTGCTGGGGAAGACACTTTGGCAGGTGGCCGCTGCCAAGGCAGCACCGGGGGAATCTGGGGGAGCACAGCCTCTTCCCTTGTCGTTTTGTACAAGAACGAGGACACCAGCCCTGGGGCGGGATCCTGCTTCTTCTTCCCCCTCCACCCATGAAAATGTCCCTTTCCCACATCACCCAGCATTCTGGCTGTGGGGACTGAAACTAGGAAGCCCCCAGGGGTCTGGTCCCATTGCGGTAGACAGGCAGCTCCAGGGGCTGGCGGGACAAGCAACCCTAGTAACCCCGCCGGCGCCTGCTCTGCATCATCCTCCCACCAGAGACACCCCAAAGGTACGAGGGATCCCTGCTGGCCCCAGGCCTGTGCAGGCGGTGGGGGAAGACTGCGGTCCCAGTGGGTATCGCAGCAGGGGGCTGCGGAGAGACTGCCGGTGCGGGGCCGGTGGCCGGGGAGCAACGGCGGCGGCGGGGCCCGGCTAGGATGCCGAGCATTCCTGGCGTGCCGGGTACATCTGGTCCGGATTCCAGCGAGAGGGACCCGGCCCTGCTCCACCCCCGCCGGCCCCGTGAATCAGCACCCGCTGCTGAGCCACCGGCCCCGCCAGTACCGGGGGCCCTGTAGGCAGCAGGGGCTGACAAGGGGGATGTCTAGCCAGTAACAGGGCTCTCCCCTATCCTTTCTCGGCATGGACAGACCACACCGGCACTGTGAAGGGCCCAGGTGGTACCTCGCCCCGCTGATGAAACACGCTGAGCCCCCGGCAAGTGCCTCTCTCCCAGTTTAACCGGGTCACTTCTCTCCCCTTCCCTTCCCACCCCCCCCAAAATCTCCCCCTCTCGGTAAAACCAACACTCCCACCTCCCCCCCACGCACCAACGGAGCCAGCTCCCCCACAACGCTCCACGGTAAAGCCGGTCCCTCCGTCTTCCCCCAGGACACTCCGCCGAACTCCCGCCCCCCACCCCCGCTGCCCGGGATGCTCCGGTCCGCGCCCATAGCGAGGAGCGGCCTCAGGTCAAAGTCTGCCCAGCTCGGTCCCGGAGTGAAGGTCACCCCCGGGGCGGCCACCGCCCGTCGCGGGGCGGCCTCGGCTGCAGCTCCGCCCGCTCTACCGGGACCCCCTAGAGAGCGGACCGCGCCCCGGTTCCAGCCCCAACCCCAACCCCAACCCATCTTCCCACCCCGCCCCGCCGCCACCGGGGGCGAGGCCAACCGACCGAGGCGGCGCCGGCCAGAGCCCTAAGAAGGTCGCGTCGAGTTGAGACCCTCCTCCCCACTCCACCACCACCACCACCACTGCCACCGCCGCCGCCACCTCGCCCCGAGG